>CM059200.1:30522427-30850945 GCA_030323885.1 Branchipolynoe longqiensis
GTTCTTAAGGCCCTGTCACATTACGGCGTATGGCGGGAGCGTATTGAAAACCTACATAGGTCCTGCGCGTGCCGGCCTATGATGACATTTGGTGACCTTTCGGGTGGTTTTGAGCGTATGTGGAACCTACGAGGAGCGTACGAGGAGCGTATGAGGAGCGTATGGGAGCGTGCTGTGACATTTTTTGACAGTATGGGCCATACGCCCTCATAGGTCGGTTTTTTTTTAGCATGCACAAAAAAATTTGGACGGACGGATTTATGAAAGCGTATGGCGGCGTATGCCTCATACGCTTCACATACGCCGGCATCTGGCGGCGTATGAGTAGCGTATGAGTAGCGTATGCGTAGCTTATGAGTAGCGTATACGGCGTATGCCGACGTATATGACGTAACGCGCTTACGCCGCCATACGCCCCTTTACTTGTTCATTGTGGGTTGGGCGGGGAGCCTAAATTCCCGATATTCCCAAATCCTCCGGAGATCCCGAGTTAGCTAACCGTCGCCGGACAGGAAGGCATGGGAAGGGTTAGGGATAGGTAACTAGAAACCCTATAATGGCAAGCTCCAGCGGTTCCGAGCGACTCTCACTCCATTACAATAACTTTGATCCATTTGGTAAAAGAACTGCTTTGGTTGATGAACTATTTTAGATTCTAGTAGGCTGTTGAAAACACTTCCGTACTGTTGTTTCAGCATGTCAGCCATCTTTCCAGGATCTTGGACTATTGTCACCATTTATACTCTTGTGTGGTTCTATTGTTGTTCTGGCCTGGGAGTATTTCTTGGCATAGCTGTAAAAATACTTTGGATTCGTCTTCATATTGTTTGTGGCTTTTTCCTACTCCCTTTTAGGTTCTTTCACATAGCTTTCCCTTAATTTAGTTTCTATGGTGTGGATTTTGTCTAGCAGACTGTGAATTGTTGATGGACTTTTGTCTTCCTTTGTTCTTTTTCTCATGAGAATCTATCACGTGGAATTGCTTGTTTCATAGTTTTAAGTTTCATTGTATGTACAAACTTGGTACACAATTAAATTTTGTGACAGAATCTTAGGAGTTTGTTTGTACCACTGAGGTAGGCATCCTAGTTTATGTTTTAATTTCATAAAAAGAAATTCTTGAGTGTGGAACTCTAAGTTCAGCTTACAAAGAACTAATCCCATATTTTTTGCCATTTTTCCGAAAATGTATTTAATATCCAATATATAAATCGTTAGAGTTCAAGTTAAACTCCTAAATTTACACATTGATACCCTGAAGACCCAGTTTTCTGCCTCACACCCATAGGCATAGCTAAACGATCTGGACAGAGGAAGCCCGAGACGGAGGTGGGTGAAAGAAGGGTTTATTACATAAGATAATGGCGCAGGGTACACAGGCGAACAGCAATGTTATAAGTCAATCGACCTGCTCCAGGTCCGCCGAGGGGGACGGAAGTCTCTGGGAGGAGGTAGGCCCGGGAGCCGACCCCCCTAATGGGTTAAGAGAGAGCAATAAGGCTAGTTAAGAGAGTACAATCAGAGGGTAGGTGGGTGAGGTAAATCCATATGCTACGGAAGCCGGGACCCGAATGCAGGTCAGAGGGGGAGGGGGAAGGGAGCATGCGTGAGGGAACGTGCGGGGAGCCCCCCCCGCCTCGGGCCTCCCGCCAGATCAACCACAATTCGGAAATTATGGGCCAATCGTTATTGACCGATTCACTCAATGTCCACAGACAGAGGTTGGCCCATCATACAGCCTAAGTTGGCACATTAGCACGATTATCGTTTAAGCTTGCGTCTTGGAAGCCTCTTCATCGTGGGGTGTGACAACTTGATTTGTCTCTTCTAGTGCCCAGCAATAAAGGGCAGCTTCTTCTAGATATTCAAGAGTGCATCAGATGACATGACTTGAAACTTCCAGTCTTATTGGATGAAGACAAAAGAATAAAAGGTCACTGTAAATAATTAGAATTCAGTCAAACTTTACAATTTGCTATTTCCAAGAACCTACCCCTGCAATAAAACACTTTGGATATTATTTTTCAGGTCCGACGATGTTGGCCGGACCTCTCTCGTTATATTTAACTTCCGGTATTCAGACAATGAAGTCAGAGTTTACTTTATGTAGAATCAGACTGGGTACATTCGAGAATAAGAATTTCACACGAGTAGGTTAAGGTGGGCTGCGGTTATGATCAGTCTATTGAAATGTATGTCATAATTTCTTTTTTTTGTAACAAGACAATACCTTCACAGATTTAGTAAGGACACTTTAACATGAAAAGTACACATATATGTATATAACCACCCACACAATAGCTCCAATTCTATCCAAATCTAAGCATATCCACTCGATAATATAAGAGGGTGAACATCTCAACCGGTGCCTTTGCCGATAGTTCATTTGGTAGATGATGCAACGGTTAAAGTTGCATGGTCCAATGAAATATAATTTTGTCAAAATTAAAACAACTACCTACATTTGATCCTATATATCCAACTTAGATACTGCAGTATTAGCTAATAATTTGGGACAGCATATACAGAATAACGCGTGAATTTATAACCTCACCCCTTTGGACACTCACTTTGAAACACCCATTATGCAGGGAGGCCATTAACCAATTAGGCCAATCTCATGACCTCATTAGCCTCCCCTGACCAAGTAGGCCTAGTGTGCAGGGCCATAGAGGGGAACTGGAAATGAGGTGGATGTTGCCCCTCCCCTCCATGTTGGATATTCAATGCTGTTTGGTCAATTCTATAAATATAATTGGTCGTAATGCTTGCATTGCACTTGATTCGCGGCGGAGGAGGACGACCCCCTCCCTGCCCGCCGGGTGATAGAGTCACTCTTATGTCACCCCCCCCCCCCCACCCCCTCACCGGCTCGGCCCTCATAAGCGCGCCTGCGGCTGCCTCCTGTCACTCCGCCTTCTGCCCTCCTCCAGCTGCCTCACTTTTTTGGGGCTCCTCCCTCCCCCTTGACTCTACTGGCCTCGCCTCGCCGGCAGGTCCTCTCGTGGAGTGTGACTGCCCTGTTCATATACCTTTTTCTTCTTGTCATTGTATCGACTTGTCCTCTCTGATTGTTCCTTGTCATTGTCACTGTTCATTTTATTTTGATTAAATCAAATGTTTTTTCTCCACCCCCTCCTCTGTTCCTCCATCGTCGCTTATCAATCAATTTGGGTAATTTAAATTTTGAAAATTTTACATTTGTCAATTAAGATTGCATCTGCCATTGGGACTATGTATGGTATGATGGAGGATGAGACATGGATGACATAACAGTAAATAATAATGTACATGAGAAATGCAAGCAGTACGCATATCCTTGGCAGTCTAAATGTATGTGAGGATGCGCACACATGTGTTTTCCGCACATCCGTTTGAAATTTGTCAGTTACACTGTATATAAAAGGAAAACGTTTCTTTGTTATTGAATGTAAAAAAGGAGTGAACCATATGGAGTGAGATATGTTCATTTGAAAGTTTTTGACTTTCAGATCTTTTGTATTAGCTAATGCAGCAGCCGTTCCATGCTGGCCACATCAGCCGGGCCCGAGCATTAATAGTTTGATGGGACCCACCGCAAATACACAGGTTTCCGGTTTTAATGCTCTAATGGCAGCAGTGATTCTGCTTGTGCCTATGAGTTATCATTTGGACGGGATCCATCGCAAATGTGCCGGGTTCTGTGTTTAATGCTATCATGCAGCAGCCATATTCTATAGCCTCGTTCACACGCGGGCGTTAAGTCGCCTCAACTAGTTCGCCTTGTATAGTTCGACTCAAATTGGTCACGTGGACGGTACGCTGAGGCGACTTAAGCCTGAGCCGTCTCATCTAGTTCGCTTCAACTAGACCACCTCGTGAGGTAGTATATATGAAGCGAACTAGCTTAAGTCGGCGGCGCATCTTGCTTGTGTGGACGGAACCGTTTTACTTGAGGCAGCTTAAGCACCTCACACGCATGCGCAGTCGAGACCTGAGTTTGTTGACTTTCTGGTCGATCAAAAGCACATATTATATGATTTGGTCTATGAAACCGCTAGCTGTGCACAGATATTTTTTTCATCATTTATTTTTATGTTTTCACTGTCCAGCAGAAGTTTTGACCGTTCCAAAACAATACGGAGTCAGTCTATACATATCTAGGTCGAGCCCACACTCTCTCGTGGCGACGTCGACTAACCGAAAGTGGTGCAGGTTAGTATGGACTTGCTCATGCACAGATATCGATTTCCGGTTTAAACCGCCCCAAGCACTGGATATGTGGATACGACACACTTTCACGCCTAGTTCGCCTCATCTAGTTCGCCTTATCTAGTTTGGCCTAAAGTTGTGCTGTGTGAACGGGGCTTGAGATCCACCCGGACCTGAGCATTAATGGCTTGGAGGGATCCGCCGCAAATGCATAGATCTCCAGGTTTAATGCTATGATGGCAGCAACTGTTCTGATCATGGGTTATCGTTTGGATGGGATCCATCGCAGATGCGGTGGATTCTGGGCTTATCGCTATGATGGCAGCAGCCGTCCATAACATATGCACTGGCGGATGGCTCGGGTTCGCAGAGCGTGCAGTTTGTCATAGGTGAGTGTAGAAACTGATATGGTGCTACGGCCCCAGGCCGTCCTCCGACGCATACGCTGTGGAACGCCACATTTGCAATGGATCCCGTCCAAATGATAACACATAGGCATTGTCATATCTGTATGTATGCGCGCACCCGGGCAGAAGTTGTACGGAGAGTTCCATAAATATAGCACTAGCTATACATCGACAGAAGCGTACAGACGTTCTCCTTACATGGTCAACTACTGATATGGCACTGACAGGTCTAAAGCCTCCCGGACCACTAATATTAGACACAAATGCAAGCAGTAACTGGAAAACCTGGTACAGGGCCTACAGAATATATGCGACGGCCGCAGGAGTAAAAACAAAACCAGAAGATGTTCAGTGCTGTGTGTTCCTGCACATGGCAGGCCCTGAAGCCCACAAAGTGTATGACAACTTGTACTTGCCACCCGAGGATGAAGACAAGATAGAACTGCTAGTCAACGCGTTTCGGAGGTACTGTATCGGTCGGGGAAACATCATTATAACCCGATTTCGATTCAACACTCATAACCAAACTTCCGAAGACACCACTGCATATATCACTGCTGTCCGTGACAAAGTGTCTGAGTGCGAGTACGGTCCAGTGGAGGAAACATTATTACGTGACTGAATAGTAGCAGGCGTTCGGAACAGGGAATTACAAAACAAGTTACTTCAAACAGTGGAGGTGGACCTCACTCTACAAAAATGCATGGAAATATGCCAGTTGAGTGAGTACAATGCCGGACATTTGAACGAAAAGCCTGAAGAAGTAGACACCATCTCCGGAAGCGCCGGCGCACGTGCTGGCAGGCCCTCAACGACGCCATCTTGGAAGTCATGTGGTCCGAACAACAACAACAGGGCCGGCAACACCACATGTGGCAACTGCGGTTACGATCACCGTAGGGGAGCATGTGCGGCCCGTGGCAAAACATGTAAATACTGCCGCAAGCTGGGACACTTCGAGATTGTATGCAGAAGCAAGTCTACACCAGTGAATGAAATATCTACAGGTCACCCAGACTACACGTGCCGTATGGGATACAAAGGAGCAGTAGCGGCGTCGAGTGTGGACAGTCTGGAGGCGGACTTATTCGTCGGCACAGTCGACAACGATCATGATGATCGCGCCAGACTGTGGCACAAAGATGCTTGCGTGGAGGACCAGGACATACGTTTCAAGGTGGACTCCGGATCGCAGGCCAACCTGATCCCACCCGAGATCTTCAACAAGTTGAAGGAGACAACACTGAACCACTGATGAAATCGAAATGTCGACTGATCACCTATTTGGGGCATCGAATTGTCCCGGATGGTGAGGCGATCCTAAACACAAATGGGCACAAGATCAAGTTCCAGATCGTTCAAAGAGGACACCCCATATTAGGACAAAAGGCATGTATCCAACTGGGAATCCTCGCCAGGATTGATGAGGTGTCGAAAACAACGGTCACTGGGACACAGTCGACAGGATCCTGCAGCAAACGAGCCGATGAACTGGTGAGCCAATATTCCGATGTATTCTGTGGCCTTGGCCTGATCAAAACAAACGCTGTAATCTATATTGATCCGCTTGTAATGCCAGTCGTAGATCCACCAAGACGTATCCCATATGCTATTCAGGTTCAAGTTCACGATGAAATAAAAAGAATGATCAAATTAGGGGTCATTACCGAACAGCATGAGCCGACCAAATGGGTCAACTCAATAACAATTGTCCGTAAGCCGCACAAATTACGCATATGTTTAGACCCCACAAAGCTTAACAAGGCAATCATGAGAGGCCCATAGCCTACCCGGACTATAGATGAAATAATAGCAAACACCGTTCATGCTAAATATTTCTCTGTGTTAGACACCAAGTCAGGGTACTGGCAAATCCAGCTAGATGAACAAAGCTCACATCTCTGCACTTTCAACACCCCATGGGGGCGGTATAGATATACTCGGCTGCCTTTTGGCATTAGGACAGCCGGGGATATCTTTATCGAAGAAATGCAGCGGATACTAGGGGATCTGCCAGGAGTAGGAGTGGTAACAGATGACATACTAATATATGGGGCCACAATCGAGGAACATGATCACAGGCTTAAGTCAGTACTGGAACGTGCAAGAGCAGTAAATTTGAAATTAAATGCAGACAAATCAAAAATCTGTCAGAAACAGGTGTCGTATGTCGGTCATCTCCTCACTCAAGAGGGAGTGCGACCAGACCCTGCTCGAGTACAAGCAATAGTCGACATGCCCGTGCCACACAACAAGCCCAGTGTACAGCGATTTCTCGGCATGGTCGGGTATACATGTACATAAGTTCATACCGAACATGTCAGAAATCGCCAAACCTTTACGGACACTGTTGGCAAAGGACGTGGCGTGGCACTGGCAAGTCGAACAAGAATCAGCATTCAGTAACCTGAAACAAAAGCTCAAAGATGCTCCAGTACTGGCATACTATGATGTACACAAGCCTATTGTCATACAGGTGGACACCTGCCAATCAGGATTAGGGGCCGTATTGTTACAAAATCAGAAGCCAGTAGCTATGGCCTCCAGAGCACTCGATAATGCACAAAGTAACTATGCGGTAATAGAAAAAGAGATGCTTGCCATACTGTTTTCATGAGTTTGCATACGGCCAAGTAATAAAAATTGAGACAGATCATAAACCGCTCCTAGCCATAATGGAAGAGGCAATACACAAGCTGTCCGCACGCATGCAACGCATGCGCATGAGGCTGCAAAACTATAATTTGTCACTAACACACGTACAGGGGACTAAATTATTTTTTGCAGACACACTATCCCGGGCGCACAGTGAATCGCTAGAACCAAGAGATCTGTTTGATGATGCGTCAGCGTAGCATCGATCGACACCACATCAGATGTAATGATCGAAATTATGAGCGAGTACAATGTAGACAGCGACATGCAACAACTCAAAAGCTACATAACAAAAGGATGGCCAACACATGACAAAGACATACAAGCATCACTAATCCCATATAACACACATAAAGGCGATCTGACAGTCGAGAACAACATGATCATGAAAGGCAATAGACTAATTGTCCCCAGCAGATTACGCAATCGAATCATAGAAATTCTACATGAAACGCACCTCGGTGTTACTAAAACAAAACAACTCGTTCGCGACACAGTCTTCTGGCCAAACATAGACTCACAGATCGCAAAATGAATCGAGCAATGTACCACATGCCAAATACACAGAAAACAACTACATCGCAAACCAATGATAAATCATCAAATACCCAACCAGCCATATGAAAAAATCGGGACCGATTTATTTGAGTTAGAAAACACATACTATATCATAACAGTAGACTACTTTTCAAAGTACCCAGAGGCAACCCAATTAAAAGACATCTCGTCTCAGAGTATAATAAAAGCACTAAAAGAAAATGTTGCCAGGCATGGAATACCACACCAGGTGGTGTCGGACAAGGGTCCACAGTTTCGAAGCCAAGAATATGCCATGTTTGCAGAACACTACAATTTCAAACCGACATATTCAAACCCCCAATTCCCCAAAAGCAACGACCAGGTCGAAAGGTTCGTCCAAACAGTCAAAACAATGTTTAAAAAATGCAAAGCAGAGAACAAAGATATATAGTTAGCATTATTGAACTACCGCAACACACCACATTAAATGCATATCACATTAAATGCGTCCCCGGCACAGCTCCTAATGAGCAGACGGCTCAGATCCAGAATACCAATACATTCAATGAACTTAAAGCTGCAAACACAGAAAAATATAGCACAATTAATAAACAAGACACAACAGACACAAAAGCACTATCACGACATCAAGGCAGGGCGCCCCCACAAGCAACTAAAGGTAGGGTACAAAATTAGGTATCAAAATCACAACAAGCAATGGGTACCTGGAACAATCACAAACAGAAAAGGACCGACCGGACGAGAGTCCGAAATACAAAATACGAGAAACAATCACATCAACCGTAACCGCATACACATAATAAAAAACCCAGCCGAGGAATGCTTGACCGATATAGCGCCAGATTCAGACACAAACACACCACCTCCACCACAAGAAACACCACGAATTGACACACCACAACCGCCATACAACAACCAGAAATAGTTGACCCACCTACACCACAACCAGTCACAGTGTCCAGCTTCGGACGGGTGATACAACCAGTAATACGACTAGATCTATAAACAACACAGAAGATATTAAATCATTCAAAATAACGAACATCCGAGTGGATTATCTAGATCATTAAAAATAAAAATAAAATAAAGAATTAAATTGCTACAACATTGTTAGAATTAAATGAAAACACGCACAAGTGCATACACTTTGCTATCAGATAATATTGTTAGAGTTAAGCAATAAACATGCATAAGTGCATAGACCTCACTGTCAGATAATATGTCAAATAAATCAAGACATACAATGTTAGAATAAGCCTAGGGTCAAGTTTAAAATAACTTGATTTAGTAGCTATAAAACGCTAACAACAGAATCAAAATCGAGAATTTAAAGAATTGTTACAGTGCTAGAATTAAGCGATAAATCATGCATAAGTGCATAGACCCTACTATCAGATAATATGTCAAATAAATCAAGACATACAATGTTAGAATAAGCCTAGGTTTAAGGTTTAAGGTTTAAAAAATAAAATAATAAAATATAAAAAAATAAAAATTTTAATTAAAAAAAGGGAGAACAGCATTGACGATGTATGAAGATGGAATGATACCAGAGCAAGCGCTCAAGTCGTAAATGAAAAATTAATGCGATCAGATGTCGGAAGGGAGATGTCATATCTGTATGTATGTGCACGCACCCGGGCAGAAGTTGTATGGAGAGTTCCATAAATAAAGCACTTGCTATACATCGACAGAAGCGTACAGACGTTCTCCTTACAGGCATGACCAGAACGGCTGCTGCAATCATAGCATTAAACCCAGAAACCTGCGCAATTGCGGCAGATCCCGTCAAACCATTAATGCTCAAGCCTGGCTGAATCATAGAATGTGCAGTTTGGTGGGTCGTTGCATAGTTTGATGTTTAGAAATTTCTGCCATTAGGACGATGTCAATCATATATTGATGTATATGTGAAGTTGGATATTCGATGCTACTTGGTCAATTCGATAGATATAAATCAAATTAACCGTTCTATGGCACCAATCCGTTCCCAAAATGTTCAAACCCCAAACAGAAATACCTACCTACAGCCCTGTCTGACATCACATGGTCACCGCGAGATGACCATCTGAGTCATAGCCATAGGACTTTTGGCAAGCTTGTCGAAATTATTTTGGGTTCTTTCAGCTCAAATTGTTTCAAAACTAGTCATTTTTCATCAAAATGACTCTGGAATAATGATTAGTAGCTTATAATGATCAATTTGATATATATATATATCTAAAAAATAAGACAACAATTCAAACGCCATCGGACCATGCAACTGTAATAAATAATACATAACATACCCATTTCACTGCCAGAATATATCGACATGGCGGTTGATTGAGCATCAAACTGTTTGAAAAAGACAGAATAAAAAGGGTCTGCATCAGTACACAGCAATGTTTGTCGAGAACAAATTGCTATGTTGGTCAACAGATGTCAGCACTGAGGTCCAGTAATTAGGCATGTGCCCATGAGCATACGGAATGAAGTGTTATTGCAATATTGGAATGAAACACGATGGAATAAAACGCTATTAAATATCATATATTTTAATATTAAAAATATATAGTTGTAATCTCAGGTGCTACGCAGCTGTGAATCTACGTATATATGGAAACTAGGCCCCTGCGAAATAATATGTACAAATACGGCGGCACACCGTGCAGACCAATTCACAAAGTCATTTAACAAATTGAACACGGAGAAGATCGGCGACGCGTGAGAAGTAAACAACTGGGCCCATATGCATGGAGCAGTGTTAGAGGTGTGTGGTTGAACACTGGGTAGCTAACACCGGTTATCGGTGGTGTCGAGAACTATGTAAAGCCGTATGCATGGGCGCTTAAACGGTGTTAGCTAAACGTGAATGTATTTATAGATTTGGGAAATCCCTCTGCGTTTGTAGCCATATATTAGGCTCAAATCTATTCAATGCGACCATATTTAACAGAATTACATACGCAATAAGTGAAATTTTAACAATTTAACCCTAAATTCGAAGCGTTATTAAGGCTACCGCCGCATTGGCGGCGATATTAATAGCTATATTTTCGAATCGACGAACGTACAGTAAACAAACCGGTGTTGCGGATTCCGAGGGACACCAGTTTCACAGGGACACTTCCATTCAAATGCATTGTTAACGGCCGTGAGCAAATCTTCATACAGAAAAAGTCAAATATCTCCCAAATTACACCATCTAGAAATAAATCGCTTGGTACACATATAGAAAACATCTTTACCAAAAACATTATATTAAATTTATAAGGTTAGGGTTCTTGAATTCTATTAATTTTGAATAAAACTAACGTTTTACACTGCGCGTACCGTCAAACTCAAGGCATTGTCAATGGCCGTGAGCAGTCTTCATACAGACAATACAGAAAAAGTGAAATATCTCTAAAATTACACCAGCTACAAACAAATCGCTTGGTACACATATAGAAAACATGTTTAGCAAAAACATTATATTAAATTTATAAGGTTAGTGACGATGCTGTTCGAGTTTGACGCGTGTGCAGGAGCGATGTGTCCCTGTGAAACTGGTGTCCCTCGGAATCCGCAACACCGCCAGTATGGACTGTGACGTCGCCGCGGCGGCTGCGGCGATTTGTTTACTTTACGTTCGTCGATTCGAAAATATAACTATTAATATCGCCGCCAATGCGGCGGTAGCCTTAATAACGCTTCGAATTTAGCAGGTTGGAGAGCTTACCTCGTTCGGGCTATGGTGGTAAATGTACCTAATTCGAGTACCGGTTCAATTTCCAAGGTCGAATTTCATATAAGATTAAGGTGCAGGTTCACAAATATGGTTGTGGAACACTGAGTTTTGGGAAGTTTTCATATTGGAATACATCACTAGAAAGCAAAAAATTATATCGAATTTCCTGAATATTCGTAGGACATTTAGTTGGGACCGGTGTGGCAGTAAATCGCAAACCCCTGGAAATTGCACATCCCGGGGTTTGCGATTTACTAGGAAATCACAAACCCCCCCTGTAGCGGCGGCGTTAATATCACTTCGATTTTAGGGTTAATTTGATCAAATTTCACTTTTTGAGTATGTAATTCTGTTAAATATGATAGCATTGAATAGATTTGGGCCTAATCGGTACCTAACACCGCCCTTAAACCTGGTACGGAGTGGTGTATCATGAACATGGGGGGTTTGAGATCTCCAGGGGGGATATGTGATTTCCTAGGAAATCGCAAACCCCCCATGCCCATATATGGCATGGGGGTTTGCGATTTCCTAGGAAATCACAAGTGGGGGTTTGCGATTTACAGGGTTTGCGATTTCCTGCTACACCGGATTGAGTAAATTAACAGTGAATATTAGGAAATAATTCAGGAGTTACAACACATGTCTACAGGACAGAACTGCCCATGACAGTACTGTGTTGGTATAGCCATTAATCCCAAACAATAGAGGAACCTCCAGTCAACAATGGGGTATATGCTGGTCTGTGGCCCACTCATATACTTCCACTTGCCACTGGGGGAGGTCCTGTGGGGACTGTTGTACATCATTTAGATAATTTTTTTGCATATGCATAAGAAATAATTCACTGTGATGCATAATCACCAAAAATATGACTTGTCTTGCTGGTACAACATTAAGAAAAACATACCTTAAATATTATTGTATTTGATTTATTTTATTGTTGGTTATCACTTTTTATTTCTATTCATATTATTTAATGGTGCAGTCACACTACGACGCTTCTCGCCGGCGACTCGGCAACGTGTAGTGATTTTGGGCGATAATAAGTGAAACGTCTGGACGCGCTGGTGGCGCGTTATGAGCGCGTCGGTACACGTCGGTAAACTATCCTTGACGTTGATGGTCGGCGGACAACGTCGGCGCGCGGTGCCGGTCGCCCAAGGTTTTAAGCATGTCAAAAAAAAAAAAAACACCGGCAGCGCGCACAAATATATGGGTAAGGACATTAGGCGCGCGTCGCGATGCGTTGGACGCGCCGGTATAATGTTATGGGAACGCTAGGAAGACGGCGCACGCGCAGGAGGGTCGTTGCTCACACGTTGCGGCAAACTGGGGCATTTTTGTTTTATGCCCTAGCAACATTTAAGGTTAGATGAAGACGTCGCGCCAAACTTTTTTCTTTTTTTTCCCCAACGCGTCGACACACGTTGGCCGCGCGGGCATAATACACCGCGCTGACGCCAAGCTTTTTCCCCAAACCGCCGAAAAGTTTGACGTTTCTCGACGCGCAATATTTTATTTTCAACGCTGACGGGTCGCCGGGAGAGACGTCGTAGTGTGACTGCACCATAAGGGAAGGCCTGGGGACGGGAGGCCAGTAAGCTCTGCTAATAAATAACACTGTAATTATGCATCTGATGCATAATCCCCACGAATCTGGCAATTCTTGCTGGTACAGCAACATTAACATTAAACTTACCTTGTATATTATTGCATTTATTTTATTGTTGGTTATCACATTTTATTTATATTTATATTATTAGAATTGAGGTCTGGTGCTGGGAGTCTCGGTGCCGGGAAGCCGGGAGCCCTGGCGCTGGGAAGCCGGGATTCCTTGCTTCGATAGGCTGCCGTCTCCTCCCACCCCGAACACGAACCCTGTATGCCTATTATAAATGCTATACATATACCTATACCTACCTATACATACATATATATACATATACATTCATATACACACAGACACATACATATACATATATGTACATGCATGTACATACACACATACATATATATGCATACATATACATACATACTATTACTTATATCCTATTCACATCCATTTGTATATCTACCTACTATGGACCAAATTATGTACATAGTCATGAGTCTGAAATAAAGAATTGAATGAATGAATATACATATGGGTCGTTCTCAGAAACTGTGTACCACTTGAGGTAGTCTACTAGAAATGTATATTTCAAAGAAACCCTTTATTGGAGTGTCAATATTTAGATTTCATCAGTTAGCCAAATAATGTGGGAGATAGTTTAGATCAAAAGTAAATGTTAATATTGTGTATTATGTATCTTATTGGGATGGATGTAGCTAAATACATAGAAAATTACATCACTAATTTGTGACATTGTCAACAGCATTGAAAATAAAGTGTCACAAACTTAATGAAAACCTCTGAACAACAGCTCATTTCACTTCAAATGGTCATATACAATGTCTTCATTAAGTTGAAGACATTTATTTCTAAAAAAAAATTTAAATTATGAAATAGTTAACATTTTCTGGAGTCATTAACATCGTAACATTTCGTTTCCACTTGCAAGTACTATGAAACTCTGTATCAAACACTGAGTACAGATACAGTACAGGAACTATTTTCACCATTTGACACTATGCATGGACCCAGTTATGGTATAGTAAAAGATAAATCCTGAAATTGCCCCTAAACATTGAAATTTGAGCCGAACATTTGTGTAAAATTGTTGTTTCCACTTTGTTACTCTGCTAATCTGTTACTCTGCTAATATTTTCTTGCTTTTCTCTTTAATATTCACAAATAAGACAAAACCATAGCAATGAGGTTTCAAATTATTATTACTACTGTTTATAAAGCAAGTGGCATGTGAAATGTCCTAAAAATGTCAAGTTTTGTGTGGAAAATATTTGATTTTGGAGTCAGATTGGTTTCCATGCTATACTGCTATTTATTGGGTGTGAGCATCATTTGACCTACTTAAAAATGCCAGAATATGTTTATTTTCAATTATTCAGATGCAAAAGGACATACACATTGAGGAAACTTGCTTATAGGACTTTGGCAGCATTTTGATTTTCTGGTACTGATGTCACACTATTGGTACACAACTTCTGAGAACGACCCATATACATATGTATATATACATATACATTCATATACATACACATCCATATACATACATATCCATACATATACATACATACACATACAATTATCTGATGCATAATCCCCATGAATATGGCATTTCTTGCTGGTACAGCAACATTAATAAAAACTTACCCTGTATATTATTGCATTTATATTTCATTTATTTTATTGTTGGTTATCACATTTTATTTATATTTATATTATCTGAATTGAGGCCTAGTGCCGGAAGTCTCGGCACCGGGAGGCCGGGAACCCTGGTGCCGGGAAGCCAGGACTCCCGGCACCGATAGGCTGCCATCTCCTCTCCCACCCGAAACCCAAACCCCCTATGCCTATTATAAATGTTATACATATATACATACATATGCATACACATACATATATATTAACATACATATACATATATATACATACATATACATCTATATATACATATGCAGACATACATACATGACTCTATATATATGCATATAAATACATATTGTATTTAGAGATGACTGCATCACATATCTTAGAGTGGTCCTCCATTCATCACTGCTAAGTTAATCCATATGTAGTCGGTGTCACTATCAGACTTATTGCAACAATGCAAGGGGCCTAAGGTCTTGACACTTTCACACTCAGATTTTAAGCAAACACTGCCATTACCCTAAATAATATTCCATTTATATTTAATTTATTTTTGATTATACATGTACATGTACACATACACATACTTTTAAAGTTATATGTATATATACATATATACACATACATATGTATGTATTATATATAATATATAAATAATATTGCAATATCAGGTGAAGAATAACTTACCAGTGTTCCTAAATGTAAGGATGACTGTGCCAGATCCTTCACAATGGTAATCCATTTGCAAGTAGCAAGTTGACTGTTGTGTAGTGTGTGCCTTCAGAAATATGTGTGTGCAGTGCACTGTGGCACAGACCCTTATAAACCAAATCCAATCCACTCTCACACCTATTCAAAGGGCATAAGCTCTGACACATTCACACTCAGTGAGCTCAGCTGTCAGTGGAGGTGCAGCCCAGAGAACCATTGGCAACCTGAGGTGTGAAAGCTTTCCTTGGCAGTTTTTGGTTAAAATCTGAGTGTTAAAGTGTCAGAGCTTAGGCCCCTTGCAATAAGTCTGAGAGTGAAACATACTACACATGGGTTAACTTAGCAGTGACAAATGGAGGACCACTCTACAATATGTGATGCAGTCATCTCTAAATACAGTATGTATTCACATATATATATATATATATATATATATATATATATATACATATATGTAGATATATATATATAGGTGTGCATATGTAATATTTATATATGTATATACACATAGGTATATGTATATTTATATGCATACACATATGTATGTGTATATGTATATTTATATCTATATATATAATATGTATACATACATGTATATGTAAATCTAAAAATAATGCCAATAATAATTCAAATAATACGGTAATAATAATGACAATAATAATGATAATAACAATGATAATAACAATGATAATAATAACAAATATATAATGAAAAAAATGGCAATATTACTTGACGTTACTCGACCTGACTTTACCTGACCTGACTTTACCCGACTATACTTTACCCGACTCTACTTTACCTGACTCTCCTTTGCCTGACTCTCCTTTGCTCGACCTGACTTTATCCGACATGACTTTACCGGACCCAACTTTACCGGCCCCGACTTTACCAGACCCAACTTTACCGGACCTGACTTTACCAGACCCAACTTTACTGGACCCGAGTTCACCGGACCCGACTTTACCGAACCCAAACTTTACCAGACCCGACTTTACCAGACCCGACTTTACCAGACGCGACTTTAGCCGACCCTACTTTAGCCGACACAACTTTACCAGACCCGACTTTGCCCGACTCTCCTTTGCCCGACTCTCCTTTGCTCGACCTGACTTTATCCGACCTGACTTTACCGGACCCAACTTTACCAGACCCGACTTTACCAGACCCGACTTTACCGGACCCGACTTTACCGGACCCGACTTTACCGGACCCGACTTTACCAGACCCGACTTTACCGGACCCGACTTTACCGGACCCGACTTTACCAGACCCAACTTTACCGGACCCGACTTTACCAGACCCGACTTTACCGAACCTGTACTTTACCAGACCCGACTTTAGCTGACACAACTTTACCCGTCACTAATTTACCCGACCCAACTAACTGATAATTTGGATTAAACGACTTTGGTTTAACCAACTTTTTTATATGATAAATGGTAGTATTTTGTGGCCCACCCAAAAAAGTTTGGATTAACTGATCGTTTGGTTTAACCGAACTTGTTTTAACGGGGTTGTATTGTATCCATATATAAACATATATTTGCTGAGTGGTTGGCATTTTTATTTGATTTATTTTACTTTTGTTTATTACTTTTTACTTCTATTCAAATATGTGGGATGTGGTGGAGGGAGGCTCAGAACTGGGAACTCTGAGAGGCTATACATATCGTTTTAAATCGATAAAGTGTTTATTAATATATGTATATGTGTGTATATGTATATGTGTATATATGTATATATGCTGTCACAACAATAAAATAAATAAAATACAATAATATTTAAGGTAGGTTTTTCTTAATGTTGTACCAGCATCTTTGTGGTGATTATGCATCAGATGCATAATCACAGTGAATTATTTATTATGCATATATATATTGGTATGCAAAAAATATATCTACATGATGCACAACAGTCCCCACAGGACCTCCCCCAGTGGCAAGTGGAAGTATATGAGTGGGCCACAGACCAGCATATACCCCCATGGTTGGCTGGAGGTTCCTCTATTGTTAGGGATTTATGGCTATACCAACACAGTTATAACATGGGCAGTTCTGTCCTGTAGCCATGTGGTGTAACTACTGAATTATTTCCTAATATTCACTATTAATTTACTCAATCCGGTCCCAACTAAATGTCCTAGGAATATCCAGGAAATTAGATATAATTTTTGGCTTTCTAGTGATGTATTCCAATATGTAAACTTCCCAAAACTCAGTGTGCCATAACCATATTTTTGAACCTGCTATCTAATCCTATATAAAATTCGACCTTGGAAATTGAACCAGGGCTCGAATGAAGTATGTAACCACCATAGCCCGATCGAGGTAAGCTCTCCAACCTGTTTAGGGTTAAATTGATCAAATTTCACTTATTGCGTATGTAATTCTGTTAAATATGGTCGCATTGAATAGATTTGGGCTCCATCCTGACACTAACCTAACACTAAAACCGCTGTAAACCAGTTATGAGCGGAGTTAGAATTTCCGAGTTTAAACGCGCGGTGTTATAGCTAACACTGCTCCATGCATACCAACTTTTCGGCGCTAAACCAGAAATCCCTCCCTAAATGCGGTTTGGCTCTCTAACACCGTTCCATGCATATGGCCCCTGATTCCAGCAGTCTGTATGTATACCTGCCAACTATGAACTGATTACTACAGAACATTACTAAGGAGTAAAAGGTAACGACATCTGCAAGGCATACAATATAATCTGGACCAAAAGCAGATCAATTGGATAATTTCCCTATTATCACTCACATCACTGACACTATCAACATCACAACTGTGAATTGAATATAGTGACTTAACATCTAGCTGATTATCATGCCTCAGCCACAAGGATGGCTGGATAAATTTAAACAACTAAGGCTATCAAACAGAGTGGGGTGGACAACCAAGGAAACCTCCACAAAGAAAAAACCCAGAGGCAAGGCAGCTAAATTCAATAATGACGAGGTCTGGAAATGTGAAGAATGTAAAGTGGATTATGAAAATGATGATGAGTTGTTATCCTGCAGCTGCTGTGGAAATCACTGGTGTACCAAATGTATTGAGATGTCATCTGAGGAGTATGCAACTGCACAGCGTCCAGATTTTTTCTGGTTTTGCCCAACCTGTGCAGGAAGGGTTGAGATATTCATGGGAACTGGGTTGATAGAGCAGAGGAAGCAGATTGAATCACTCCAAGACATGTAGAAGAAGCTGAGCACCTTTGAGAAATACCTGGAAAAGAAATTGGATACATTTGAAAAAACATTAAAAGAGAAGGCAAATGCTGTTCCAGAGAAAGTTAACAAAACTTGGGCCGACATAGCATCCAGATCACTGAAATCGGAAGACACCACAGCCCCAAGTAAGATAAAGGAAATTGTTAAGACTGCAATGGTAGAACACAAAAAGAATGTGGATGACAAAGAAAACCGTGAGTTCAACCTGATAATCTATCGAGTACCTGAAAGTAAAGCTGCTAATTCGGAGGTGAGGGCAGAAGAGGACACCAAGATTTTCAACAACCTCTGCACTGAAGCCCTTGGCATCGACCAGCTGGAAACTACCAAAGTCACTAGGTTGGGAAAGAAGAACACTGACAGTGATGTTCCCTGACCAATGAAAGTAGTCCTGGCAAATAAAGAGGACAAATCAGTATTGATCAGAAACGTAAACAAAATGAAGGACACAGAAGAGGAATACCATAAGATAAGC
The DNA here is from genome assembly GCA_030323885.1 of Branchipolynoe longqiensis. Taxonomy (NCBI): domain Eukaryota; kingdom Metazoa; phylum Annelida; class Polychaeta; order Phyllodocida; family Polynoidae; genus Branchipolynoe; species Branchipolynoe longqiensis. Next base: position 30,541,625 of record CM059200.1, read on the forward strand.
ATCAGCAATGATTACACCATGGAGGAGCGTAAGGTAATCAAGGACAAAGTTGAAGAAGCAAAGATGAAAACAATGCAAGATGATAAAAAAAAACTGGATCTATCGGGTCAGAGGATCCCCAAGCAATCTAAGAATAGAAAAGATAAGGAAGTAAGAAACACCAGAAGTCCAACAACACGAAAATACACAGACCAGACCAAAGAGGAGAGCTAAGAACAAACATAAAAGTAAGTTCAAGTGCCTCTACCTAAATGCTGATTCACTGCCAAACAAAATGGAAGAACTACAGGTTATCATCGATGTAGAGAATCCAACTTTGATTGCAGTGACTGAGGCTAAACCAAAGAACTGCACTTATGAAATTACAAAGCAAGACATTAGAATCCCTGGATTCAATCTGGTGTGGAACCTAGAGCAGGAAGGCAGCCTCATGTGTATTTATGTATTGGAATCTGATAATATCACCTATCGAGAAAGCAACATAAATAAGTGTATAGGTTTTTCAGAATGTGTGTGGATCCAAGTAAAACCAAACAAGGAAGATACTATCCTAGTTGGATGTATATGGTGTAATGTATGTAGGTACCCGAACACCCCCACCGTATGACAGCATGACGTCATAAGGATCGATTGGTAATAAAGGCAGTTGCATTACAGAACTCACGGTGTTGAGACGTCCTTTACATGGTGTCAGATGTAACGGAAGAACTATGGCGTTACACGGATTAAAACCTCCTGGACCTTTGAACCTTGACGAAAAAATGGCAGTAAGTTGGAGGTCTTGGCTGCAAGCATACAAAATTTACTCAATTGCTGCTGATGTATCAACGAAAGCAGAAAGAGTTCAGTGTTGTGTATTTTTACATGTGGCTGGCGTGGAGGCCCAGAAGATACACCATACGTTCACATTTGAAAACGCGGAAAAGGACAAGATTACACCTTTAATTGAAGCATTCACTCAGTATTGTGAAGGAAAGACAAATATAACGGTCGTCAGGTATGAATTTAATTCATTTAATCAATCTACTGAATCCATGGACTCTTACATTCGAGAGCTAAAACATCGTATCCAATATTGTTGTTACGAGTCTTTGGAGTCGTCGTTGCTATGCGATCGACTAGTTTGTGGCGTAAAAGATGATACACTAAGGAACAGATTACTACAATCGCCAAACCTGACATTAGAAGAATGTATGCAGTTATGTCGTTTAAGCGAAATAAAATCGGCACAAGTAACCAAGAGTGATGAACATCAAGTGGATTCGGTAAATTCAAGATATGTCAAGCGAGAAAAGATAACGGGAAGAACGTCGCCATGGAGACGACAGTCAACAAGTCGGTATCAGCAGAGCGGTACTAGGTCAAGTTCATGCTGCGGACGGTGTGGATACAGTCATCCCAGGGGGGGGCGTGCCCTGCGAGAGGAAAAGAGTGCTCGGGATGCCATAAAATAGGGCATTTCGTGAAAGTCTGCCGTCTACAGAAGGAGCAACAAAACACACGTACGCCGGTATACCAGATTGAGGTCGCCCATGATGACGATGGTGAGCAGGATGACCATGAACAAGACGACGACAGCGACTGTGACTTGTTTGTCGGCACATTGTGCGATTCAAGTCAAAATGACAAAGGGTTATGGTATGCCAATGTTGTTGTCGGGGGCCAAGATGTACAGTTCAAATTAGACACAGGTTCGGAGGCGAACATTTTACCGTTGAATATATTCCACAAGATTCATCGCGCTACTCTGGATCCTTCCAGATGTCACTTAGTTACGTACGGAGGTCATCGGATCCGACCTGCCGGAGAGACAATGTTCAAGGTGAAAGGTCATGAGTTACGCTTCCAAGTGACTGATGCTGGTAGTGCAATCCTGGGGAAGCGCGCATGTGTTAGATTAGGACTTTTGGCGCGCCTGGATGTAATAGATGCTGTGGACGGTCAAGGTGAAGCACAACAAATTGTAAACAAATATTCTGATATCTTTCATGGTCTAGGCTTAATTAAAGTAAATGCCAAGATTTACATTGACAATTCTGTACCGCCTGTTGTTGATCCTCCACGCAGGGTGCCATTAGCAATTGTTGATGATGTAAAAAATGAATTAAATCGCATGATAAGCTTAGGGGTTATAGTACAACAGGATGAACCTACACCGTGGGTTAGCTCTATAACAATTGTCCGCAAACCAGGAAAGTTACGTATCTGTCTTGACCCTACTAAATTAAACAAAACCTATTTTGAGAGGACCGTACCCTATTAGAACTGTAGAGGAGGTTTTTGCCAATATCCATGGAGCCAAGTACTTTTCGGTTTTAGATGCCAATAGTGGTTATTGGCAGATTGAATTAGACCATTGTAGTTCTAGATTGTGTACGTTCAACACACCGTGGGGGCGATTTAGATATACCCGTTTGCCATTCGGGATAAAAACGGCCGGTGATATTTTCATACAGGAGATGAATGAAATCCTAGCAGGGTTGTCGGGGGTACACGTAATTTCGGATGACATCTTAATATATGGGGAGACGGTTCAGGAAAATAATGAACGTTTGGAAGCCGTATTGCAACAGGCACGAAAAGTGAACCTAAAATTGAACCCGAAGAAATCAAAAATTTGCAAACAGAGTATCAATTATGTAGGTCATCTGATCACATCAGAAGGTCTTAGACCTAATACTGACAGGGTACAAGCTATTATTGACATGCCTGATCCTACAGATAAGGCAGCATTACAGCGTTTTCTGGGAATGGTCGGTTATGTACATAAATTTATCCCAAACATGGCGGAGATTATGTGATGTGTTATTCATATGCCTAGCCAGTTGAGCTTATATGTATATGTATGTACAGTCATCATCATCATGCTGTCGGTCGCAATGCGACAAAGACTGCTTTTATTTCTTAACCAGCGCTATTTTTTTGTGGTTGTGCATTTCATAAAAGCTGCTTGCAAAGTGTTGAAGTGCTGCTGGCTTTTGCAAGTTACTAGCAGCACTCTCTCGGGGAGCAAATAGAGGTCTCACACCGGCAAGAACACATCAAGACAGGAGCGAACTATTTGTCCCTGCAGTGGCTGCAGTGGATGTACAGTAAAACCTCTCTAAATCAACCGACCTTGGGAGCGACTTCAAGTGGTCAATTTAGGGAGTTGGTCGGTTTAGAGAGTTAGAATATGGTTACAAAGGTATTGTTGTGACCCAAATAAAGCGATCGATATAGGGGAGGGGTCGATCTGTCGAGGTGGTCGGTTAGGGAGGTTTTACTGTAAATGTATCTATATGTATTGGTTGGGTTATAGCTGAGTTTGATGTGGATGACATAATGAGTGCTGGCAGGTGGAGTGCAGTGGCACTCAGGGCATGGCCCTTCTGCCTAAGTAGGGGTCAACACAATCCAGTAGGGGGTCAACACAATCAGGCTGTGAGGAGCAACCAGATCAAGGTTGGTTGTAGCCAGGCAGCCACTGGTGGTGGGCAGGCAGCCACTGGTGGTGGGCAGACTACCAGTTGCCATGGGGACTGGAAATGCTGTTCTCCTATTGGGTGACCACGTGGTGTGACACCCTACCAGGGAGCCTGTGTACTATACAAATAAAGATAGAAGGCTTGCCTTCCCTTACTCTCTTCACTCTTACTTTCTTTTTCTTCTTGTCTGTATCATATTTCCTTACATCCTACTTACAGTAAGTTACACAGCCACAGATCCGGGTACCAACTCTACAGAAGGATTGGGGACAGATCTTGCCAAAATTGGATGCCCGGAAAAGTTCATGCACATGATTCAACAATTCCATGATGGTATCATGGCTCATGTTATTGAAAATGGGGATGTCTCTGAACCCTTTGAAGTAACAAATGGAGTGAAGCAAGGATGTGTTCTAGCGCCATCACTCTTCAGCTGCATGGACCACAATAAGCATATGACATAACACACTGATTGCATGATGTATATATGTTCACCCAGTACAACAGTACAATATGAATCTCATGGGCAGTAATCGATTAACACGACCCCGGATGACTCGGGTGACCCGAGTCTTCAGAATTTCAAATCGAACACCGCGAGTGGAGTCGAGAAATACACGCGCCATGTGCAAAACGACCCAACCCCAGTAACCCACCTCTTGGCTGGGGTTTGCTAGGAGCGATGACGTCAAATCTGTGTTGGTTCTGTAGGATAACAGCTACCAGTACAAGCCCTATGTGTTGTTTTAATGCTTTTTTTTTTTAATAACACAGATTGTCAGCTTATACAATCGTAAAATACTTTAAATCCTATTTTGCTATCGGTTCTTAAAAAAACAAGTTTTAGATTAAACCACCATTTTTTCCACCCCGAGTCATGCTCATGCGCCAAAAAGTGGCTCGGATTAATCGATTACACCCATAGCGAATGACGGACTAATGCAGCGGGTGTGTGCTCAATAGACGACATCACGGTTCCATTGAGTTTGCCAATACGCATAGGGCAAAACTGCCATTTTATTCAAAATTAAAAGAAATACATAACAATTTGGCACAAACATGGATGGAAGGATGGAATATAATAATATAATGAATATGTTTAAGACACAACTCTCCATAATTAAGCATTTTGAGCTAAGAAACCTACAATTTCAGTCACTTTACAGGTTGATGTTTACATCACCATTGATTAGCCAGAAGTAATTCTTGTTCTAAATATTAAAATGTCAGATGTGTCAACAAAAACTTGTTTCAAAGAAATATATAACCAATATCTGATTAACCCTACTCATTTTCTATTTCTACATATGTCATTAACCATATGATATAAATAAAAACATGAATAAAATAATTTAAACTGACTGGCTATGGCTCTAACACTAGTTTGGGTGCCCAGATTTGTCTAAATCTAAATGCACATGGCATAAGATGTGCTGATTATATTGATGTAAATGCAAAGCTGAATAAAAGATTAATATCTTAATTTATTGTATATATTTTTTTAGTTAGTGTTCTATGTTTCAAACAAAAGCTGAGATGAGCTGAAACTAGCACATTTCATAACTGCACCCAGTGTATTAGCATGTGCCATGTGCTTCTCGTGGGTTTGTTTTGCTCTGACACATCCCACAATGCACCGCGCGGCTGGAACGGTGATGTAGTCTATAGAGAAGGGTCCACAGCGAGGAAATGAGCAAAAGCGGATGACCACTGGGTCATATTGAGCATACCCTTGCAGGAATAGTTTCCCATTCTTTAAGTCCTGATATTGTGTGATTTAAACAGAAATCAATGCAGATAAATTTCAAATATACTTCAAACAATTTAATCTGTGCAAAAGATACATAAATATGTAATAATATGAAGAGGAAAGTCTATTTCCGGCAAGTTCAAACGGTCAACCATGGCTGGTTGGGTCGCTCAGTATAGCCCTGAATATGCTTATGGAGTTTTCAGCTATTATCGCTCAGTTGAGCGGTACGCGCAGTGCAAAACATTACTTTTATTCAAAATCAACAGAAATCCAGAACCCTAACCCTATCACTTTAATATAATCATTTTGGTAAACATGTTTTCTATATGTGTACCAGGCGATTTGTTTCTAGGTGGTGTGGTTTTAGAGATATTTCACTTTTTCTGTATGAAGATTGGTCAGGACCATTGACAATGCCTTGAGTTTGCTGGTATGCGCAGTGCAAAACTTTAGTTTTATTCAAAATTAATAGAAATCCAGAACCCTAACCATATCAATTTAATACATGTTTTCTATTTGGGTTATCACCGGTTTGTGGTTAGGTGGTGTGGTTTTAGAGATACTTCACTTGTTCTGAGTTCTCGCAAACACGAGAAGAGGAAAGTCTATTTCCGTGAGCCAGTTCCGGCAAGTTCAAACGGGCTCAAACGATTTCAACCGTGGCTGGTTGGATCGCAACCGTGGCTGGTTGGGTTGCTCCGTAGAGTGCTGAATATGCTTATGAGTCTATAGTGTATGTGTCGCCCATGTGCGCCAACTGGTGGGATAACCGGGAGCCCTCCGCCCGGTTTGTCGAACCGGCGGGAGGCAGCACCATGTGTTTTACTAATGGCCGGTACACACCTACCGTTTGTGCGCGCACACCTCCCGTTTACGATCGAAAACTGCCCGTTTCGCGCACAAAAATCGCTAGGTGTGCGCACCCCGCGCACACCTAGCGATTGCGATTCGCGCATAAAACTAAGTTTTTAGTGCTAAAAGCGGCCGTTTACGATTGCGATTCGCGATTCGAAAAACGAATCGGCCCGCTTTCAGTTTTAAGCGGGTCGGGTCGAGTTGCGAGTTTTAGTGCGCGAATCGTAAACGGTAGGTGTGTACCGGCCATTACAACGGCATAGACTTTAGTATCTACGTGGGTATGTAAGTGTATATATCATATGGATAGTGATAAGACCGTTATATATATTTATATATATATATATATATATATACATATTTATATGTGTGTGTGTGTATATACATATATATGTGTGTGTGTAGACTAGTAGTCTGCACTGGCCTCTCGGGCAAGAAGCCACATAGACAGGTAGGTATGGATAGCGTGCCTGCATCAGGGAACCTAGGTGGTGTAATGGTTAGCATGCTAGCCCCAATATGGAAAGAAGTGTGGATTTGAATCCTGCTGTAGGCACAATATTTCCCATTTTCATTACCACCATGACACTGGTTTCCATGACCAGAATTCTGTACAAGCTACATGCTGCATAGTCACTTGCTGTCTGGACTCCACCTCGTCCACACCTCTTCTACCACCTTTCCGCTGCCGGTCTCCTCCTTGGTAGTGTCTAGAAGAGTTCCTGCAGGGGGAGCCGGCCAGCTTTTCACCTTCTACCTCTTATTCCGTCTGTGTCTCTGGCTCGCCGACTGGTCACCACAGGGCAAGGAGGCGCGGCTCTTTGACTCAACTTTCCTCACTTCTCTTTCATCAATACAACCCTTTCTTTTTTTTCTCCTGGGCTTACTGCTCCCCCTGATCAAGGGAGTTGTTTGCTTAGGTGCGGCCCTTTTCCTTTTTCACTGTTTTGCTTTCCACCTTCTTGCGGCCAATCCCACGTTTCCCCCCTCCCTTCCTCCTAACTCATCGGCGACTGGACACAAGTGCACTGCTAAAATTGTACCGGAGAGAGCCGGTGCTGCTCCTATGACTTGTCGTTATTGTTGTAAAGAACTCCCTGCTTCTACAAATGCCCCCTCTGAAGTTTACTCTTCAACCAAAATAGGACCGATTTATTGGTGGTATTTTCTAATGCTGCAATCCTGCAGCCTGTAACCGTCAAGGTTACAAACTCCCCTAAGGAAGCAAGTTGTTGAACTTACCCTATGTATCTTAAGTGCATTGCCTGTTTGTATGTAAGAGTAAGCATTAAATGACTTATGAATGAAAATCATTTAAAAGACATACAATTCCAGGGGGGCAAGTGTAGTAGTCTCTACTGACCTCGCAGGCAAAGCGTCACATAAACAGGCAGGCTTGGATAGAGAGCTTAGGTGGTGTAATGGTTAGCACACTAGCCCCAGAAAGAAGTGTGGTTTATAATCCTACTCCAGGTGCAATTTCCTACTTTCATCATCCCCACGACATATGCATATATTATATATATATATATATATATATAGTATAGTTATACGAATCTTACCTTGGTACAGATGATGGATAACTCTTGCTTTCCCAAAGTACAAGCCTCGGATAGTCGTGGGCTATGGAGAAGGAAGCAACATCCAGGTCCAGCAATCTTCACCTAATTATTCAGGATAAAAATGAGCTTAATTGTATGGATACCCATAATGTTTTCGTTTTGGCACAAGCAAACGTAATAGTTGTGGCAGGGTGTGGTGGGCGTGTGTGGTATGTGTGCTACTGTAAGCCATATTTGTTGTGTTTGTGCCCAATTCCAAATTTGTTTTGCGAGTTTGTTACATGGTTTGGACTTTGTCCCTCCCATATTGCGAATATAGGCCATTGCGGTGGTGTTATCTGTTAACACTCGTACTTGAAACTTAGGCACATGCACTAAACTACACAATCCCAGATAGATAGCCCGTAATTCTAATACATTAATGTGGTCAGAAATTTCATCCTCTAACCAGCGACCTCCTGTTGTGCGGTCATCTCTGTGTGCACCCCAACCTTCTAAAGATGCGTCTGTAGTGACTTATTGTATTGGTTTTCATCCAATACTTACTCTGGAATTGTTGGTATTTGTTGGAAAAAACTGCTGAACCTGCTCGTAACGTCCTGCCATTATGAGTGGAATATGCTAATTGCTGGACCCGGATGTTGCTTCCTTCTCCCTCGACCGCGAGTAGCCAGAGGCGTAGTACCGAGGTAAAATATATATATATATATATATATATATGTGTGTGTGCACGTATGTGTATATATACATATGTGTAGGTGTGTTGTGGGGGTGTGTGGTGGGGATGTAGGTGTGTGGTGGGGGTGTAAGTGCGTGGTGAGGGTTTAGGTGTGTGGTGGGGGTAGGTGTGTGGTGGGGAGTAGGTGTGTGGTGGGGGTGTAGGTGTGTGGTGTGTGTCTGGTGGTGTAGGTGTGTGGGGGTGGTGTGCGGTGGGGGTGTAGGTGTGTGTGGTTGAGGTGTATGTGTGTGTGGTGAGGGTGTAGGTGTATGTGTGGTGAGGGTGTAGGTGTGTGTGTGGTGAGGGTGTAGGTGTGTTTGGTATAGGTGTAGTGTGTGTGTGGTGGGGGTGTAGGTGTTTGGTGGGGGTGTAAGTGTGTGGTGAAGGTTTTGGTGTGTGGCAGGGTGTAAGGGGTACTGGGGGTATATGTGTGTTATGGGGTGTAGGGGGTATAGGTGTGTGTTGGGGATGTGTTATGGGGGTTTAGGGCTGTGGTGGGGGTGTAGGTGTGTGGTGGGGGTTTAGGGATGCTAAAGATTGTGAGGTGCCGCTCTGCAAGACACCCCTACACCTCCACCACAAACCACCTACACCCCCACCACACACACCGTAACCCCCACACACACCGTCAACCCCCACCACATCCCTAAACCCCCACCACACCCATACACCCCACTACACCCACACCAACTCACCACACACCCCTACCACACACCCCTACATCCCCATACACCCCCACCACACACACCAAAATCCTCACCACACCCCTACACCTCTACTACCCAAACATACGCCCCCACCACCCACCCACCATACACCCCAACCACACCCACAACACCATACACTCACCACACACCAAAGCATACAGAGACTGGCATGGTGCGCCATCTGACGAGAGAGTCATGCAAACTGAAAGGTCCCCATTGAAAGACTTAGGCTTAAATTTAATGTGAGGTGGGGGTAACTCATCTTGGCTTAGTGTTTATTACCCAGAGTCAATGTCGTATTTACATCAACTCTGCAACCATTGTATATTTTTGGCCAGTGATACACCAGGTGGCACCTCTGCTGTTAATGAGTGGTGGTAAGCATCTGAGGCTCAAGTCTCGTGGAAAACCGATCGACACCATCTTATGTAAATATACTAATGAGGAGCTTTCATGGGCCATTTCTCTCCCTATGTGCTTGGTGGCAGCACCCGTTCCCTGTCAAAGCAAATCCATTGGGCTCTATGCCACAAAGCCCTAATGTTACTGCTCGTAGCAGCTAGGTACCCATTTTCCAAAAGGGTCCAAACATTAAAATAATTTAACTTGAAGCTCCAAATGAATCAGAAGCAATATGCTTTTTGAATTTTAAAAATATTCCAAAATTTAAGTGAGATATGTGCATATGAAAGTTCAGATCTTTTGGATTAGACTAATGCAGCAGCCATTCCATGCTGGCCACATCAGTCAGGCCTGAGCATTAATGGTTTGACTGGATCCACCGCAAATACACAGGTTTCCGGTTTTAATGCTATGAAGGCAGCAGCCATTCTGGTTGTGCCTATGCGTTATCATTTGGACAGAATCCATTGCAAATGCGCCATGTCGCCAACCTCCCTGTGACCATTTCGGAAATTTTGGATGCAAGGAGGATGCCGCTGATGTTCTTGCAACCTCCTTGCGTCCAGTGTGGACGGCGCCGGCGCCAGTGGTTGGCGACCTGGCACCGACCTGGCACTGCCAGGTCACTGACCTCTTGGTTGGTGTGTAGGCACCGACCTGGCAGCACCAACACATGCAATGCTGCGCTCACCGTGTGGTCGGCGCCGACCACATTTTTGAATCATTGTGTTGAGTGGTATGCTGGGTGGTTGGCGACGTTTGGGGTGTAAGGAGGATGGTGGCGAATGCTGGCTCTCGTGTGACTGGGATATGAGTCAAATGTGTTTGAGTGTCAGTCGGGACTGACACCCAATACATTCAGGGGGAGGTTCCCCTTTGAGCACAAAGGCATGTGTAAGCCACGAGTAGCCGATACGGCGGCGGATAAGGACCACTTGGTCCCACCGACTTCCCGCATGAGTCTGTGGTTGTTTTCCCACAGATGGTTCAATTTCTAGCAATTTATTAATGTTTTCATCCCACTCATGCTGCCATTTCGATTTGATGTGGGTGGCTATTAGTGGTTTCAGATCAGAGTGAGAGATCAGACATGCTTCAAGATCACAATTCAGGGCCTTCTTCGCAGCCTGAAGGTTTCCTTGCATGCCAGCATGACCAGGCACCCAGCACAAGTGGATGTCATATCCATCTGTTGCCAGTTCGTTCATTTTATAAATGACCTTTGCTAGAATAGGGTGGTCTGTTTTCAGAACAGCAACAGCCTGGAGGCAGGAGAACGAATCACTGTATATAACATAGTTAGTGTGGTTAGAAACCTCAAAACACGCCAATGCGAGAAAGAGTGCTCGGGCTTCCACCATGAAAATTGAGCTCAGATCGAGCAAACGTACGCCAATTATTTTACGTCAGCAAACTGCCGCAGCAGCTACCCAGCTTTGGTCTTTTGAACCATCAGTGTATATGAGAGGTGGTCTTCAAACTAGCCTTGAATCTCTGCATGTAGTCCTTGGTATTCAAGTGGATGTGTCCCAGACTTGCTCATTTCCATAAGTCGAAGGATAACTGACGGCTTCCTCAATGACCAGGGGGGATACACTGGCACTTTGACATCCTCCAACACGTTCAAATCCATGCCTAAAGCCTCCAAATCAGGTTTCAATTGAAGGCTCAGTGGCCGGATATAATTAGGCCTGGCTTCATACCTGGATTCGTTGTGTGGCTCGAATAGACAATTCTGTGATGGATTCAATGCATTGGTTTTTATCTTGACGACATATTGCATGGCCAGTTTGATTCCCCTGTTAAGAGATGCTTCATTGGCTTTGACGTAGAGGCTCTGAACTGGTGAGGTGTGGAAGGCCCCAAGGGCCAGGCGCAACCCCTGGTGGTGCACCGTGTTTAGCAGCCCAATATACGATTTCCTTGCGGAACCGTATACTATGCTGCCATAATCCAAGGTTTGGTACACAGAGAGCAAAACATCTCTGTCCGTTCCCCACTCTGAGCTGGACAGCAGCCTCAGAATATCTAGCGCTTGCAGGCATCGGGTTTTCAGGTACTTTATATGTGGCACGAAGGACAGCTTTGCATTGAAAATGAGGCCCAAAGATGTGGTTTCCTCAACAACTTTAATGGGATCCTCATCAAGGGTCAGCTCTGGTTCTGCATGCATTCTACGCAGCAGGCAGAAGTGTATGCAGACTCTTTTGGCCTTGGAAAATTTAAATCCGTTCAGAACTGACCATCGATGGATCCCATTTATGCTTAATTGTAGCTGTCTCTCTATGAGTATGACATTCATGTTAGCACCGTGTAGTATAAAACAAAGTCGTCCATGAAAAGACTACAGGAGACCCCACGGCTTTACAGCAGCAGCAATACCATTGACCTTGACCCCGAAAAGGGTCACAGCCAGTATGCTGCCTTGGGGTACTCCTAGTTCTGTGAGTGTAGGCTGGAATAAGTAGTCTTGATGCGGAGACGGAAATGCCTGAAAGCTAGAAAATTCTTGATGAAAATTGGCAAGTGGCCACGAAGGCCAATTGCATGGAGATCTTCCATGATGCCCATGCTGCCATGACAACGTGCTCTATCTTAAGAAAGTCTCCATTTGAACCAAATGGTCGAGGGTGCTGAGGCCTCAGCTGATGCCACATTGGAGGTTGGTGAGGTGGTGTCCTGACTCCAGTGGCAAGACAAGGTGGTTGTTTACCAATACGCTCCATGGTTTTACAGATGCAGCTTGTGAGGGTTATGGGGCGATAGTTGTTGGCTTCACTCTGCTCTTAACCAGGTTTGGGAATTGGTATTACTGTCCCCTCCTGCATAGAGGCGGGGACGATACCCGACTCCCAGATGTTGAAGAGTTGAAGCAACAGTCTCAGCGCAGGTTCGGGGAGATGTTTTAAAAATTGATAATGAATTCCATCAGGTCCAATTGCAGTGTCATGCGACCTTTCCAAAGAACACCTCAACTCACCTATATATGAATGGGGAGTTGTAGTGCTCCTCGCTGTCAGAGGAAAAGTCCAAGAGCTTTCGCTATTGACGTTCCTTGACAGCCAGAAAGCCCGGGGGGTAGTTTGCCAAAGACAAGTTTTCAGCAAAGGCTCGAGCCAATTTTTCACATATTTCATCGATTGATGTGAGAATGGTGCGGTTGTGTTTCAAGTGCCGGACTACAGAAGAGTCACCTCCCCTTCGTTTGATTCTCCTGATCATTGTCCAGACTTTTTCCAATGGAGTGCACAGGGTGCAGTTAGAAACGAATCGTCTCCAACCCCTCCTCCACACGTCTTTGATTGTTCTGGGAGCGCGAGCCCGCAGAATTCTAAAGAGCGCCAGATTTTCAGCAGTCGGTCTCCTGTGGAATATTCGCTGAGCTTTCTTTCGTTCCTTAATAGTCCTCCTACAGCCGTCATCCAACCATGGAGGCGTCAGGTGCTTGGGAGTTGCTGAGGTCTTCGGAACAGATTTCTCTGCGATCAATCGCAGCATCTCAGTGAAGGAATCGATGTCAGTGATATCTGGAGTGAACTCCTCATGACATAGGGTCTGGAAAGTGGGCGAGTCTGCTTTACACAGTCGCCAGGTCTTCTCTCGCTTTATGGGAGATGCCCCCTAGCAATTAAGAATAATTGGGAAGTGGTCGCTCCCGCAGAGGTCGTCCCAGACCCTCCATGAAATGTCCATCACCAGCTCTTGTTCTACAATGCTGAGGCTGATGACAAGTATGTTCTGTAGCCGGGATGCAAATATGTGTACAGACCATCATTCTATACACACAGAGCATGACCGTCCACAAAGTACTCAATTCTCTTGACTTTAGCGTTCCTATTGTCCCCCCCCATAGTAGGTTGTGGCCTTTAAGTCACCCATAAGTAAATATCGGGACGGTAACTGGTCCACAAGGGCATCCAGTTCTTTTAAAGTGAGAACGGAGCTTGGAGGGATGTAAATGGAACAGAGCGTTACAGTTGTATGTATCATCAGACGAACAGCTACAGCCTGTAGTGTCGTGTCTAACGGAATTGGCATACATACCATATCACGTCTGACCAAGATGCAGGAGCCACCAGCGGCTTAGTCTCCATCTGGTGCGTGCTTGTTATAAATGGTGTAGCCCTTGAGACTAAAACTCTCAGAAGCTTTAATATAGGTTTCTTGTAGGTAAACAGCAAGAGGATTGAGGTTGCAACAAAGAAGAGATAACTCTTCGATGTTGCTCCTAAAACCTTGGCAGATCCACCTGTCACTGTCATTTTGGAGCAGTGACAGGTGTTCTGCCCCTCTCCTTTGGTTTAGGGAAGACACTTTGTCTGCAGGTTTCCACAGTTTCAGGCATCGCAATAACAGCCAGCGCCTGATATCAGTTTAAGGTTAAGTTTTGGAGATCGATGACCCCCTGGACATTTTGTCCGTAGGCGTCAAAGATCCCTTCGGAACTCTGTCCGTCAAATTTGTCTTCTTCTTTTTGGCCAGCGCTGGCTCAGCGGGCGTCTGCACCGCAAAACTATTACTCTTTTTCTAAGTCGAAACGGAGTCGGATTCGGGACTGGGATGATTGTTTGTTTGTTTGTTGTTTTACACCCTAGCAACATCTAAGGTCATATCAGGATGGGTACCAACTTGTGACAGTCCGCACTCATGGCAGTTTTATAGTGCTGCCCCACTGGGAAATCAGGCCGCTGGGACCATGACCCGATATCCCACTCAGTCACATTATCCTGACACCGAGCTAACCAGTCCTTGCCCTGTCCTAATAATGCCGAGCACCATGCTAGGAAGCGACAAGTATCAATTTTTAAGTCATTGGTGTGACTCGACCGGGAATCGAACTCCCAAACTTCCCCACACGAGGCCTGTGCTCTACCGATTCGGCCACCGCACCCGGTCGGGACTGGGATGAAGGTAGTTTGCTTCCCCCCAGTCAACCACCTTAGTTCGGTCTGGCATTCAACCATCCTGTTGGAGACTTTGGCCGCCGCAGCATCGCTCTTGGTGGTTGCCAAGGGATTATTCGGCTCAGCCAGCCTTCGAGCTTCTAGGTAGCTTAGTCGCTTTTCAGTCTTGATCTACTGAATAAGCTTTTCTTTTTTCCAGACAGGAGAGTCTTTAGATATGGCCATATGGTCACCCAGGAAATTGGAACATTTTGCCTGGATTTGACAACTGATGTTGTCACGATCTTTCTGGCCACACTTAAAACAGATGTTTTCGTTTTTACATCTATCCTTGCCATGACCAAACTTCTGGCATTGAAAGTACCGAAGTGGGTTTTCGATGAATACTTCCACATTCATACTAAGGTACCCAATTTTCTAATTCTGGGGCGGAAAGGGCTTGCTAAACATGAGGATATATATAATATGTTCATTCTTCATTAATCTACACTAGGGCTTGGCATGACCAGCCTATTGATTAGAACGGGCCAGTCCAACCTCTCGTCTAGATGAAGTCGGGGCCAAAGTGCAGTGTTGGTCCACAAGGAGCCTTGGCCCCTTCCAGTCCTCATGCACCAGGATCCCTTCCTCCACCGACATGAGCCGTGACTCACAGCAAACGAGTTACCCCATTTGTCACCTTCTATGATCTACAAGGGGATGCTCTATTCTAACCCAGTTCCTCAAGGAAGCCGTTTCATGTCAAACTCAGAGCTGTAGAATATCCCATATCCCGAAATTCAACAGATATGTTGAACAAGTATAAATAAGAGGCCATGTAATCCAGCACAGTTAGATGCATCGAATGCCTGTATTTAGTGAAAGTACTATCATTTTCTGTTAAGGCTCTGTCACCCCTCGCCGGATTGAGGAAACAGAAAGAAACCGAACAAAGTCTGTTGATATCCGGCAAATTCTGGTTTGTGTCCCTTGCATATCCGTTGATATCCATTGATATCCGGCCCGATCCGTGACAAGTTTTGAGCATGCACAAAACTTGTAACAGATTGTGCCGGACTGACATATGCGGTTATTATCCATTACTGTCCATTGCCCGTCCGGTACCATCTGTTCCCGTCCGTTACCATCCGTTACATATCCATTACACGTTCGTTGCAGTTCATTATAGTTCTTTTTGTATACTGAATTGTCCGTTGATCGTTAGATACGTTATCAACCGTTACCGTCTGTTGCCCGTCCGCTACCGTCTGTTACCGTCTGTTACCATCTGTTACCAGTCAGTTTCAGAATCACATCGGACTAGAATATTTTTGTTCAGCTCTATCCGTTTCCTCAATCCAGCGAGGTGTGACAGGGGCTTTACAGACAATCTGATGGACGACGTAATCCAGGTCGGCGATACATCTTTAGTGGAAACCCATCCTAACTATCTACATATCCTTACACGTGCATCTAACAAATCCAAATAGACACAGACAGAGTACCGTACACATTACTTCAATTAATCACGACATGGAGCTAGAGTACATATTTATAGAAAATGACTACAACTTTGCCATTCTTTTTTCTACATCTTTAGGCTATTTCCTGAAGGCTAGATGCGCAGCAGGGTGTATTTAATAACATAGTATCTCGATTGGACGTGAAGTTGCAGTATATTGTATTATGAATTTATGCATTGCCATGCGAGATAGATCAAAAGATTCACCCTTTATTTGATGTACCAAGTACGGGGTGAATATTTTAGTTATACCAGACTAAAGCCGTGTTTACACGGGCGAGTTAAAACGCCTCAAATAAAGCGCCTTGCCTAGTTCGCCTTACATTCGCCGTGTAAACGCGACTCTGAGGCGGATTAGGGCTGATTCGATTCATATTATTCACTTTATGTAAACCGCCTCACGAGGTGGTTTATATAAAGCGAACTAGCTTAAGCACGTCACACGCATGCGCAGTCGAGACCTTAGTTTGTTGACTTTCCGGTCGATCAAAAGCGCATATTATATCATTTGGTCTATGAACCGGCTAGAGGTGCACAGATATTTTTTTCATCATTTATTTTTAGGGTTTCACTACCCAGCAGAAGTTTTGACCGTTCCAAAACAATACGATTCAATCAATACATATCTAGGTCGAACCCACACTCTCTCGTGGTGACGTCGACGAACCCAAACTGGTGCTGGTTAGTATGGACGCGCTCATGCGGTGATATCGATTTCCGCCTTCAAACTCGGTGCGTGTAAACGCGCCACTACTTCGCCTCATATAATTCGCTTTGTCTAGTTCGGCTTACAATTGCCCGTGTAAACACAGCTTTACTTGTAAGTTGTGGTATTACTAAGATTCCTACGAATCTAAGGAGCAGGAGAGAGGCCAAGCTCGAGCAGGTCCGGAAGTAGCCTCAGTTTTCGAAGTTGGAGGGGACAAAAAATCTGCTAACTATTTTTCAGGAAACCTACGTACCCCCTCCCTTTTCTTGTTTTCTGAATCTATTTAATTATTAAACTCGAGTAGTCGTAGTTCATAATGTCATAACAAGGTGATGGTGGGCATGCCACTGCTCCTTACCTTTGTATTTGTAGATTTGTAAGACTCTTAGTAATACCACAACTTACAAGTAAGTCTAGTATAACTAAAATATTCTTACTTCATCTTCCGAATACCAGAAGTTAAGTACCCGTGGAGTCTTCGTAGCCTAGTTTTTTGGCCCCGACTTCTCCTCCTTGTACTTTTCCTTCCTCTTTACTTCCATCATCTTTCCCTTCTAGACTTCCAGTATATTCAAACAACTCATACTGTCTACCAACATTAGTCAGCCCAAAAGTCTCCTTATGTTGTTCTTTAACTTTTTTAGGTTAAATTACTCACTTTAACTCTGTATCTCATATTGAGTTTGACATCTTGTCTGGGCCATTCTAGCGCTTCATTCGCTGAAGAATAGTTCTCTGTACTTCACTCGGGTCCTCTAAGGACTTGGGGTAGAACTGTGTGAAGCTCGCACTGTGTCTCCAAGATGCATTACGCAAAAATGCATTCAAGCTTGCTCCCAGCGTCCTCCCCGAGGACGTGGAAGCCCCTCTAGTGCTATGGCCCTTGTACTTTGAGGTATCAATCCCTGACAATTCCAACACATTTAATGTCCATCTATCTGGCCAACGTGGCTCTAGAGATTGGACCATGTGGTCCAATATAAGAAATCGGCAATTGCTTACAATCTTTTCTAATATTAGCTATCCTTAGTAGGTAGCTTTTCGAAGTTTTTACAATGCATAATTTACTCTCTTCTTTTCCTCGTTTGTCCTCTTTGTGAAGACACAAACAAAAGCAATGACGTCAACCGGTAAGAAAGCATTTTTAAATTTAACACTGTATGACTGTTAAGATTCTGGATCCAACCCAGTACCGTACCAACATTCCAGAATGTATCATATCTAGGTAGTGGTGGCTTCTGTTCATGACAGCTTTTGCAAAGCCACTTCACTAAGTCATGTTCACCTAATGTGCACCGTCCACATGTGGGAGAACAAGGCTGAGTGCATACCTCGCTGCATTTATGTGCTATATAATTTATTATATGAAGGGGCGGAGTTCATATCCTATCCCGTTTTATCGTACTTTAATTAATTAACAGTGTTAATTTAAAAGCTTAGAACTAATTGACTACTACCTGTTTAGTGAGTTGTGTAGGTAGTGTTTTTCTGCTATTTTTTATTCGTCTCTGTAAGGTTCAAAATTCGTTTGAAATTAGGTTGTCGACGACTTTTCCGACAAATGCTGTTATTCTTAGAAGGAACGCTAGTCTTTAGTAATGGTATATCTGTAATGTGTGGTTATTGAAGCATCGTGTCGCCAGTAGAATAATTTTTTTATGGGACTACTTTTGGTAATTTCTTTAACTTTGATATGAACGGGTGAGTGTAGGAATATACTACAAAGTTTTTTTTACAATTTCTTCTACTTTAAGGCCATGTCACATTACGGCGTATGGCGGGAGCGTATTCAAAACCTACGTCGAAAATGGGAAAAAGCTGCGCGGGATGACGTATCGTGACCTTTGGTGACCTCTCGGGTGTTTTTGAGTGTATGCGTAACCTATGAGGAGCATACGAGGAGCGTATGGGAGCGTACTGTGACATTTTTTGATGGTTTTGAGTGGCATGTGGAGCGTATGAGGAGCGTATGAAGAGCGTATGATTATTTTAGGAGCGTATGCGCGACCTATGTTATCTCTCCAGGGTCCGCCGCCGGGTGGCTCCTGGGTATATATAGCCTGCAGCAACAGTCTCCCCTCACTCTGCCAGCATGCCTGCTAAGAGGAACACCACAGCTGCTGCTGCTTCTGCTACTGCTACTACTACTACACATACTACTGCTACTACACCGGCCTCCAGAGTTGCTTTAACTACAGGAGGAGGACTAGGCCGTGTGAGAGGCAGAAAGAGGCAGCCTCCTCACCAGCCTCCTCAGCTGCCTCCACACCTCGCCACTCTCCAGACCACTCTCCACAACACCACTCTCCACAACACCACTCTCCACAACACCACTATCCACTGGAGGGGCTGGAGATGGAAGTTGAGAGGTCGACGACGCAACGCTGGCGTCCCCGCTCCAGCTCGCCATCTCCTGCTTCTCGGGGCAGCTCACGGGCGGCGTCCGCTGCCTCCGCCACCTCCGCCGCCACCACTGCCTCCACCAGCACCGGTGGCCTCTCCTCGGCAAAGAGACGGAGGGCAAAGAAGAGCGACTGTTCCCTGTCGGTCTTCAAGGAAGATCAGATGCTGGACTTCCTCCAAGAGAACCCCATCATGTGGAATATGAAGCTGACGGATTACCGCCGCTCAGACAGAAAGGCCAAGATGTGGGAGGACCAGGCGACACTTCTGGGGACGACAACAGTCCATCTCCAGAAGTGGTTCAAGTAGCTCAGGGACACCAACACGCGGCTCCACAAGAAAAAAAGGGTGGACGGAGCCGCTGATCTGACAGAACGGGAGGAGTGGATCCTGTGCAAGTTCGGGTTCTTGCGGTCCATCGTCCGTCACCGACCGGAGCCCTGCAGGAGTGTAAGTACATAATCTTTTGTCGTTCTGACAAGTGCGGCCATTAGTATTCTCGTAAAACCGCTCGTATTCTAATTTTGTTATGTTATGCTTTTGTTGTATTTATGTAAATATTCTAGTTATTTGTTAAATGTTATTTATTTCTTTAATGTTGAGTTGTTTTGTTGTTCTTAAATCGAGATATTGACAATAGATGTATCGAGATATAATCGTTATAAATCCATGTTTGCATTTAACGTTAATTATTTTTGCTTTATATATTTTTGCTTTACTGTTGACTTGTCGTGTCTTTTGTCTAAATATAGATTTGTGTTCATGTTACTTGTTATTTTATGATTTTGTCTTGCAGTTGGCCGCTCCTGTTGCGGCTCCGCAGCTCGATGTCAGCGTGGACGATAATGTGCCGACTGATGTGGAGGTGGTGATGGACGAGGAGCTTCCACCCACTCCCCCCGCTACATTCCGAGAGCGGGGAAAGGGGAGAGGGGAAGCGATCTGCCCCAGTCGACGAGAACCTCCTCGCTGCCATCCACAAGAGGTTCGACGAGTCTGGGGACATCCTCAAGGTGATGCAGCCGCCTCTTCCACCGACGGTGACGAAGCGCGTGGCATTCGCCAACTATGTGCGAGACATGATCCTCACGATGCCGCAGGAGCGGTTTGTGTCGATTTGCGGTGCACTCAACCGCATGGTGTCGCATCATCTGGAGGAGGAAGGAACATTCGTGGCCCCAGTGGTTTGTGTGGCTGCTCCTGCTCCTGCACCTGCTCCTGCATGCTCCTGTGTCTGCAAGTGAGGCATACCAGCCTCAACCCCACCACTGGACTCACCAGCCACCACCGGCATCACCATGGGCTTCACAGACACAGGAGTATGTGCAGCGCTATATGGGGCAGCCGCACATACATCATCAGCCACAGCCTCTGCCGCCTCTGCCAAGTCTTCCGCCTCAGCCTCTACCTCCAACCTCCGTGGGTCATGAGCCGGCCGCAGCTCCGCTGGTGGTACAGCCATCACCGCCACACACTCCTGGACAACTCCGGACACTAGGGATGGCGGGGCACACGAGGGGCTCTCCCGGAGTCGTGGTGCGCGCGGGTGGTCCGGCCACTGTGGGTGCGCCATGGCCGGCGACTTCCGCTGCTGCAGACGTCGCGACTCCGACACAAGTCGACCCCACCCAAGTGAACTTGTCTGAGTCGGCCAGCCCAGACGGACTATTGAACTTGTCCGGGCTGTCGGGGATCTCTGGCATGTTGGGGGCCAACTTGGACCTATTCCCCTCGTCAGCCACACAGTCGCCAGCTGATGCCACTTCAAGTGGTAAGGGAGAGAAGTGAATGGGGGGGTGGGTTAGGCGAACTGAGCAGACGGTCAACCGAGTTAGGGGTGGGTTGGGGGGGGGGGGGGGTGGGGGGGGAGGTGGGGGGAGGGGGGGTGGGGGGGCGTGGCGGTGGGGGGGGGGGGGTACAATATTTATATGGTTGATATGATAGTCTTAGATTTATTTATCTTTGTCATTGTATGTATATATCTATATATATTGTATGTTTATATATAGTTTGTACATTTTTATGTATATATGTAAATATGTCAAGATGTGTAAATAAATAAATATACTGTCAATTTCAATTTTTGTGTCCGTGTTTAGTAAAGGCATGCCATCATTTAATTGTTATACATTAAGTACAATTAAAATTAAAATTAAAACATAAATAAAAACTTAAAATTTAAAATATTTATAATAATCTTTCTCCTTCCCCTTTCTCCCTCCCCTCCCTCCCTCCCTCCCTCTCTCTATCTCTCTTCCTCCCTCTCTCTATCTCTCTTCCTCCCTCTCTCTATCTCTCTTCCTCCCTCTCTATCTCTCTTCCTCCCTCTCTATCTTTCTTTTTTTTATTTTTTTTTCTCCCTCTCTCTATTCTCTTCCCCCCTCTCTCTATTCCTTCCTCCCTCTCTCTCTCTGTTTTCTCCCTCTCTTTATATCTCTTCCTCCCTGTCTTATCCTTCTTCCTCCCTCTCTGTTTCTTTTCTCTATCTCTCTTCCTCCCCTCTCTATCTCATTTCCTCTCCCTCCCCCTCCCGCCCCCTATCTCTTCTCCCCCTCCCTCCCTCCCTCTAACTCATCTCCGCCTTTCTGTCCCTGTGTCACTCTACTTTTCCCTGTGTTCTTAGTATACATGTATGTAAAAGATTAATTCATGTAAAAAGAGAGGAGATTCATTACAATTACATTAACTAGATGACTTTAAATTAGGGAGCGAAAGAACGTAACAGACATGTAAAATTGTGTTTTCATATCTATAAAATGATATCGTTTATTTTACTCGACATATAAACATATTAGCATCTCATATAACAGGAGACATGTCACAACATCACGGACATGTAAATAAGCGATAACAGTACAGTGTCAAGAAAAGCACATAAGTTCAAAAACAGCACACAGACACAGCACATACAGACTGATAAAATGTTTTGTCAGATCATCCTGTCTTGCCATGACAGTGCTCCGGCGGGTGAGACGACCCAGTCTTTAATTAGATTGCGCTGTTCCTTTCCTAGCTTGGATGCGGTGTTGGGGTTAACAGGTACAACGTTAATGTCAGGAAGGTTGTGGCCCTCTCGCCAACCTCCAGGCACAAAGTTGTTGGTGGCTGTCTCGGGACGATCCAGCTGCATGTTCTGTAGCGCTGGGTAGCGTGTCCTCATGAGGTTGTGCAGAACAATGCACGCCTTGACGATGATCTTCACGTTGGAGGGGTGGTGCTGCATAGTCGTCAGCAGCACTTGGAAGCGGTTGGCTAGAATGCCAAAGGCATTCTCCACCACTCTCCTAGCTCGGGAAAGCCGGTAGTTGAAGAGTCGCTCGTCATTGTTCAAGCCCCTCTTGCCGTACGGCTTCATCATGGTCGGCCACAGGGCAAAGGCGTCGTCACCGATCAGAAAATACGGCACATCCTTCTGGCCGTCGACGAGCGGTTCAGGGTTCGGAAAGCCGATGGTGCCACCTTCAGTGCCCACCTTCAGCTCGGAGTCGTTGTAAATCTGGGCATCGGACGCGGAGCCCAAACCACCAATATCTGCCCAGATAAATTTGTAATCCGCATCTACAAGTGCCAACAGGACCACGGAGTAAAAGCCCTTGTAGTTGTAGTAGAGCGACCCCCTCTTTGGAGGGCACCGGCAGGCGATGTGCTTCCCATCCAGAGCGCCACAGGTATGGGGGAAGTTCCACTTCTCTAAAAAGAGGTCCGCGACGGCACGCCACCCTTCTGGAGTCATCGGACACGTCATGACCTCGGCCATGTACTCATCAACGATGGCCTGACAGACTTCACGCACTATCAGCGACTGTGTGTTGTGGGGCACCCTCCACCCAAACTTCATGGAGGAGTATTTTGTGCCAGATGCCAGGTGCCGCAGAGTAAGTGCTATTTTCAGCGCAGGCTCGAGCGGCACCCTGAAGTTGGTCCGTTTTTTTGCGATCCTCGGTGCCACTCGCGCCACAATCTCGTCAAACAACTGGGGAGGCAGCCGCATGAAGTTCACAAACGACGCAGTGTCCTCGCTGCGGAGCTCGACCATCAGCTTGTCGAACAGGACAAACTGTGGCTGCCTCCCAATCCAGGGTCTGACCCACACTGATCGTCGCCGCCGCTCCCTCCTTCTGCTCTCGAGACGGGCCGCCAGAAGAACCATGAGGTATAGACCAAGCTCATGGTGATAAAGGGCAACTCTGTAGAAATGCTGGAACTGTACTTGGAGTGCCTGGGCATCCATCCTGTATGAGCAGCAGAGCAGGGATGACCGAAGAAGGCGTGCGTCGCCTTTATATACCGAGACCATAGGTCGGGCATATGCCGGCATACGCTACTCATACGCTTTGCATACGCTACGAATACGCTCCCATACGCAACTCGTAGGTTCTGTGTACGCTTCATATGCTAGAGATACGCCCGTGATGCAAGTTGAGCGTATGAGTAGCGTATACCGGCATACCCCTAACGCACACCGGCATACCCCTAGCATACGAGGAGCATATGCCGGCATATGAGAAGCGTATGAGTAGCATATGAACCATACGCTCCAGTAGGTCAAGATTTTTTTAGCATGCACAACAAAATTTGGACGGACGGACGGGAGAAAGCGTATGGTGGCGTACAATGGCATAAGCCGGCATAGGCCGGCACATGATGGCCTATGCGTAGCGTATGCATAGCGTATGCCAACGTATATGACGTAAAGCGCCTATGCCGCTGTACGCTCCCGCAAAAAACCCTAATGTGACAGCCCCTTTACTGGCAAAAACTATATTTGGATTCAATTCTATTAATTATTTCTACCACCGCATACAACAGCAGCTTGAAAATGCCAGTCACACGCGCAAAGGAGGAGCAGTTGCGTGAAGAATTTCAACTTTGGTTTCAAGGTGAATGTGATTTGGAAAATTATTCAGCTGAAACTGGACAGATAGAAGCATGGAGTAAATTTATGGCACAGAGTCTAGACTTTATTAGAGAAGAAAATGAAGAACGTTTGTCTAATGTAAGGGAACGTACAGAATTAAGAGAAGATAGAGAAGATAGAGAAGAACGTAGAGAAACATGTGAGCTTTTGCAAGTTGAACATAGACAGCGAGAAGTACGAAATAGATCTTTGAAAGTGTACGGTAAGTCTGTACCCTTATTGGAAGGGTCAGACAGGGGAGCGTTGCGCAACTGGATAGATTTAATAGAACGTATTGGGACTCTGGCCGATGTTGCAGACTTAGACATTATCCGCTTTGCTTTGATACTTAGAAACATGAAGTTCTCTTTACTGCTTTTCAGCATAAAAATGCTAAGTCCTGGGATGAAATAAAGGAAGTAATAGCTTCTATTCTACTGACAGCAGATGAACGTGGTCATTTAAAAGGGATAATGGTGGCTACGAAGCAAAATGAAGGGGAAACAGTAGCTGCATACTGTCAGCGGTTCAAAACTGCTGCAGCTAAAGGTTGGAATCTTCCTACTGCAGTTTTTGGTACTGATACCTTCGAGATACTCCTTTCTAGATTTCTTGACTCCTTACTTGATGATAATACCATGTGGTATGTGGAGACAAACCGACCAAAAACTCTTGAAGAAGCCTTTGAAATGTCTATACTCAGTGATAGGTCTGTTATTAGACAGCAGACTTGCTAAATCACATCTTGGTAATTTAGCTATTTGTGAGAAAATGGATAGTCTAAATAGTACTTCTTTAGATTTTTCCAAGTCTTTCTCTTCTCAAAGAGGTTCTAAATCCTCTAGTTCAGATAGTCAGGTTCTGAAGACTATTCAAGGTGAGATTAAGTCTCTTAGAAAATGCATGGATGACTTGCCGTTAGGCAGTGGTATTTCTGAGTATTCAGTAGTTCACGCTCTGAACGCGTTCTTATAACCATGGCATACGTGTTGATTCGCTGCACGTAAACCTAGGGCTGCCAGTCAGGGTAGAAAATGCTTCTAAAAATAGGCATACTTCAGTCGCACAGCACACGGCGAGGCATGCGCTGTCAACGCAACAGCAGGGAAGCAATGTACATGCTTCACCAGTTGCGCAGACGCAGACATTACCGACTAGAATGTCACACGCATATCTGCAGGCGCGGGAAAGCAATGCTTTTAGCCAGGGAAAGCCTAATACACCGTCAAAATCTACGAAACCTTGTTTCCTATGTAACGAGGCAAACGTGATGCGCGGTTGTGCATATAAGATCAAATTACTTTCTAGTAACGTTAACGTGAGCGGTACTACACTGTCGGGAAACTAAAAAGCGCACTTGATGCACATCCTTCTATTAATATTGAATTTGATGGTTTTAATTTATCTCGTCTTGTAGACTCAGGTGCGGCTAAGCGTTTAATATATTTGTCTGCTTTTCAATTTCTAATTGACATCTGTGTATCCGATGGGCAATTGTATCCGTAGGTAGTAGATTGAGATCTCTGTCAGGACATCTAATTCCAACTGTAGGTATAGCATATATTTCTCTCTATGATACGTTATGTCCTTTCTTTGTGGTAGATTCACTGAGCTTTGTTATGCCCATAGGTACAGATGTGCATGGTTCACTTGAAAATTCATGGACATAAAAATGTGTCGAATATTACCATTTTGTCATGAAAAGGTTGGTTCACTTGAAAATTCATGGACATAAAAATGTGTCGAATATTGCCATTTTGTCATGAAAAGGTTGGTTCATTTGAAAATTCATGGACATGAACATTTGTCGAATATTGCCATTTATTCATGAAAAGGTTGGTTCACTTGAAAATTCATGGACATAAAAATGTGTTGAATATTGCCATTTATTATCATACAATTTATTAACTTCATGCTGTCATTGACATTATGAAATTGTTCTATGAAACAAATTAATTGTCTTTGAGC
Source organism: Branchipolynoe longqiensis (assembly GCA_030323885.1). Classification (NCBI taxonomy): domain Eukaryota; kingdom Metazoa; phylum Annelida; class Polychaeta; order Phyllodocida; family Polynoidae; genus Branchipolynoe; species Branchipolynoe longqiensis. The sequence goes on from CM059200.1 coordinate 30,567,471, forward strand.
TGGAAAATGCATATTGTTAGGTAATCTATAGTGATAGATTTGAAACTTGAAAAATACTTTAGGAAATGTATTATTCAAATATTACCCCAGGCCGGTTAGTAAAAATTAGATATATGTAATGCGAAGAAAGGTAACTTTCTGTGAAATGGTGACCAAGATCAATAGCGACTCTTCAAGACTGGATCGATATCGTCAATATCGCAATGCGAATGCAGTAGCTTGGAGGAGCGCTGGCATATATATTTATATTGAAGAAATAATCGAGATTTCGCCGATGGAGACAATTAACATGAAAATACAACGGCAACTGCTGAAGAAATGTATGGATACTGCGACAGCATGTTAAAACTTGAGCTGAAAGCTAGAAATCTATTATTATTTAATAATATAGGTGTGGCCATTGTAATGGCATGATTTAGTAGGGAAGCGAGTAGAATACTTGACAATGAGAGCGGCCTGGAAGAAAGGAACTGTGTTGAGTGTTAGTAAGCAGTGTGAGAATAAATATTTACATTTAGTTAAATGGGATAGTGAGGAAGTTTGTGAGGTGTATTTGAAAGAAATCCTCCAGAGTGGAGCATTGAGAGTGATACCACTGTGTGTAAATGATTTGGTTGGTAAAAAGGTGGAGCAACGGTTTAGGGATGAGGAGTCTGGTAAGGAAAGTTGGTGGAGAGCAACTGTGGTAGATGTGGTAAATGCTAAATCTGAGAACCCAGACTTTGTGGTTGTTTTTGAGGAAGAAGATGATGAAAGTGAGGGAGAATGGCGATTTAAACTGTTGGATGATTATGTAATTATGTAAATGATTATGTAAATGGAGATTTGAGACTGTGTGATTGCTAAGGAGTGGAACTAAATGGCTGGATGAATGTGTTTATATGAGTACCTTTGGAACTTTGACTGGCAACGCCCATGGACACAGATTATGACTACGATTCAAACAGGAACAAAACTATGAGTAAATGAATTTTACTGGATTGTGCACGGATTACGAATATCATTTTGTTATATATTTTTTAATTGTTTATTTATTTTGTTATAACTTGTTATTTCTCTATTACTATTAGACTTGCAAGGCGAAATTGTGTTTTGGATTATCCGATCAATCCTGCAAACTTCACCTAACTATAATACTTTCATTGTTAATTGATATCTGAGAAAACTTTCTTTCATTCCTCTGACAATTTCTTTGGATTGAATTTACTAATGGCATTTTATGTGTACAGTTGGTTTGTTTAACATCCCATAATATTCAATGTTTGCAAATATAATCTGAAACAAACAATTTTGTCTCATAGGCCATGATAGATACCATTAATTATTTTAATGTGATATGTAAATGAACTAAGCAGTTTTTATACACTTTTATCAGTCGTTTTTCATACTTTTTCCCTTTCAATATTTCCTTTAACCCTTTCTGATGTATTTATTTCAGGGAACATTAATATTTCATCTTCAAGGTGGGGAAATGTTAAAAAAACGTCATGGGAATAAGATAAGGACCCAATACATTATACATTTTCTGAAAGCTGAATTAATTTCCTATCCAGCCATGTATATTTTATTATGATATTCAGAAAGAGGCTAATGCAAGGTACTATGGAAAACGAGTAAAAAATATGAAAATTTAAAATCTGTGTGAATCCAAATATTAAAATGATTGTAAAAAAAAAATGCTTCCATATATTTGAATAAAAATACTGTTTTCACAAGCCAGAATAAGACCTTAGAAAAGTCAACAAGTTTCACTGCTAGATCTGATGTGGTTTATTATCTACGATCATATATGTGCACGAGCGACAGTAAGAAAAACGTCAGAAAATAAATCAGTTGCCACTAGGAGTACACTAAAAGTCATCCACTGAATGGTAAAATGTTATAAGCTTTTAACCAATTACCTAAGTGAAGAATACAATACATATAATATAGGTAAAGGCAGACTCAACAGTCACCAATCCTACTGATGGCCATTGGTCAATATTGTAGGAGCTCAGCAAGTTGAAAGGTCCAAACATGTGCTCCAACCACTATCAAAAGTAACTACCTGTTAGGAAACAGTCTCCATATATGAAGAAATGGGACAGTCCAAGCATGTAGGACGGTCCAAACATGTGTTACACTATAAAAGCAACTACCTGTTAGGAAGCAGTCTCCATATATTCACCTCTATGTAACAATTAAGTTGAAAGGTCCAAACATGTGCTCCATCCACTATCAAAGGCAACTAACTACCTGTTAGGAAGCGGTCTCCACAAATGAAGAAATGGGACAGTCCAAACATGTAGGACGGTCCAAACATGTGCAGTCTCCATATATTCACTGCTATGTTACAATTAAACGTAATTAAAGTAAGTAAGTAAGTAAGCAATTAAACCAGTGAATGGAAAATCACGTACTGAAGTCACAAAGGGTTTTCATTTTCATACGGATTATTCAGTACTAAAGTCTGAAAGGGTTAATCAAGTTTTCGGTCAGTTATTTTCCTACAGAGACAACTAAGATCTTTATTGCTATATTTATTATTTATTAGTGGCACTTTAAGAATTCACTTTAGTTCAATGGGTCCAAGTTTGGACCAGAAAATATGTATTTCTAATCCTACTAATGAGTTTTGTCCCATCCTCCTCTATTTATTGTAATGGGCATCTGAAGGATAGTGTGTAAGAAATCGTTGACAGAACAAGTTCAATATATGCAGTAGATACCTCTAACCATTTCCTATTACAAATTTTCTTTTTTTCCTTTCAGTTATTATTATTCCTAGTAGTAGTACTAATAGCAGTGCAGTAATGGAAGCTTAAAGTTGCATGATTCGATAAGTTTTCAAAATCACAATGTAAACTTACATTTTCAAAACCACAATGTAAACTTACATTTTCAAAACCACAATGCTTACTTATATTTGATCCAAAATATCAAAAATAGATACCTGTGCACATTTATTCCAGTACAGAAGGAATACTAAGTATAATTAATAGAACATTTCACCGCTGAAACATGATATCCAACATGTCGGTGTGCCACCAAAAAAGACTTGGCATGTTTTCTCTTCAAATATGTCAAACGTTAACCATTTAAAATAAAAGGTAATTTAAACTAAAACAAAATAGACAATGATGATTAACCTAAGATATATAATTTATAATATGGCAATAATTTAAAACCATCGAATTATGCAACTTTTATAATCATAGACTATCAAGTATTAGTCCCTATGATGAGATTTCCCCCCATCACCATCAATTGACGGAATGGGTAACTTATCTGATAATAAATTCATAGCAGGAAAATAGAAATATGTGTGATGAATGTTGTAAAATTATTCGCTAATTACAGGACCAATGTTATTAATCTCACATAATGTCAAATCATTTATTTCCAACAAAATAATGATCTGTCAATTCATTTTTTCCAATGAAATAAAATTATGTTTGGGGGAAATCATGCAAATGAAGGTGGTCATGTTTGACCTGCCCTAAATACATCAAAATGATTTTATATCAAGCCAAAATTGTTATATTATTGTTGCTATAGATCCATAGATTAAGTGCCAATCTATAGTCATAGAAATACAATTTTAATTTTTGTTTCTTTTCATATTTCAACCTTTTTTTCAGTTTTGTGCTCACTTGGACCGCTCTGAAAATGACCAACAAGCCAAATTAAGGATTTTCCCATTTTCCAAATGCTCTAATTAATTTCAAACTTGATGTTTGAGTGTTATATTCATACATATGCCAAATAGCATATCAGGCAATGGATTAAAGTAGTTAAATTAGATACTAAATCATGTATTTAGATGGTACAACCCATCAAATATGCTAATTCAGACAGCCCATGAAGTTGGCTTGCCTGGCCAATTGGCTGGTCAAATAAATCCCCAGTTTTGGCTCACATAAATTGGCATAGCGCGATAAATAGCTATATTCTTAATCCTCACAATGAGCTCTGTCGATTTAACATGGTTTCTATAGCTGTGTTCACACGGGAAAAAGTTTAAATCGAATTAGACAAGTCAAATTATAAAAATCGAATTAGGGCCCGTTCACACGTCGCGAGTTTTCAAAGTGTAGAAAGTGTGTCGCGTTCACACTGGCAGTGCGTGAGTCGGTTTAAGGCGGAAGTGGATATCTGCGCATGACCGATAGGACCAACAACAGCAATGGCGGAACAGATAGCTCGTCGGATGCTTTGCATCTTCATTGCAGAAGCTAGGGCCTCCACAATGGATATATCGCCCCGATCAAGACAGAGTACTCGGCGGATAATCTCCCGTTTACGAAGAAGGGTGCAGAACTTCCATCGTAGACAAGAGGAAGAGCGGCGAGCGTTCATGCTGCACCTACTGACGATCATGACCGTGCAAGCCCCGGTTGAAAGGCTGATGTGGTCAAGGGAAAGGTAGGCAGTCAGAACCTAATTTGTTTGTGTTTAGCTACTTTACGTCCTGGTCACATTTAATTGTTACCCCCTATCCCTTTTGGAGGATTTATGTAACGAGAAGGGTGTTGCGAACTTGTGGTGAATTATAAGGCGATTGAACTAGTTTGTACACTACAATTTAGTGTGGTGCTAAATTGTACACTCCACTGTTATCACATACCCATGGTGCGTTGATCAGCCTGGGTAATATAACAAGATAAAATGCTTTTAAAATAATTACCAAAATAGCTACACATATGAATGTTTGCCGGTTTGTCTCACCAATACGATGCCACGAAGTTTAGGCCGAGTTACATAAGCCGACCTACATGAATCGAACTAGTTGCGAGTAAAATTGAATATGTGGGTCATATAAGGCGAATTGCTTTCCACAACGATTTTTACTATTTACCTACATCTTCTCCCCCCCCCCCTTACTACTTTTTCTAGGTCTTCCCACTGGTGGTCTGACATAGTACAGGGGACGTTCGGCGATGCTGAATGGGTGGCCAACTTCAGGATGCGGCAGACCACATTTCTCCATCTAGTCCACCAACTGCAGGTTCATATCGGGCGGGTGCACACCAACATGCGAAGGTGAGTTGGTACTGTTACGTTTGTTCGCCCTACAATCAGTAGGTATGTGGCAAACAATTTCAGACCCCTTCATTACTTAAACAAAAGGCAACACTGGAAACAGTATGATTCGCCATTTAACCGCACACCAATATTATGGGAATAGTTGGAGTAATAAGGAAGTTATGGCGTTTTCTAACTGTGAAAGAGCTAATTTTGGCAGTCACAAAAGGGTTATTTTGTTCAACTAAGCTGGCAAGGAAAGCCCATACTACATAATAGGCAAGAATAATCACAATTGAGCAATGCAAAGCAAGGCGTTTTTCTATAACCCTAAAAAAAATACATGCCTTTGTCGGGATGCTTTTTGTGGTCAGAATTTATCCGCCGCTAGTTGGCCTTTGAGCACATACTTCCAATATACACATAGAACCTTTATGTTTTCCCCATTATACGCCCAGACTGTCATCCCAACTATGTAAGGCGGACTAGCTAAGCCGCACTAGATGCGGCAAATACAACTCCACATGGTAGAAGGTATTTTTGTGTAGAGTGTCCCGTGTCCGTATACTATAAGGTGATTTTGTTTTGTGAACTCATTTCAGATGCATAGAAGTCGAGGTGCGGGTAGCGGTGACGTTGTGGATTTTGGCCACAGGTTCGGACTATCGGAGCATAGGACACCTCTTTGGGATCGTGAAGTCTACCTGCTGCGAGATCTTCCAAGAGACCTGCGGTGTGATCATCCGTGTACTGACGCCAAGATACATAAGAATGCCGACGCCTGAGCGCCTCACCAAAATCATTGAGGGTTTCGAAAGTCGCTTTGGTTTCCCAAACTGCGGAGGAGTAATCGATGACATGCACATCCCCATCATCGCTCCCCAGCATCACCACACTGACTACTACAACCGCAAGGGATTTTATTCCATTGTGGCGCAAGTCGTGTGCGACCACGAATACAAGGTAATGAACATTGCTGCGGGTTGGCCGGGTCGAGTTCACGATGCGCGAGTGTTGGTGAACTCTACCATATACGCGCAAGGTGAGGCTGGGGAGCTTTTCCCGGACAGGCCGCGCATGCTGGGGGACGGGACTGTGCCTGTTGTGCTGCTTGGCGACCCGGCCTACCCACTACGTCCATGGCTCATGAAACCACATGCCGACACTGGTTTACTGTCACGCGATTAAACGACCTTCAACTACCGCCTGTCCTCTGCCCGTATGACGATAGAGAATACCTTCGGCCGGTGTAAGGCCCGCTGGAGGATTCTTCTTCGTCGTACGGACATCAGGACAGAGGACGTAACGAAAGTGCTCCTTGTGTGCTTCACATTGAACAACATATGCGAAGTGCACAAGGAGACATTCGACGTGGAGTGGGACGCTGTGCCACTTGAACAGCCACAAAATGTCGGGCCGGTGGGCGACACAGACGGGAATGGCTGTGATGTACATGACACATACATGAAGTACTTCAGTTCATGAATACAAATGACCTATTGTTAGTTGGCATAATGTTTCATTCGCCTTATCTAGTTCGCTTTAAATTTGCCCGTGTTGAACTAATTCGACTCACAGACGGTTAGTGAGGTTGAGTAGTTAAAGCGACTTTGGCGATTCAGGGTTAAACGTGGTGGGTGTGTAATCTATTACATTATTCCCCTTCCTGTAGGTCAGCCAGCCATCGCTAGACGCATCAATTAATGTAGTCGTTCAAACAAATGGAACAAAGCTGTAATATTGGGAACTACTATAATAATTTATTATGGTAGGAAAGGTCAAAGAACAACTAACAATGATGGGTTGCAACAAAAATAGGTATCAATCTGAAAAGGAAACTTAAAAAAAAATTACATATCGTAGTAAGAGTTATCGGGGGTGCTCGTTGAAGGTCCTGCCACCGGGTGATTTTGGGGGGTCACCAGGGTGATCCTGGTGACCCCGTCCGTCGTCGCACTCTGGAAGTGTTGCGCCGCCGCCGCCGCCTGTGGGGACTGGTTAATGTTCAGTACCATCTTGAGCATGCGCTCCTCGTGCTTCAGGCGTTTGCTCATGCGCGCATCCTCGCGTGCCTCCCGGCGCTCCTCCCGCCTGTCTTCTATCTCAACCTCACGGTTGAGATGGATCTCCCTGTCGTGGAGCAGTGCGGCAGCCGTTTCCTGGCCCTCTACGAACTTGTTCATGAGCCCCTCCAGGAAACGCTCCGTTTTCCCAGGCCCTTTGCCTTTGTGTGTGCGCGGGCCTGTAATAGAAAATAACGTGTTCATCAGCCCACCACAATGTTTTTTGCCTTACACCGCTAAATCGTCTAAACTAATTCGATTCATGTAACACCGCCCGTCAGGTACATTAGTTAAGTTAATAAAATCCCCCGTCACATTCACACACACGCCTTAAACCGGGTCAACTAAATCAAACTAACTAGTCAGGCTTAGAACCTTTGTGGAAATCTATATAGTTAGGCCGGCTAAATTAAATCGATTTACATATGCACGTATGAACACAGAATATTGTTTGTTTTTTAGTTCTACTCCACTGGTTCAACACAGGACAATTTGCCCTATGAAACCGATAACTGAGGTAATCTGATAAGGATGATCTGACACTGTGCGTGACCCACATTAATTACCTTGACTTACCTACCTAACTTGTACAACATTGGTACATGTAACAGATACAATAACAACAACATTGGGTTTTATTACACCCCTTCAGCCTGGCACGTAGGTTGTATGTTGTAGCACTGTTTATTTAGTTGCCCTTAATTTTGTCAGCAATTAACAAATGTGTATACATATGATTGTGGTTCCTGCCAGGTGAGGTTAAATTAGGTAGCCGTAGATTTAATTTACTAGTAAGATCCATACCTCGCTGTGGGCGTGGAGTGGCAGCAGTGTCGTGACTGGCTCCTGGAGTTGGTTCGGGTCGCTGGATCTGTGACGGCTCCGACGCCTCACTCTGCAGCTCGACCTCGACTTCCACCATCACATCCTGAGGCACCTCCTCCTCCGCCCCAACTACAAGCAGTTCTGCCGGGTCATCTGGAGAACGAAGGATAAATGATATTTTATGTTGTGGTGACCCCACCCATAACAGATGTTAGGAAGTTACCCGTAAACCAAAGCGATTAGTTCGTTTAATGTACAACGATTCATGACGTAACCTTTAACATGTGATGTTGTTTCAAATATGGATGTCCCACAACTTGCTAGTAAGGTACAGATAAGTCGACTCAACTAGTTAGTTTCAAGTAAAACGGTTCATGATAATCCACCGTAATGTGTATAATATAGTATTGTATAGTATGTTGTTCTTATCACAGACTCATAACAGTTGGTAGTAAGTTCGCCGCAAATCGACTGAACTAGATCGCTTCATGTACAAGGATTCATGAGGTCCATTAGGCAATCGGTAAGGTTTGATTTTATGTGCGAACTATGGATGTGACACTGGTTCGCTTCATGTAAAACGCATCTATTCTTTTGTTTTCTCATCTGAGTCGTGTCAAAATAATATGTGCGTCTCCATCTTGATAGGAAAGTGGTTGGTATTATTCTGTGTAGCAAACGCACAAGCAACATGGTAAAGTACGCTTGCCCTTACCTGCTTGCTGCGCGAGGGCGTTGGTGTCGCTATAGCTTAGTGGAGCTGCTGTGGGACGTGTACCGAGGACAGCGTCGAGCTCGGTGAAGTACCGGAACGTTATGCGATCCCTGCCGCTGCGACTGGAAACACATGTGACAGTACATTAGTTCAACTGGAAAAGGGTAGCCAACATGATGGCAATTTAGTTATTCCTAATTGGTTAAAGTATTACCAACAATCATGTTCACACATCTCGTGCCGCTGAAAGACGATTCGCACATTAATAAAAACGATCACATGGAAATGGGTTGGCTAAAGACATCCGACTTTTGTTTATCATTAATTCACCCTGCGCCCCTGCTAATATAATCACTACATACGTCGTGTAATCAGGGCCATATCAGATTGGCTAGTGAAATCAATGGCCGCCATCATGTGTAATAACCCCAAATACACAAACTCTCACCCTATACAAGTATCCCTGGCAGCATTTAGGAAAGCAGTCATGTTTTTTCGCCGGTGCTTACAGAGGTTTCTTCCCAGTAAGAACAATGGCCTGCACAATCGCTTTTGAACGATCGCGCCCTCAAAATGTATTTAGCGAACCACAATATAAAGACAGTGTAGACATGGGTAATTGTTTTTTTAACACAGCAAACCTACATACTTGTTGTGGTCTTTTACTTTTCGGTAGCTTTGGGTGAGTGCTTTAATCTTGGCTCGACATGAAGCCCCATCTCGATCTCCGCGACCTTCCCCACACAGGCGGCTGAGTCGGGTGGCGAGTCGGCGGTATATATTTATGTTCCTGCCAGAGCTCTCCAGCTCTCGCTGCACACTGTCATCCCCCCAAAGCGTGATTAGAGCACGCACCTCCCGCTCGTCCCAGTTGTCCCTCATATTTGTGTCGTGAGCGGCGGTGGAGCGAGATGCCATGGTTTTCTTGTTGGACGTAGAGCAGTAACGTTTGACGACGCTGGATGAATCCCAACTTTTGCGCAAGCAACCGGAAGAAAATAAAACGAGCGATCGAGTGCGCATGCGTGTGACGTAATTAGGCCGCCTCAACTAAGTCGCTTGCGTTCAGACGGGCGATATAAACCGATTAAGATAATTCGATTCATATAAACCACCGAGAGAGGTGGTTTATAGCATCCGATTTATATGAATCGAATCAGCCCTAAACCGACTCAGACGCGCGTTCACACGCCAAATCTGAGCCGAACTAGGCAAGTCGATTTATATGATTTGAATTAACTGCCCCGTGTGAACAGGGCTAATGCAATCAGAAAAACTTTGAAAAATGACCGACGTCCCTACATAGGGTTGCTTTTCACCGCTGATACAGCGTCAGCGGCCTATGAAGAAACGAACAAACAAAGTCGTCCATCTAAATCATAGTACTGTCTACTCGTGAACCTCGGCGTAATTATTATGTAAATGAATTCCAATACAAAAAAATCGGCCAAAAATAAATACTAGCATCGATAGATTATCTCAATTGAACACAACCTACCTAGAAAATGAATGACCAACGTTCTCAACAAGTCTGCTGGGTACCAGAGAGCGAGTATAGAAGCTCTCTGTGGGTACTTAGAAAATATAGTTTAGCTAACGAGACGACATGCAAATTAATATACACACACCCATATGTATATACATGCATTACATTGTCATTGATATGTAGGCCCTATATATAATTCATTTATACACGTATATTGTGCCAGCAAGTCCGATGTTATTTTTTGATATTCTGAATATTTGCTAAATATTTCAGTTCCTACTACATACAATGATTTTTAGTTTGAAGCATGAAGTAATTTAATAAAGCTCTTGTCGCTCTATCATGGTGTTTGAATCCCTCAAACATTTAGAATGCCTGTTGACTCCCGCTATACCTCAGTCTAATCACACCTCAAATCCAATATTGAACAATACTTGTTTAACATGTATTATACATGCACATCACACACTGTTATAGATATACATATATATATATATATATATATATATATATATATATATATATATATATATGGGTCACTCTCCTAAAAACTGGCCAGAAGTGTCACATGGAGAGTTAAAATCTAATATTTGAATATTTAACATTTTTGGTTGCAAATGAAAGCTGGAAATCTCCCCTTTACATCTATGTAAAATATAAATTGATGAGATAAAAAATAAAGGTGTAGTCCATGATTAAGCTATGTCTTATGGCAGTATAACATGTGTGTCACACATGTAACACATCTTTAGGAAACCACACAGTCTGCTTAATAAAAATCTAATCAGAATTAAATAATATCATACTTAGAAGCATATTAATCATGGCATAATATACAGAAATATGTAGTGCTTATATTGATAAAAAAAATAAAAAAGTAATTCCCAGCCATGCTTTATTCACTGAATAATTAGTGTACAATATTTGTGTGGCATCCAGACACCACGTGTGATGGAAATTTGTAATGTTATTTCTGAAGACATCACTTTTTTTTTTTTAATTTAAGCATGCATACATGTTAATAAATACTTCCTTTTTGATTGGGGAACTGTTTTGTGTTGATATATCAATGCAATACAAGATGTTAATAAGGATTCAATTGTGTCCCATATGTCATGTTACAAATGGCTGACTGTAAAATGGGTTTTTTTTCTGTACAAAAAAACTTCATAACTAAAAGGAGCAAAGTTGCACACAGTTTATTTTATTTCCTTTATTTCTTTCATCAAATCTGAACATGAATATGAAAAGTATAAGGAAAAAAATAAGTAGGAAGTTTTTTTTATTGATGTTTTAAAATCCCATCCCATGCTGACCAGTTTTCAGGACAGTGGCCCATATATATATATATATATATATATATATGTATATATATATATATATATATATATAGATTAGTTAGACGAATCTTACCTGGGTATAGATGATGGATAACTGTTGTTTTCCCGAGGTATAAGCCTCAGATAGACGTGGGTGAGGGAGAAGGAAGCACATCCGGGTCCAGCAATCTTTACCTACTTATTCAGGATAAAATATGATCTAAAATAATCAAATGGAACTGTAATGTTTTCTTGGTACAAGCAAACGTAATAGACGTGGTAGGGCGTGGTGAGTCGGCCCTCACCCACGTCTATCCGAGGCTTATACCTCGGGAAAACAAGTTATCCATCATCTATACCCAGGTAAGATTCGTCTAACTAATCTATTTTACCTCGGTATAAAGCATCAGGCTAGCCGCAGGCTAGGGAGAACTTTACGTAAAATCATATTTATCCTGTGTATTGTATTCTTTATTACATTTGTTACCTCTTTCAACAGTTTGTAAAAATCATTTCATGTTATGTTTAGACGGTATTAATGAGATTGACATATTTCGTTTCTCACCTATGTAGTTTAGTCTTTGAGTAATCGTCTGGCGATCCCGCTTGACTTTTCTAGTCGTTTGTTGTAATGTTTTGCAAATGATCTAGCGGTCTTCCAGCCTGCATGTGCTAGGATTCATTTTACGAAAATCCCTAGCAAACGCGCTTTTGAAACCATGGCGCCTCGCGTTGAATGAGACGCATATCATTCCGTATTGACTCCTGCCAATTTTAAAACTGTAATTGTCCATCGTGCGAGAGTATCTCACGAAATACCCTTGTGTGGCTTAATAAAGCTCACCAAAAGCTGTCTTGAATTTTTTAATTCACTGGTCTTGGATATATACGCCCATATGGCTGAAACTACACATAGTTTTGGATCCTCTGTGAAACCTATAACGTTCACTGTAGACAGAGGGTTAAATCAAATGTAGCTTCTTTCCTATCTATCTCCAGGCCATCTAGTGATAAAGCGACTATAGTCTGTCCTCTTTGGCCTGTCACTAATAAGAGTAGCATGGCTACTTTAAACCCTAACTTTTTAACATCTAAATGTCTGTTATGCGGCCATTGTTTGAAAAATTTAAATACGACCGATACATCCCAAAACCGATTATATTTAGGTTTGGGGGGGTTACGTTCATAGATTGACCTTAGGATCCAGTGGATAACTTGATGTTTTCCCACTGTTTGGCCATCTATTCGAGGCAGAATAATGGACAATGCACATCTGGCTGCATTAATGGCCCCAAATCCTAGGCCTTCATCTTCTAACATGCGTAAGAAACTTGCTACCTGAGATATAGAGGGATTCATAGGTTTGACCTTCTGTATCAGGCAATGAACCCCCCACTTATTTAAGTAAGTTGTGTACATTTTTACTGTGCCTTTCCTCCATGCATGTGATACTAGTCTTTGTTGAGTAATTTTATCCAGGCCAAATTGTTGTAAATATTTATTTTAAAAAGGAATGCTAGCAGCGGGGTTATCGACACGTCTCCGTGGCGTGTCAATGGGCCTTGATGTGTTAGATTTCCTGGGGATCTTGGGAATCGTAGGCAGTTTTTGGCTGTCAACACTATGGCCGGTAGCCATGGTTGTGTGTCCCATTAGGGGACGATCAGAATTGCGTGAGTTTTGTCCATTCTGATTTTCCTGGCCACTCGGCTGATAATGCTGAATGGGGGGAAAATATAATAAAAATCAATTTCCCAAATAAGAGAGAAAACATCTACCTGCCAAGCGTTTGGTTATGGGTGCCACAAAACATATTTTTGTAATTTACAGTTATTTCTGGAGGAAAATAAGTCGATATGTGGTCGACCCCATTTTTGACATATGTTTTTGAAAATATGTGTGTTTAGGGACCATTCCAAGTGATCATGGAAATGTCTACTCTTTTTGTCAGCTAGGGTATTTTGAACCCCTGGAATATGTGCCACTGTTAGCCAGATTTGGTTTTGTTGCGCCCAGTCCCAAATCTTTTTCGCTATGTTGTTACATGGTTTTGACTTTGTCCCTCCCATGTTCCGTACGTAAGCCATAGCCGTTGTATTGTCCGTTAGAATTCGAACATGATCTCGTGGCACACTGATTAAGCTCACTAATCCTAAATAAATGGCTCTTAATTCCAGGACATTAATATGATCAGAAATTTCATTTTGTAACCATCTCCCTCCTGTCGCTACATCGTTTCGATGTGCTCCCCAACCTTCTAGCGAAGCGTCGGTCGTGACTACCGTGTTGGGTTCTCCCATTCTAATGGGGTTGGGAGAGTTATGAACGTGTTCAAAACACCAGGCGATATCCTGTAGTCCTTCGTCGGAAATGAACATTTTCCGTTCGAAGTTCCCTTTAGTGCGAGCTAAAGCCAAATTCTTATATATTTCTAGGGACTTTACGTGGGCCCTTCCATATAGAATAACAGGAGCATACGCTATCATTATACCGATTAGGACGGCGACCTGCCTTATCTTTGGCCTAGTTAACTCGACCAAGCGGGTCGCTGTATCTAGAAACTTCTGGAGTTTCTGTTTCGTAAGCGAGACCGTTATTGTTTTTGTATTAACAATAAACCCCAAACATTTAAGCTTGGTTGTCGGTTTAAAAACCGACTTGTCCTTATGAATATAGAAGCCCAAAGTCGTAAGCAATTGGCATAGATCGTTGACTGCATTTTGACACCCTTGAAATGACTGTGCCATAATAAAAGAGTCATCAATGGACGGGAACATAGTATGTCCTTTCCTAGCCATTACTGAGAAAACTGGCTTTAATAGCTTAGTAAACAGACCAGGGGCGCAAGCCAAACTATTCGGCATACAGGTAAATTGGAAAAGTTGGTTATTCCAAATAAATGTCAAGAACTTTCTGTCTTCTGTACATATAGGAACCGTATAGTAAGCATCTCGTAAATCGACACTGGCCAGCCAGGCTTCTGGTGTAACCAAATCCCTGGCAGTTTCTAGTGAGAACATTTTAAAGTGTTGATATTCAATCATTTCGTTTAATTTAGTTAATTCGAGGATCATCCTAATCTCTCCATTTGGCTTGGGCCGGGAAAAAATATTAGAAATAAATTCACCGGGTGTGTGGTTAACTTGCTCTATAATACCTTTTGTTTTGAAAAGAGACACCTGGTTAGTTAACGCTTCTTTTTCTAAGTCATTGAACTTATATGGGAAAGGGATTCGTTTCTGTTTTGGAATCTTAGTAAACGGAATTTGTACTCCACTAACTATGTCCAAAATATCCCTATCATTTGTTATTTTACACCATTCATGGAAATGTGTACTGATGTTCCCTGCATTAAAATTCCTTACATCTGTCTGTGTTTCCTCCATCACCATGTTTGCCGCCACTGGCGCCGGAGTCTGCGTGGCAGTTTCTATTTGTTCCCTGGTCGTGGGAATGGATGTTTGGGTGTGTACTCCCATCTGAACGGGCGGTTCCCATCATTCCACCCGAATGCCTGTCTGTCTCCTCTTCCACTTCCCCTTGCTTGGAAGCCGTAGGAGGGGCCGGACCTTCCTGCTCTTGCTCCCCGGTGGTTGCGAAAATCCGCCAGGGGCTTGCGAAACCTGGAGGTATTAACCGGTTTCCGTCTCGCCGCCATGTTCTTACCACTTTTCGCCTCTGCCTCTACCTCTTTAAAGAGGTAAGGGAGTTGCCCTGCGAACATTTTAGTCTTGTCGAGTGGCTTCCCTTTAACCGGTTTGTGAGCAAGGAACAACGTGTACTCCTTTCCATCGTTGTCGGTGATCTTCTTTGATCTAGGTACTTCTTTCCCGGCGTCTGTCGTGACTGCCTTAAAGACGTTTTCATATCGTCGGTAGCTCAGGAAGTTGCTAGCTGCGGTAAGCAGCGCGATGTTCTTGTCCATTGATCGAGCTAGCGAGGAGAATTTATTCTCTGTTTGCATCCTATTAGCTATGGGTGCTACTGATGTCAGAGCTCCTAAAACGGCCTTATGGATGGTGAACAGGACGTTTTCAAATTTGCGTCTGTCGTCGGTCAGGTGGACTCCTGAGTCCATCTCCTTAACCACCGTATTCGGAATCCCTTTGATTCCCGAAATCTGCTCGGTCAGTTTCGTGATGACTTCTGCCGGCTTAAAGGTGTTAAAATGGCTTTTAATCGTCTCTCGCATCATCGTTGTCATGCGTACCTTCTTTGCTTTTTGTTTCATGCACTTCTTTCGGACTTTTCCGCCAATTTTGGCGTACACTCCTACTCTTTCTGTGTCGGAGACCGACTCGGTGGAATACGAGTCGGAAGAGGAGTCTGACGAAGAATGTTTCTTCTTCTTTTTGCTCTTCTTGTTCTTTTTGACACGCTTGGCTTTGCTTGCCTTGGTGAACTCGTCACTGGACGAGCTGACTCGTTTCTTACGCTTCTTTGGCTTAGGCGCCTTCGGAATGACAACTTTGTTCGCCGAGTCAGTATCTTCCGGATCAGAATAATCCTCCCAATCCGAATCGAGGATGGGGAGGGACGGGCCCTTAGCCGGGCGCGCGTTCGGCTGGATTTGTTGTAGCTTCAACTCCAACATCTGACTTAGCCGCGCATCTAGGTCTAGCGGATAAATGGCCGCGTCGTCACTCCCCCGGTCAGACAGTATGTCTGCCCCCGGGGGTATGTCTGCGGGGACGGCGGTGCCGTCAATCTGGGCGACGAATCGTAGCCCCTGGGCGCGTGCCCCTCCGCAGCTGCCGGCGGGGGCTTGTTTCGCTTCGTGGCCATCGGTAGTCATAATTGTTACTATAAACCGGTCTCAACTCAACGTGAACACAATAACAGTGACGCCAGGTTTAACCCGGGTTGAGGATGTATGTGGTATTGAGTAACGTATTTACACCGTTCTCAGTACAGGCGTGGTAAGCTAAGTGTATTGTCGTAGGTGTCTGGTATCGAAACCAACCATACGAGGGGTAGGCTATTGGACCTCCCACACTCTCTGTTTCGTACACTTCTCCCTCCCGCGGCTTCTGCACCAGCAAGTTGGAGAAAATGCTGCGAAACTCAGAGGTACGCCTCACAAACTTTGGGGAGTCTATAAAAGAAACCCAAAATCATCCCCAACGAGACCCTCTATTAGGGTCCGAGGGAATCTCCACAGGAGATGTGACTAATGCCAACATCTCTACCCGTGTGTAGACGGGTGTCGATAGAACAACGGTTTCAGTTCGTTACACAAAGCAATGCATTGTTCTATCAGTGTTGATAAAAACACCAATTATTGTCCTAACGGACCTCAGAAAGTTCTGAACTTTCATAATCAGATGCTATACTGCATCATAAACAAGCTAAACCCAAGTTTTGATTAATACTTACAGTTATTTAGCTTGTTGTAGACAAATTTTGCCAGAGCAACTCAACGAACGTCCTCCCGTCGTGAGTTGCTTATGCTAATTGCTGGAGGCACGTGTGCTTCCTTCTCCCTAGCCTGCGGCTAGCCTGAGGCTTTATACCAAGGTAAAATATATATATATATATATATATAGTATAGTTATACGAGTCTTACCTTGGTACAGATGATGGATAACTGTTGTTTTACCGAGGTATAAGCCTCGGATAGATGTGGGCTAGGGAGAGGTAAGCACGTCCGGTACCAGCAATCTTAACCTACTTATTGAGGATAAAAATGACTTTCAAACAATGGATACTATTACTTTACCGAAAAGGTACACCAACGGAATAGATGTGGCAGGGTGTGGCGGGAGGGCCCTAGCCCACATCTATCCGAGGCTTATACCTCGGTAAAACAACAGTTATCCATCATCTGTACCAAGGTAAGACTCGTATAACTATACTATTTTACCTCGGTAAACAGCCTCAGGCTAGCCTCAGGCTAGGGAGACCTTTACATAATTCATTTTTATCCTTAATATCATTCTTTCTTATTATTATAACATTCTAAATTTTTGTTCTCACCTATTCTTGTTAGTTGGCGAGAAGACGCTTTGCAACGCCGGTAGGCTTTTCTAGTCGTTTATTATAATGTTTTGCAAACGACTTAGCCGTCTTCCAGCCTGCATGCGCTAGTATTCTTTTCACAGAAATACCAAGCACCCGTGCCTTGGAGACCATGGCTCCTCTAGTTGAGTGGGAAGAGTATTTACTCGTATCCACTCCAGCCAATTTCAACACCGTAATTGTCCATCTGGCAAGTGTGTCTCGTGAAATCGCCTTATGTGGCTTTATAAAGCTCACTAATAGTTGTTGTGATGCACGTAAATCCTTTGTCTTGTATATATAAGCCCGTATGGCCGACACAACACATAATTTCCGATCATTCGGAAAACAGTCTAAGTGAACCGTTGATAAAGGGTCACCTAACGTGTTCGATTTAAGCAATTTTTCTAAATCAAACGTAGCTTGTTCCTTGTCTATTTCTAATCCAGTTAAGGATAAAGCAACAATCGTCTGTCCTCTGTGTCCGGTTACTAACAATAACAGGACCGCGACCTTAAAACCTAACTGTTTTATATCTAACCACGAGTTGTGAGGCCAAGCCTGAAACAACTTAAATACTATAGAAACATCCCAAAACCGACTATACTTTGGTTTTGGAGGATTCCTTTGATAAATTGAACGAAGTAAATAACAAATAACATAATGTTTTCCAACTGTTTCGCCATCAATTCTAGGTAATATAATTGATAACGCACACCTCGCCGCATTAATCGATCCAAAGGAAAGTCCTTCATCCTCTAGAGAACGAAGAAACCGAGCTACTTGTGAAATCTTTGGATTTGTTGGCTTAACTTTCATTAACAAACAATGTACACCCCATTTCTTTAAATAGGTTGTATACATTTTGACAGTTCCTGGCCTCCAGGCATCCGATACTATCCTATCCTCAGTAATTCTGTCCAATCCAAATTGCTGTAGCTGCTTCCTTAGAAAAGGAATGCCAATAGGGGCGTCGTTGACACGTCGCCGTGAACCACTAGCGGTCCGTGGTGCGTCAGATTCCCGAGTTTTCTTGGGAATCGTATATGATCTTTTGCCAGTTGTGAAACTGCTGGCAGCCAAGGTTGCGTGTCTCGGGCACCACCAGTATCGCATGTGTCCCTTCCAAGCCGATTTTTCTCACTACTCGGCTGATAATGCTAAATGGTGGGAAAATATAAAAATAATTATTTTCCCAGGTAATAGCAAACGCATCTACTTTCCAAGCATCCGGTTCAGGATGCCAAGAAACATAACAGGGTAACTTGTTATTATTTCGTGATGCAAATAAGTCAACTTCAGGTGTACCCCATTTTTCACAAACGAAGTTAAACAAATGTGTAGAGAGAGACCACTCTAAATGGTCATGGAAATTTCTACTTTTATAATCTGCAAGTGTATTTTGTGACCCTGGAATATGCGCTACAGTCAGCCAGACTTGTTGAGCCTGTGCCCAGTTCCAAATCAGTTTAGATAACTGATTGCAAGACTTTGATTTGGTTCCACCCATGTTACGAATATATGCCATGGCAGTAGTATTATCAGTTAGTATTCTAACCTGTGATTTATTTATCTTTACTAAACTACGTAAGCCCAGATAAATAGCACGCAATTCTAGTGCATTAATATAGTCTGATTTTTCATCATCAAGCCATCTACCTCCTGTTGTGACCCCATCTCGATGAGCTCCCCAACCTTCTAACGAAGCATCAGTAGTAATTACTGTATTAGGTTCCGCCATGCGGATTGGATTTGGTGAACTTGCTATATGTTGCATCCACCATCCAATATCCTGTAACCCTTCTTGCGAAATAAACATCTTTCGCTCAAAATTGCCTTTAGTTCGTGTTAACGCTAAATTTTTATCTATTTCTAGCGACTTAATATGGGCCTTCCCATATAACACAGCAGGTGCATATGATGTCATTATGCCAATAAGAACAGCAACCTGTCTAATTTTTGGCTTTGATAACTTAATAAGCTGAGTCGCTGTAGTCATAAACTTAATTAGTTTTTGTTCTGTTATCGACACTGTAAGGGACTGTGTATCCAGAATAAACCCTAAACATTTGAGTTGTTTTGTTGGTTTAAACACTGACTTTTGTCGATGTACATAAAACCCCAATTTAGTGAGTAATGCACATAAATCCAAAACTGCATTCACACAACCAATTTGTGTTGATGCTATAATAAAAGAATCATCTATGTATGGAAACATTATGTGACCCTTCCTCGCCATTACCGAGAAAACAGGTTTAAGCAATTTAGTAAATAAACGAGGCGCACAAGCTAAGCCATTCGGCATGCAGGTAAACTCATAGAGTTGGTTATCCCAAATAAATCGAAGAAATTTTCGGTATTGTTCCATTATGGGAAGCGTATAATATGCATCCTGTAAATCAACACTAGCCATCCACGCATCTGGTGTAATCAGATCTCGTGCCGTATCTAGAGAGAACATTTTAAAATGTCGATATTCCACCCTTTTATTAAGGATTGTTAAATCCAGGATCATTCGAACATCACCATTAGGCTTCGGTCTCGAGAAAATGTTTGAAATAAACTGTCCTGAACAGTGTGTCACTTTTTGTATAATTCCTTTCTCAAAGAATTTATGTACCTGTTTAGTTAGTGCGTCTCGTTCAACTGGTTGAATGTTATATGGAAAAGGTATTATACTTTGTACAGGAATTTGTGTAAAGGGAATTTGAACACCCCTAACTATTTCTATAATTTCTTGGTCACTAGTAATTTTGTGCCACTCAGAAATATGATTACTAATATTACCAGCCACAAAGTTGCTTACAGTTTGTGTGTTTTTAGAGGCTGCAGGGACTTGTAAAGTTTGTGTTTGGACCTCTACTTGGACCCGCCCCTGGGGAAAGGTCTCGACGAGTTGAACCCTCGGCCTATTGGCCGTGCGGTGTTGTCGGTCCAGCCTGGGCGAGCGCCCCGGCCCCGAAACCCTTGACCGAAGTTTGAACTCGGTCTGGTTCCTCTGGTGAACCGTCGTGGACGAAAATCCCCTCGTGACTTTTTGAAACGAGGAACTTCCTGTTTCTTCTTGCCATCCATGTTTTTGCCACTCTTGGCTGCAGTCTCTACCTCTTTATAGAGGTATTGTAGTTGACCGCCAAACATCTTGGTATTATCTAAAGGTTTCCCTTTAATCGGCTCTGGAGCAAGATAGAGCGTAAACTCCTTCCCCTCATTATCGGTAACCTTCTTAGAGCGAGCCACTTCTTTGCCAGCATCTGTGCAAACTGACTTGAAGACATTTTCATATCTTCGAAACGACAGGTAATTACCTGCCGCCGCTAACACTGCAATGCCTTTGTCCATTGTCTTAGCCAAAGACGAGAACTTATTTTCACTCTGCATCCTATTAGCCACAGGAACAATAGCTGTTAGGGTAGCCAACACTGCCTTATGCACTGTGTGCAACACATCCTCAAACTTCTTACGGTCATCCGTCATATTGACATCCCGATCCATTTCTTTAATGATGGAGTTGGGAACACCCTTTATGCCTGTTAACTCATCTCCTAACTTGGAGATAACCTCCGCCGGTTTGAACGTGCGGAAATGACCATTCACGGTCTCGCGCATAAGCGTAGTGGTTTTAACCCGCTTAGCCTTTGGCTTCTCCACCTTCTTAGCCACTTTAGTGCCAATGTCCGCATAGACACCTTCATATATGGTGTCTGAGTCTGATTCCGTAGAAGTAGACTCAGTGGACGAATCAGAAGAAGAATATTTCCTCTTCCTCTTCTTCTTTTTGGACTTAGTCTTCCGCTTTTTGCGAAAACCAGTCTCTGCCCGCTCCTTGGTGAATTCATCACCCGAAGAAATCACCTGTTTCTTCTTCTTCCTCCGTTTAGGAGAAGGAGGAGGAGGAGCCTTAAGCTCCACCGCTGAGTCTGTGTCCAAGAAATCCTCATACGAATCCTCTTGGACACTCGGCCTACGCCGCTTCCGAGACACGGGCGATTTGGAAGTCAAGATGTGGCTTTCCAACCGTGCAAAGCGAGCCTCCCAATCTGGAGGCGCAGGCACATCAGGCACTGCGTCCTCGTCCGGGTCGGAGAGGATATGCGCCCGGGGCTGTGTCGACGGCCCTGCCGACAACACAGGTGAGGAGTCGTACTCCTCGTCCACTCCACTCGGAACACGCCCCTCGGCTGCTGCTGCACCGCGCTTACTCCGCTTCGTGGCCATCAGGAACTGTAAACAAAGATTTTTGGTCAGTCCTGGTATATATATTTGTCACAATTTGGTTGTTTCAAACTCAATTGGACATCTGGTGGTGTTAGAGAACGTGTTTATACCGTTATAACACAGGCGTAATAAGCTAAATTTGTGCGTGGATTGTGGGTCAAACCCAAATCTTTACGCGGGGTCGGGACCAGTGTATCGGCCCGCCCATCCCTCTGTTCCGCACACTTCTCCCACCTGTGACTACTACGTCAACAAGTTGGAGAAAATGCTACGAAACTCGGAGAAACGCCTGAAAAAGTTTTGTCTAGGGGAGTCTATAAAAGAAACCCAGGAGCATCTCCAACATTACTCTCTATTAGAGTACGAGAGAATTTCCACATGAGATAGGGCGAAACCCACATCTCTACCCATAGTCACACGGTGACCCGGGTGTTGACATAACCGCTAATGACCGGTTTGGTTCCTTCGCGAAACCCACTCGAGTGTTCTATCCTTGGTTGTTTATAACCAAATAACTCGTCCAAATTGGACCAACGAAAGTCTAAACTTTCCATATTGATGCTCTAATGCATCATAATTAAGCTAACCACAGTTTTTATTATACTTACTGCGTATTTGCTTGTATGTAGACTAATTTTGCCGGAGCAACCCAACGACACGTTATCCAGTCGTGAGTTGTATATGCTAATTGCTGGTACCGGACGTGCTTACCTCTCCCTAGCCTGAGGCTGTTTACCGAGGTAAAATATATATATATATATATATATAGGCAGCATTCATATATATTTATATATTTGCATGTATGTATATATATATATAAATATATATAGATTAGTTAGACGAATCTTACCTTGGTATAGATGATGGATAACTGTTGTTTTACCGAGGTATAAGCCTCGGATACCTCCCTAGCCTGAGGCTAGCCTGAGGCTGTATACCGAGGTAAAATACATATATATATGTGCATGTATATATATATACACATTATGTATACAGTCAGCATTCCTTTCCCAAAATGATTTAATCATGTTGCATATGCCCTGTTATTTGCATTTATCTGTATATATCTTTAACCGTCGGGCTATTCCACCCCCGCTTAAGGCGAGCCTTCGTGTTAATTTATATAATTATTTCCATGTGAATTTCCTGGGCCGGCCGCGGGCCGCCGCTGCCCCTCGTCCCGTCTGCAGGTAGTCCGTGTCCGTCGGTGTTCTTCCCGGACTAAAGTCGGCCAGCCAGAGTATCGTCTAAATACAGAGGTTTGCACCCTCCCGTATTTATTGGTCTAAAGCATTTACTTTGTTATTTCAACTAACTGGCTGGTCTACTCGCCTTACGGTGTATTTAATATGTTTAAATTGATTCAGAACTAAGCAGATGCGCTACTGTCACAATCACTGTCACTGATAATCAGCCTAAGTTACTGTCTTATTTTAGCCAAAAGATCTATACGTTAATTCTGTTCATATGTCTGTTATAGTCTCCCCGCAGATGGGCTAAGGAGCTGCATAAGGCCTAGTTAGGCTCAAGGCCCTTAATTATATATATAAAGTAATCCAATGTTAAGTTCGACCATAGCGGTTTACTCCATAGAAAACTGGAGGATAGTAAAGAATGCAAGGAACATTCCAATTTACTTTTCCAAGAGCTCACGGCGTTTTATTCTTAACCAAACTAACATTCTTTCGTAACGCATATCGTAGGAATATTATGCAAACCCCTCCCCTAATGTTTAATTTCAAACAACTTTAGAATTTAGATAAAATAGGCCTAAAACTCGGCTAAAACATCAGAGCGTCATTAAATACGTCTGATCGGTCTGGGTCCGAACGCCTGACCTCCTTTCGTTGCCAGGCGAGTCGCAATTTGCGTCTCCTAGCAACGCTTTACGGCCGGAAACCCGGTGCCCCGTGAATGTTTGGCATTCGCGGTCTGCCATGGCGAGTAGCCCGTATTTCCAAATACGGGTTAATCGGCGCACGCCCGTGAATGCCACAAGGCGAGTAGTCTCGCCCACTTCATATCTATGTAATTTTAAATTGTGCTAGTGGAGGTTTGTTTGTTTGCTTGATTCTTGGGGCATTACGTCTTACCATCATCTAAGGCCATATCAGGATGAGGGCTAATGGAAGAACATGTCTATAGCCCCTTTCACACACGCACCTTAGGTCGCCTTAACTAATTCACCTTATTTAAGTCGCATCAAAACCCATGTGTGAATGCACCAGTGAGGCGAATTAGGGCTGAGTCGATTCAACTAGTTTGCCTCATATTATAAGCCCTGTTCACACACACAACTTTAGGCCAAACTAGATAAGGCGAACCAGATGAGGCGAACTAGGCGTGAAAGTGTGTCGAGTACACACATGCAGTACTTGGGGCGGTTTAAGGTGGAAATCGATATCTGCGCATCAGCACGTCCATACTAACCAGCGCCACTTTCGGTTAGTCGACGTCACCATGAGAGAGTGTGGGTTCGACCTAGATATGTATCGACTGAATCGTATTGTTTTGGAACGGTCAAAACTTCTGCTGGGCAGTGAATACCTCAAAATAAATGATGAAAAAAATATCTGTGCACAGCTAGCGGTTTCATAGACCAAATTATATAATATGCGCTTTTGATCGACCGGAAAATCAACAAACTCAGGTCTCGACTGTGCATGCGTGTGACGTGCTTAAGCCGCCTCAAGTAAACCGCTACCATCCACACAAGCAAGATGGGCCGACTTAAGCTAGTTCGCTTCATATAGACTACCTCGCTACGCGGTCTACTTGAGGCGAACTAGATGAATCGACTTAGCCCTAATTCGCTTCAGCGTTGCATCCACACGGCCAATGTGAGTCGACTTAGATGAAGCGAACTAGTTGAGGCGACTTAAAGCCCGTGTGTGAACAGGGCTATAAACCACTTCGTGAGGTGGATTAGATGGGGCGAATTAGTTGAGGCGACTTAAGGTGCATGTGTGAACGGGGCTTATGTCACCTCCAGGTGTTGTATTTTTGTGGGGGTTTTAAAAGTGCTTTCTGTGTGTGTGTTTTAATGACAGAATTCTTTGGCTAGTATACATTGTTTGCGCTACACATAATTGCAAAATAAATAAATAAATGAAAAATGTATGAGAAAAGCACTAAAGAAACGTGGACACGTAAAGAAAGAAAAAAACGTGAAGGGAAGCAATATGCTAATAAGGAATGGAAATTCAATCAGGGATAGATGGGATCACGCTTCCGACTGCGCATGCACTGAAAACGGCCTTGGCAGCAAAGCAAATTCGAATGGCCATTGAGTTTGTCGATATGCATAGGGAAAAACTTCGATTTTATTCAAAATGAATAGAAATACCTAAGAATTTGGCATAAACATGTATGCACACATGCAATATAATGATCTGATGAATATAGCTAAGATTAAACTAGCCATAGTTAAACATTTTGAGCTAAGAAACATACAATTCCACACAAAACAATCAGTGATATCCACATCTAATTATTGTTCTAAATATTAAAATGCCAAATGTGTCAACATACACTTGTTTCAGAGAAATATGTAACCAATATCTGATTAACCCTACTAATTTTCTAGTTCTAAATATGTCATTAACCATAGGATATAAATAAAGACATTAATAAAATAAGTAAAACTGACTCTGGATATGGCTCTAATACTAATCTGAGTGCCCAGATTTGTCTAAATCTAAATGCACATGGCATAAGTTCTACAGTCTAGTCGTAGGTAATAAAAAATCTTCCTTTAAGAATGTCACCTCAGGAATACCTCAGGGAAATGTGCTGGGACCAATATTATTTATAATATTTATAAATGACCTGCCAGGCAGTGTCTCATCAAACCTAAAAATATTTGCGGATGACACAAAGGTCTTTCGGGCAATAAAAGATGTAAGAGATAAGAATCTCTTGCAAGAGGATATTCTGAAACTCGCACAATTAATGGTCCGAGAAATGCCAATTGCCCTTCAATGAAAAGAAGTGCAAAATTGGCCCATAATTTCCGAATTGTGGTTGATCCGGTGTGGCGGTTTCAGCGGCCGGTCAGTTTCAGCGGCCTGTCGTGGCTTCTGCGCATGCGCGGATTTACGCATGTTGCGGCGAGCACTGCTATTTGTTTTGTTTACACTCGGCGATTCGACGCTGATCTAGCTGCTACGTTAATATCGACTGGAATTTAAGGTTAATTTAATTAAATTTCATTATTTGAGTTTGTAATTCTGTTAAATATGATCGCATTCAATAGATTTCGGCCTAATCGGTCCCTAACACTGCCGGGCACCAGCTGAGCTTGTAGCCGGTGAGGCCACGGGTGTCTAGACCACGGCAGGGCGCTGAAACTGACCGGGCGCTGAAACCGCCACACCGGCGGAAAACCCGAGACGGTCACGTCCCCAAGCAACGCATGCTCCCTCCTCCTCCTTCCCCTCCCCCCGCCTGACCCACATTCGGGTTCCAGACTCCTCCCGGATGGATTTAACTTCTACCACTCCCGTCTCCGCCCACGTATCACCCACGTCAAAAAGTTTTAAAAAGGTTAAAAAGGCACCCACGTCACACCAGAAGATGCAGAGAACCCGTAAGGCCGCAGCACCTAGAGGCTGCCACCAGGAAGGCTACCGCAACACCACTAGCCGACACGAGCGACCCAACCGACTCGCAAGATGGTGGCGCGTCCCCGCAGCCGCCCACGCCGCCGGCCTGGCGCTCGCCTCTCGCTCGGCAGTCGGCCCGCGCACGAAAACCGACGGCAAAGGCGAAGCAGGCTGACGGTCTCCTCAGGATGCAGGCGTCCATCGACGCCATCGAGAGGCGGTGGGGCAGTAGCCGCCAACCTGCACCGCCCGGACCCGCCATCAATGCCCCCATCAATGCCACGCAACCCGCCGAACCGCCCCCGGCTCCCGGCGCAGGAACATCAACATCACAGTCAGGCCGCAATCAACGTGGTGTGGATTGAGATCATCGCGATAGCGGGCCATGCCACCGTGACTGCGACCGCCTCAGCCGATCACCACCAGCCCGGGCACCAGGAGAAGGCAGGAGCCAACCCCCGCGTCCAGTATGACAAGGCCGCGATCGGCGCCCCCCCTCTCCATCCTGGAACAAAGACCTGAGTTCATGCGACAAAGCGGTGAAGGGCAGTTTGCACGGAGCCGGCACCCTCAAACTCGCGCACGTCTGTGGTTACTGCGTGAACGTGTGAAAAATCGTCACGAACCACACAGAGGCAAGCTGTTTCTCTAAAAAATCAGGGGAACTCGCACCGGGATTTTTAGCACGCCGGCGGTAGGACCAACCACCAGGCTCGCCCTGCGCGATCCCGCCCCGACACAAGGAACCCCCACTGACAGCCCGCAGAGCGGCCAGCTGCCCATGCCATGCAACCCCCGCTACTGTTGACATTGCCCCGGCCCCGAGTGGCTTTAGCCGGGGCACCCCCGGCGCCGCCGCAAGCTGCCCCCCGGAACAAGCAGAGGGGTTCCCCACCTCTGACGTCACGCGGGATGCCCCGCACTGGCGCCGCCTGGAGGAAAACCCCGGTACCAGCGGGAAAGTAAACACTGACACTGACCCGGACACCCCTGGCCCCGGCGGGGGACCCCCGGATGACGTCACGCCGTGCGCCCCGCACTGGCGCCGCCTGGAGGGAACCCCTGGTACTACGGAAGCAAACAACGCGCCTTGCGGGGGCCCACTGGCCACCACGCGCACGCCATCATACGCCAGCTTCGCGGAGCAGGTCGGGGCCCCTAGCAACACGTCTACACCGTCGGCCCCGGACCCCATAGTGCCCTGTGTGCTGTGTGACGTGACCGCCCGGGGCCCCGCTGGCGGGGCCAGCGCCGACGAGCCGGTTGAGGAGGTACTCGACCCTCTCCTCCAGCGCTCTCTCCCTGCGGTACCGACCTGCGGGCCCACCCCAGCCGAGTACAGCACCACCCTCGACAGCTTCTGGCCGGTCCTCTCGGGCGAGGGTTGGGCCGCCTACCCCAAGTACCCCGCGGCGTATGCGGCCACCCAGACCTCGGCCCTCCCCAACTATTTGGCCGCCCGAGTTCCAGTCCCATCCGACCTGGACATCCCAGCATGGCGACGGATGCTACGCGGGTACGACGACACCCTGCTCCTCAACCACCTGGAGTTCGGGTTCCTGGCAAACTACAGCGCAGCCGGGCCCCCGACACCCACCTACAAGAACCGGCGCGAGGACCCCGACCACGCCCACCACGTCACCAGGTACGCTGAGGAGGAGCTGCGCCGCGGTGCCCTCCTCGGCCCCTTCGCTGTACCACCATTCACGCCCTGGGCCCAGTGCAGCCCGATTATGATGCACCCGAAGTCCACCCCGGGCAGGCGCCGCGTCATCATGGACCTTTCTTACCCCCTGGGTCGCAGCGTCAACGCGGGTATCCCCAGGAAGGAGTACCTCGGTCGCCCGCACGTGTACAAGCTACCCGCCGCCTCCGACCTGGGACGCCGCATTGTGCGGGAGGGCAGGGCTCCTTTTGCTGGTCGGCCGATGTCTCCTGGGCTTACCGGCAGCTCCGGGCCGACCCCCTCTCCGCCCCACTATTTTGCATAACAGTTGAGGGGCGGCTGTACCTCGATATCGCGCTGCCCTTCGGCTGCAGTACCTCGGGCACCGCCTGCGTCCGCGTGACCGCTGCGGTCATCTGGGTCCTCACGCAGTGCGGATACTACAGCGCCGTGTATGTCGACAACTTCGTCGGCTGCGAGGCCTCCTTCCTCGGGGCGATGCGCGCCTTCGACGGCCTATGGGACATCTGCGCCTCCCTCGGGCTCACCCTTGCGCCAGACAAGTGCTGCCCGCCCACTGTGCGCCTCGTCTGGCTCGGCATCGAGTGCGACACCGAGGCCATGGTGTTACGCATCCCGGACCAGAAACTCCGGGAGGTCGTCGAGGAGTGCGAGCGTTGGCTCGACCGACCCGCCCTCACTAGAAGGGCACTGCAGAGGCTCGTCGGCCGCCTTGCCCACATAAGCACCTGCATACCACCTGGCAGGAGGTTCATGACGCGAATCCTCCGCAGCCTCAGAGCGGCCCCCACGGCGGGCGCCGCGGACGTCGACCCCAACCTCAGGAAGGACGTCCGTTGGTTCCGCGACTTCCTGGCAGGCGGGAACGGTGTCTGCCTCCTCCCCCCCGTGTCCGTCCTCAATGGGTGATCGAGTGTGACTCTTGCCTGATGGGCGGGGGGGCCTTCTCGAAGACCGCATGCCTCGCCGAGCAGTATGACGACGCGTTCCTCGCTGCCTTCCCCACCATCCATGAGCCGTGAACCTCGTCCTCGCGGTACAGGCACTCAAACCCGAGGCCCCGGGAGGCTACGAGGTGGTGGTGAACACCGACAACACGGCGTCAGCCCAGGCCCTCGACTCTGGCCGCGCAATCGACCCCACCCTCAGCGCCTGTGCCCGAGAGATCTGGTTGGTCGCCGCCCTCGGGTCCTTCACTATCAGCGTGTGGCACAAGCCGGGTGCCGAGTTGGTGCTCGCCGATGCCCTCAGCCGCGCCCACTTCTCCCGAGTCGCCCTCGACCTTGTACGTTATCAGTGCCGCATAAGGGGTCTATTTAGAAGCAGAGTGCATCATTCACCGGCAGTCCTCACACATGACCTCCCACTCGTTTCAGACTATGGACCGACGGCGCACCGGCACCTCATAATGCTCCATCGCGCTGCACTGGCTCCGGGGACGTGGCGCAACCGCGACCGACATGCCAGGAGGTATGTGGAGTTTGCCCCCGAGCGGGGCGTCGACCACCTGGCCCCTGCCCCCTACGACGTCGGGCAGTTCGTCGCGCGCCTCCACCGGCTGCTTCCCTCCCCGGCCTCAGTCGCCAACGCGTTCTCCAGCGTCCGCTCCTGACTGATTGTATGCTTTTACATTATATGTAAAGGCGATGGTTGAATAAAAAACAAACAATTCTCGCCGTGAATATGGCCTATGCTGCCGACACGGCGTAAAGAAACCACCAATCAATCAAACCGGGAGGCGGGGGGCGACGTCGCCCCCTTTGACGCCCCATTCACGGCGCGTCGGGAGGGGCGGCGAAAGGCTCTTCATGACGCCGGGACGGCGCGCCCTTGGCATCAGCCCTGACATGCTTCCCTTCATCCATGCGTACATGCACACCCTGGGGTACCTCGGTTTCCTGAGGCAGTCCAACCTGCTGTCCCCCTCGCTGGCACTGTGGGGGGGGCCGCATACGCTGCGCAAGGACGATGTCCGGCCCACCCCGGGAGGGCTCCGCCTGCGCATCTGCTCTTCAAAAACCATCCGCTCCCCGGTACAGGCCGTCTCCATATTCATGCCCGCCATCGCCGGATCGCCCATCTGCCCCGTCCGCGCTTGGCAGCGCGCCATCGACCTGATGCCCGCACCCGGGGATGCCCCGGCCTTCCTGGCGAGCGCGGGCATCCCACTCACCCCACGCAACGTCACCCCCCTCCTACGTGCCGCCCTTCGTGAGGCCGGCGTCTCTGGAGCCGATGCATACACCCTACACGGCCTACGCAGGGGGGCAGTGCAGGCTTGAGCCTCCAGGGGGGTGGACCTCTCCGCGATAATGGCACAAGGAACCTGGGAGTCCGAGGCAGTACATGCGTACGTCCCAAAGATCGCGGCCTCCGACGCCCCGAGAGCCTTAGCCTTGTGTTTTGGGTCGGCTCCCGGGCCTACCTCCTCCCAGAGTGCTCCTTCCGCAGACGTGGACCAGGTGGACTGAACCCTGGACACTCTCGCCCACTAGACTGATACCTTGTGTCATTATATGTTATATAGTCTGTAATAAACCTCTTTTTCTCCCATACCCGTCTCGGTCTTCCTCTGTCCGGATCGGCCCATAATTTCCGAATTGTGGTTGATCCGGCGGGAAGCCCGAGACGGTCACGTCCCCAAGCAACACATGCTCCCCCCTCCTCCTTCCCCTCCCCCCGCCTGACCCGCATTCGTGTTCCAGACTCCTCCTGCATGGATTTACCACGCCCGCCCACCCTCTTTTTAACTACACTACAGGGGGTCGGCTCCCGGGCCTACCTCCTCCCAGAGTGCTCCTTCTCCTTCCGCAGACGTGGACCAGGTGGACTGAACCCTGGACACTCTCACCCACTAGACTGATACCTTGTGTCATTATATGTTATATAGTCTGTAATAAACCTCTTTTTCTCCCATACCCGTCTCGGTCTTCCTCTGTCCGGATCATTCATTACGGGAAAAATAATCCTCATTATGCCTATAATATGAAGAATGCTGTCCTGCAACAAGATAGCTATGAAAAGGACTTGGGTGTAACCTTCGACTCCCAACTCTCCTTTCAGAAACACATGAGGACTATCATCTCAAATGCTAACCAGAGAGTAGGAATAATTAAAAGAACTTTCCATCGCCTCAACAAGAACAATTTTCTCATTCTATTTAAGTCTCTTGTTAGGCCAATTTTGGAATACTGTCCACAAATTTGGAGCCCAATTTTTTGGAAAGATATTCTGGAGATCGAAAAGGTTCAGAGACGTGCAACGAAATTAGTTGCAGTTATAAAAGACCTATCCTATGAACAAAGGCTTAGGGAATTGAAACTTCCTACCCTTTCCTACAGAAGGAAAAGAAGTGACATAATTGAAGTATTTAAAATTATGAAGGGTTTTGATAAAATAGATATGAACAAATTTTTCACCTTGAATAAAAGAGAAGGCAGTCGGGGCCATACTCTCAAACTAGTAAAACCCAGAGCCATTTCAAAGTTAAGGCAACATAGTTTCTCAAACAGGATCATAAATATATGGAACAGTCTCCCACAAAATGTTATTGATGCCGAGTCAATTAATTCATTCAAGAATAGATTAGAAAAAGCATGGGCTGATGATCCAGGGAAATTTGACCCCTTATTCACCACATCCTACTAATTACTCCTTGTGTTGCTTATTTGCACTCAAGCAAAAATGAGAGACAAATAAGTGTTCACACTTCCTGTCTACCATTCGCTATATCGCTATAAGATGTGCATATTATATTGATGTAAATGCAATGCTGGATAAAAGATTAATATCTTAATTTATTATATATATTTTTTTAGTTGGTATTCTATGTTTCATACAAGAGCTGAGATGAGCTGAAACTAGCACATTTCATAGCTGCACCCAGGCCAGTGTATAGCCGTGTTTACACGGGGAATTGTGAAACGATCTAGACAAAGCGATTTATATGAAGCGTTTTAGAGGCGCGTTTACACGGACGGAGTTTGAAAGTGTGTCGGCACCGGGAACCAGCAGCCTTAGTGGGGAGTCTGTAGCCGGCGAGCACTGCTATTTGTTTAGTTTACACTCGTCGATTCGACAATAAAATAGCTGCTACATTAATATCACTTGGAATTTAGGGTTAATTTAATTAAATTTCATTATTTGAGTATGTAATTCTGTTAAATATGATCGCATTCAATAGATTTAGGCCTAATCGATCCCTAACACTGCTGGGCACCAGCGATTAGTTACAGCTGAGCCTGTAGCTGGCGAGCGCCACTATTTTACACTATTGCCGCCCGGGAACCAGCTGAATTGCTTCATCTATACTACCTGGTGAGGAGTCGTGTTTACATGGCAAATGTGAGTCGATCTAGGCAAGTCGTTTTATATGAGGCATTTTAAATCGCCTGTGTAAACAGGGCTTATTAGCATCATGCATGTGCCTTGTGCTTTTCGTGGGTTTGTTTTGCTCTGACGCATCCCACAATGCACCGCGCCGCTGGAACGGTGATGTAGTCTATTGAAAAGTACATCACAAACACAAATATGCCAAAGTAAAGAACACATAGCAATTCGCATATCGCCTGAGTTGTCCACAAGCGTGTGCTGATGTTGCTCTGAAAGTAAAACATGTTTAGTATTCGAATGTTAACCAACGTTATGCTTGAAGAGCGTACACTTTCAACAGGGAGAGTGAGACTGAAGTGTGACCCGGTTGAAAATTGCATTTCGATTGGGTTACAAGACACCGTGATAAGCCAATCAAGTAGGATTTAACTTAGCACCGACGGCAGAAATGGTTCCCCCCCCCCCCAACCCCATCACACGTGTTATACACAGCAAGTCTCCTACGTACAAGGATTTCTGTATACCCGAGAATTCCGTGCGACTTGGACTACTTATACGCACGGTCGTATAATGTAAAAACACTATTAGATACGTGTATCTATTCTGAATTAACTCTGTGCGGAACCAAATCATGTTGCCTAATAGTATTTATTTGGGGCACGGTCAGGGTTAATTTCAATTCACAAATCGTAAAAGCACTAGAAAGGCGTAGGTATTAACGAAGAAAACGGCGAGTGGGCGGTTTTGCTAGTTTGATTGTGATTCATTTTTCCATAAACACATATCTCCTGAATATACTTTCGTTTTAAAATTTGATGCCTGTATCAGACTATACAGCTTTAATTTTTGTGTGATTAGCATTACAAAACAAAGAGGTGCTCCTGTTTACGATTACATATGATAGCTAACAATCACAGTATAGCTGTTAACCACATTTCCAGCTTGACAAGAGTTAGTCTTGCAATTTATGTGCTGTACATACTGCATGCCCATCAAGATTGTGGTTGTTGTTGTTGTTGTTTTGGGGAGTTTTCAGTCGCATTGGTGCGCTGAAGGCTGCAAATCTGCAGCACTGAATGGGCACCACTGAAAGCAGTTCCATGTGGTCGGGAGTTGGCTTCCGGTGTGTCGTGATCAGAGGAATTGAGGGGTAGGGGGGAGGGGGGAGGAAGGAAAAAGGCAGCCTAAGAGTCCAACCACAGTCCTCTGAGAGGGCCGGGGGAGGCTGGGTGGTTGGTGTAGTTTTACACCCCAGTAAGACCCTAGGCCATACCAGGATGTGCGCCGACTTGTAACAGCGCGCACTCATGGCGACTTTATCGTGCTGCCCCACTGGGAAACAGGCCGCCGGCACCATGACCCGATGTCCCATTGTGCAACTAAAGTGATGACACAGACGAAAATAGCTTGTACAATCTACTTTAAAGTACCGTGTGTATAACTTTTGCTTTTCCCGCGAGATAGGCCATTGCATGCTGAACCGAGACCTCCTCATTGTTTTGAATCGAGTGATCATTTACGCCATAAATTATCATCAGATTTGACCAAACAAGATGCCCCCGAAGAAACGAAAGAGTGAGGAAGCTTTCTCTGGTCCTCAGAGAAAGGGTCCTAAGACGGAAAAGGGTGAAAACGGTGCGAGCTCCGCAGACGCGGCGGCTGCCGACGGCTTAATCGAAGACGAGGCTTCGCAAATTGTGAGTAGTTTTAAAAGCTATAGCTAAAAGGTAATGGATGCGCGTTGGTAGCGCACTGGGTCGTGTACCCGGAATCAGAAGAAGGACCGACAATCAATAGTGCATCGTTGTCGCGTTGGAGGCACTGTCATGACGCGCTGTCAGCGTAAATCGCAAGGAGGGTTTGGTCAAAAACCGGCAAAAACAAAGCTCCTGGTCCACGTGGTGCGTTTGTTTTGGTTTTGTCACCGGCTGACCTGGGTCAGTGTGATTGATTGGAATTGCTTTCTGCTGTTTTACTTTTATTTTAAGGGTTAACAGATACTGCTGCACAACATAACATGATGGTGGCTTTAGGAATTGAATGAACTGTTGCACTCTTTATTCAAAATAAGCCATGACGCAAGGCAGAGCTGAGAGTAACAACCTAAGATAGGTACCCCAGTAAAATTTAGCTAATGCACTAGAGAAGTGCCTTATTTAGGGCTGCTAAATAGACTAATTATAACATTTCCTTGTAGTTTCTTTATTAATGATCCTATCTTGATCAAACTTCATACCAAGGTTCTTCTTCGTATACCAAATCACCCCAGCTTATCAAAACTGATACACAAAAATTAGATCACCGGAAAATGTAGGTTTCCATGGCAACCATAATGCAATCACTCCCACCTACAATATGAGTCAACTGTAGCTATTTTTAAATAATGGTCAGATCCTGATGAAATTTCACATCAAGGTTCTTCTTGGTCTGTCAAATCACCTCAGCTTATCAAAACTGATATAAAAAAATTAGATCACAGAGAAATGTTGGTTTCCATGGCAACCGTAATACAATCATGCCTACAACTGCAGTTTCTTTATTAATGGTTTGATCCTGATCAAACTTGACATCAAGGTTCTTCTTCTTATACCAAATCACCCCAGCTTATCAAAACGGATATACAAAAATTAGATCACAGGAAAATGTAGGTTTCCATGGCAACCGTAATACAACCACTCCCGCCTACAATATCAGTCACTGTAGCTCTTTTTTAATAATGGTCAGATCCCGATGAAATGTCACATCAAGGTTCTTCTTGGTCTGGCAAATCACCTCAGCTTATCAAAACTGATATAAATAAATTAGATCACAGAGAAATGTAGGTTTCCGTGGCAACCATAAAAATGTTGGTTTCCATGGCAACCGTAATACAATCATGCCCATAACTGCAGTTTCTTTATTAATGGTTTGATCCTGATCAAAACTGACATCAAGGTGATTCTTGGTATGGCAAATCATCTCAGCTTATCAAAGCTGATATATAAACAAATTAGATCACAGAAAAATGTTGGTTTCCATGGCAACCATAAATCCAAACATTATTTACACACTATAATTTAAAACAACTACTAAAACTCTAAAGACCACA
Source organism: Branchipolynoe longqiensis (assembly GCA_030323885.1). Classification (NCBI taxonomy): domain Eukaryota; kingdom Metazoa; phylum Annelida; class Polychaeta; order Phyllodocida; family Polynoidae; genus Branchipolynoe; species Branchipolynoe longqiensis. Next base: position 30,602,809 of record CM059200.1, read on the forward strand.
TTTAATCCTGGAATTCACACATTACTTACAAATACAAAATAATTCATAATTCTAAGCATGTCATTAGAGACAACGTGAAAATAAAGACACCAAAATTATCGGCGTAATATGCAAAACCAACAACCAACCAAACCACCAACAACCAAACCAACAACAACCAAACCAACAACCCCACCAACAACAACCAAACCAACAACCAAACCAACAACAACCAAACCACCAACAACCAAACCAACAACCAAACAACCAACAACCAAACAACCAACCAAACACAACAAACAACCGTTGATCTAACGACTAACGTAGCCGACGCATCCCTCGACCCTCCCGCGGGGGCCGCGCGTGAGTCACTCAACTAGAGAATCCAGTCAAAACAACCAAACCACCAACAACCACCAACACCAACCAAACCAACAACCAAACCAACAACAACCAAACCAACAACAACCAAACCAACACCACCAAACACAACAAAACACCGTTGATCTAACGACTAACGTAGCCGACGCATCCCTCGACCCTCCCGCGGGGGCCGCGCGTGAGTCACTCAACTAGAGAATCCAGTCAAAACAACCAAACCACCAACAACCAAACAACCACCAACATCAAACCAGCAACAACCAAACCAACAACCAAACCAACAACAACCAAACCAAACACCACCAAACACAACAAAACACCGTTGATCTAACGACTAACGTAGCCGACGCATCCCTCGACCCTCCCGCGGGGGCCGCGCGTGAGTCACTCAACTAGAGAATCCAGTCAAAACAACCAAACCACCAACAACCACCAACATCAAACAAACAACAAACCAACAACAACCAAACCAACAACAACCCAACCAACAACAACCCAACCAAACACCACCAAACACCACCAAACACCGTTGATTTAACGACTACTGTAGCCGACGCATCCCTCGACCCTCCCGCGGGCCGCGGGGGCCGCGCGTGAGTCAGAACTCAGAATCCAGTCAAAACACCAACTTTTGGCCATCAAATTGTAGAGTTGCGATTCCAGTTAGAGTCAATGTAAGACCAGTTTTAGGAAGATAAAATGCTAAAGTTTCACATTATCATAGTTAACATGCACTTTCCCGGCAGTCTTAGCTCTGATTTCTGCATCTGAAGACTTGAATGGCTTGGTAAAATGCCTTTCAAATGTCACACAGCACTGAAAATGGTCTCTATCTGTGCCCCAGTCTGTTGTGCTTCAAACCCAGATGTAGCAGTCAATGCAGTGTGCATGTGTTGCACATGTGGTGCCGTTTTCCGACATGACTGGGCTGCTCAGAAAGTCGCTAGAAGTTGTACGAGTTTTATCGCACCGCGACAGTGGCGCTCCCGGCGGATTCCGGGGTACCTACCTAAGACAAATATTTGCAAGAACAACTTTAAAGTATCAATCAATGTATATATCTATCTATATGTGGTATACAAATATGGAATTCACTTGACAATAAATTGAATAATAACAAATGTTCAAAAAACATTTATATGTTTCAACGAATGTATAAAAAGAAAATATTTAAGCTTTATCAGAGCTGACAGAGGGAAAACACATAGTCATAGTAGTCTAGTACATAAATATTGAGATGTAATTTACAGTAGGCCCTACTGAGGTTAATGGTGATATGCTTTTGACTTTTATTTTTCTATTTATTATTTCTATGGTATAAGCAATGTATCTGTATTATTTGTAAATGGGGAAAACACCTCAAAACTCTTAGGGCTAATAGGCTGGGGATAAATTTCAGCCTATGATGTAGATAAAATGTCCATCTACAACCTCATGTTTACAATTTGCAAATCCGTTCACATTTTCTGTGTCTGTGCACATTCCGAAGATTTGACTTGATTTCAACACTCAAACTCCACCTTCTATATATCTTGGGTAGCTTTAAAAAGTATATGGATATTTAAATCTGTTATTAATTTACCATTGTGTGAAGTTTCATGATGCTGTAAGGTCGAAAAGGTACTTTGCTAGGTCCCCAAATTTTCAGTGTTATAAGATCAATCATATCAATGACAACCAGAAATCCACAAATATGTCCCTAATGTGTGCATCTACTATTATTTTAATGGGTGCAATCAACAGAGGAGATATGCATCTACTTACACTGAAAATTTCATTCAGATATCTCGATTATTTAGGAAGTTAGAACAAAAAATGACTAAATTATTAAATATAAGTTTTAGGCTACGGTAAAGGAAAGAGAGAGCGAACAATGAGTAGTGGTGGGGAACCTTCTTTTATTTTTGCTTGAAGGTCCCTTGTCCAGGCAAAATAACAGCCCTACCTAAAGCTAAAAATAAGTGGTGCTGCGAGTGCAATCAAAGAGGGAATGAGCCAAGTGGCAATGAAATGGCAGTCCCGGGGCAAAAGAGTGGCCCGGGGTGAATGTACAGTGAAGAATAAATAAGAAATTAATAAATAATTAATTAAGAGAGAAGGGGGAAACTCCGCCTACTTATATATATATAATAAATTATATTGTACATAAGTTTTAGGCTTCGGTAAAGGAGAGAGAGAGTGAACAATGAGTAGTGGTGGGGAACCTTCTTTTATTTTGGCTTCAAGGTCCCTTGGCCGGGCAAAATAACACCAAACGGGCCAAAGGCCCCCACCCAAAACTACTCAAGCTTCGACTGGGCCAGGGAGGAGGCCACCCTCAGGTCATTAACGATGCACACCTGCAGTGGTGTCTTTAAGTAAGCATATACCGTCTCACTGGCCCAGTCCCCTCTCAGCTTTATCTCCTCGATCGTAGCCCCACACATAGCAAGATAAGTCACGCCGCCCCGGCGCAGGGAGTGAGAGTTAAAGTTGCACTCAGCCAGACCCGCCCTACTGGCAAAAAGTCTCAACATAGATTGATACGAACGATAGGACATGGGGTTTGAGCCAGACTCTGCCGGAAGCCTGAACGCTATTTCCTCCTGAGCAGCAGGTATATCCTCAAAATGTTTTTTGGTCCAAAATACCGCACAAAGTGCCAGGTTAACGCATTTGGCGACTGGTATCTCTAGCACACGCTCAGTGAATTGGATAGTCTTAGAGTGCCTCACCCAAATCAACATACCCCAATCAAAAAATGCAAAATCCGAACGTCTAAGGGAGGCCTCTGAGTCTGTGACCTGGCTCTTCCTGAGTAATGCATGGAAGGACAGCAACATCGCAGCGCACCAGGAGGTATGGCCATAGTTCAGGGTCAAACCCCCCAAAATTTTAACCAACATATGTCATAAGAGGGGGGGGGGCGCAGCCTTTGGTGCATCACCCTTCTCACGTCTTATGCCCTTCAGAGTTTCAGATACATAGTAATCGGCATAGAGGATAGTTTGGCAACCATTCTGTTTTAAGTAAAAGTTCAGACCTGACAAATAGTTCAATATAGATCTATAAGATAGATAGATCCCTGTTATGTATCTGTCATGTATCATAGGGCGTTGCCATGGGGAGACTGGACTGGGGCATGCTGGGAACAAGGAGATTGAATAAACAGTTCCATGACATAACTCACAGCCTCAAGACGTACTTTACATGGTGTCAGATGTTTAAGAGGGAATCCTAAACATGGCTTTAACAGGATTACGCCCACCAGGTCCACTGAACGTAGAAGATAATATGGATATTAACTGGAGGTCATGGATCACCTCTTATGAGATCTATGCGACTGCATCGGGTGCTGCATCTAAATCGGAGAAAGTGCAGACCTGCGTATTCTTGCATGTCGCTGGAAATGAGGCGCAAAAGATTCATAAGACTCTAAAAATCGCGGAGGCTGACAAAGACAAAATCGGGCCCTTGATTGAAGCTTTCAGACAATATTGCGAGGGCAAATGCAACATTACGGTCGTCCGTTATAAGTTCAATTCCTACAACCAGACCGGGGAGACGATGGATGTTTACATTCGTGAACTGAAATCTAGGATCACTCATTGCCGTTATGAAGTCATCGAGGATCCTTTACTTTGTGATCGCATAGTATGTGGTGTTAAAGACTGTGTTGCATGATCGTTTACTACAAACCCCTGAATTGACTTTGGAGGGGTGCATACAAGTGTGCAGATTAAGTGAAAACAAGGGTATTCAGCTGACAAGTGGAGGATACAGACGTGAGGAATGTGTTGACAGTATTGCGAACAGTTTTGATCGTCGAGTGTTGCCTTTGACGCGTAGGCCGCATTGGAAGAAATCGATGACAACGCCATCTCCTAGTTTTTCGTGTGGAAATTGTGGCTACAATCACCCGAAAGGAAATTGCCCTGCCAGAGGTAAGGAATGTGCAGGGTGTCGAAAGATTGGTCACTTTATCAAGGTTTGTCGTGATCGACAACAAGGACGCAATGCTACGGTAAATGAACTAGCAATTGACCCAGTGACCGCGGAGGATGCGCGTGGTAACGGTTGCCCTGACTACGACTTGTTTGTGGGTGCCTTGTGTTGTGACTCTGAAAGTGTTGATGATCTGTGGTACACAACGGTACGTGTTGGATCGTGTGACGTTAAGTTCAAGATGGATACTGGATCGGAGGCGAATATCCTGCCATTAAGGGTGCTCGACAAGATGACGGACGTTCAATTGCAGCCGTCGGGATGCCGACTCGTGACGTACAATGGAGAGCGCATCAAGCCCATCGGAGAGTTAAGACTGGACGTAAAGGGGCATGACCTGCTATTCCAAGTCACCGATGCCGGCGCTATCCTCGGAAAGAGGGCGTGTGTGAGTCTAGGACTGTTGGCCAGGATTACGGAACTCGGATGTAATACCGTGATGAATAAAGAGGCGGCTAAGGATGTGGTAAATAGATATTCTGATGTATTCCATGGGTTAGGGTTAATCAAAGTAAATGCTGTTATTCATGTTGATCATAGCGTAAACCCAATCATTGACCCCCCGCGTAGGATACCTTTGGTTGTTACTGAGGATGTTAAAACAGAGTTAAAGCGTATGTTAGATTTAGGAGTTATTGTTAAGGAAACGGAGCCTACCCCATGGGTTAGCTCAATCACAGTGGTCAGGAAGCCTGGGAAGATAAGGGTGTGTTTGGATCCGACTAGGCTTAATAAAGCTATCTTACGTGGCCCTTACCCTGTCCGTACTGTTGAGGAAGTCGTGGCTCAGTTGCATGGGGCAAAGTTCTTTTCTGTCTTAGACGCAAACAGCGGGTACTGGCAGATCCAGTTGGATGAAGCCAGTTCAAAACTATGCACATTCAACACCCATTGGGGCCGTTTCAGATATACGCGCTTACCTTTCGGTATTAAAACGGCTGGGGATATTTTCATCCAGGAGATGAACGAGATGTTTCAGGACCTGCCAGGAGTTCACGTCATTTCTGATGATATCCTCATTCATGGAGTGACTATTGACGAACATAATGTACGTTTAAGGGCCGTGTTGTCCGGTGCTAGGGCGATGCATCTTAAATTAAACCCGAAGAAATCAAAAATTTGTCAGACTAGAGTCAATTATGTGGGTCATTTGATTTCAGGGGGGGGTATTCAGCCCAATCAGGATAGAGTGCAGGCAATCCTGGATATGCCTGACCCGGTGGATAAACCAGGATACAGCGGTTTTTGGGGATGATGGGGTATGTCGGGAAATTTATTCCCAACATGGCGGACATTACTAAGCCTTTACGGACAGTTTTGCAGAAAGAAGTGGCATGGCATTGGGATGAACCACAAAGTATGGCGTTCAGTAAACTGAAAGAATTGTTAACTAGTGCACCTATTCTAAGATTTTTCAATAGTTCAGAGCAGATAGTCTTGCAGGTAGATGCATCTAAATATGGGTTAGGGGCAACGCTGTTGCAGAATGATCAACCTGTGGCCATGGCCTCTAGGGCTTTAAATTCAACTCAAATTATTTATGCCGTCATTGAGAAGGAACTTCTGGCTATTTGTTTTGGTTGTAAGAAATTCCACAATTATATATTTGGTAATGAAATTGTAGTGCAGACCGACCATAAGCCATTGGTGTCGATTATGTTAAAACCTTTACACGAGTTGTCGGCCCGCATGCAACGCATACGTATGCGCTTACAAAATTATAATTTACAGGTGATATATGCTAAGGGTCCTACGCTATATTTTGCAGATACCCTTTCAAGGGCACATGCCACCAGTGTTGAGCCAGACGATCTCTTCGATCAAGACCTGTCAGTTGCCGTTATGAGTGTCGAAGCTGATGAATTACATCGCATCCGCTGTGCTACGAATACTGATCTCGTTTGTCAGGACTTACTTCGTTTCCTTAGGGATGGTTGGCCTGAGAGAAACAGTGATGTTCATCCTGACCTAAGGCCATACTGGACTTATAACAAATACCTCACCTATAGGGATGGGTTGATTCTGAAGGGTGATCAAATTGTCATTCCTGGTTGCCTTAGGTCGGACATGTTAAGGAAACTACATGAATCCCATTTTGGGATAGTACGGTGTAAACAGTTAGCTCGTGACACAGTATTCTGGCCTGGGATGAATACACAGCTGGAGAATGTTATTTCTCGATGTCCCATTTGCCAGGATTTTAGAAACGAACAGCACAAAGAACCTTTAATCAATCACGAGATTGTTGACATTCCTTTTTATAAAGTAGGGGTTGATTTATTTCATGTTAATGGCAAGAATTACATTTTATTGATTGATTATTATACCAAGTTCCCCGATGTCATTGAGTTACACCGTACATCCAGTGCTGCGGTCATTGATGCCCTTATGCAGACTTTTGCCCGATATGGAATCCCACGGTATGTGGTTTCCGACAATGGTCCACAATTCTCCAGTATGGAGTATAAAGAATTTGCTGCTCGGTATGGGTTTACCCCTGTATTCACAAATCCCATGCACGCGCAGAGTAACGGGCAAGTAGAGCGTTTTGTACAAACAATTAAATTGATGATGAAAAAAGCCTTGATTGACGGGGGTGACCTACATTTGGGGATGTTAACGTTCAGGAACACGACCTTACCAGGCATAGGCGCTTCACCCGCACAATTATTAATGTCCAGAAAATTGAGAACCCGTTTGCCATCCCTGGATAGTACTCTGTTGCCACACGTTCAAGAATCCAAATTAGATCTCATGAACGGCATTAGAGCCACACAGAAGTCCTTTGATGCTCGTGCAGGTACTGAATTGCCTCGAATGTTAGTTGGTAGTGATATTAAGTATAAAAATCATAACGAATGGCAATCTGGGGTGGTGGTTGACACACACACACCTGGTCCCAGGGATTATCAAGTATTAAATAAAGAAGGGAACGTATTACGCAGAAACAGAAAATACATATATAAACGTCCTGATCGTTTAGCTGCCCCTGACACAAATTCACGACTTAACACACGGGCTAGGGGTGCCGAAACGTCTCAAATAGATAGTAACGTCCATAACCAGTACGTTTCTCGGTATGGGAGGGTCGTTCGACACCCGAGCAGATTTGGGTATTCTTGAGTGTCTCAGATTTTATTAATTTTTTTATGGGATTTTGTTGTATGGACATCTTATAAGGAGGGATATATAGATCCATTGCCATAAAAGCGCAAACGTGATTCAGGTTCATTATCACTGTACGGATTACTTGTGTTGTCGTGGCCTGTATGTCGACTGATGGATAACACGTGTTTCCATTGTTGTATTGATATGGGTTTATTAATTGGGGGGGCGTATGTTGTTATATATAAGTGTTACCTCGCTTGTTAGCTCATATCTGTTTGGATAAGAGATGGAATATGTCGCATAAGTTGGACCATAATTTAAATGTTAGGCGATAAGTATTTCAGTATCATGTTAGGCGATAAGTAGTTCAGTATAATGCTAGGCGATAAGTACTTCAAATTCAGAAGTGTATAAAGGAGATGTTATGTATCTGTCATGTATAATAGGGCGTTGCCATGGGGAGACTGGACTGGGGCATGCTGGGAACAAGGAGATTGAATAAACAGTTCCATGACATAACTCACAGCCTCAAGCCAGGTCACACAAAGAGCGACCCACTTCGAGGTACAGGGGAAAGGAGCCCTGTTCTCCCCGAACTGATCGACAAAGGTCAAATAACGCTTAATCTGAACCGTCCTTGAAGACCAGGAATTGGCGGAATAAAACCAGCTCTCATATAGCTGCTGCTCCCTTGCCAGCGCTTCCCGCCCTGGAATGAAAAGAAAAGGGGGCCTCAAAAATCTCTCTACAACACATGAGCCATGCTTTATCAAAAGCAGCTATCCTAGCAGCACTTCCAACATCCCCCAGCCTGCTCAATGCATCACAAGTGATATTTCTAGAAGTATGAATATAGGAAGAAATGAGCGGCCCGTGTTCAGCGCAGCCTGGACCACAGCGCTGTCAGTCATGAACACTATCGAGGCCCCCCCCCCCAACCATGCGCCCAGCGTGTGGCTGCCTCAAATGCGGCCGCCATTTCTTTTACGTTAATATGAGCAGAGTCCAACCCCTCCTCGGGTGAGACGTGATGGTGCCCAGCATAGTCACCAAGCGCTATATCATCCTCTCCCTTATAACAGCCGACTAACCAATCGGCCCCATGGGTAGCCCCCATACCCCAGCCTGAGGCATCGCTATAAACTGAGCAGACCCGCATAAATTTTCCTAGCATGGCAGCCTTACCGTTAAAACGTGCGGCAAAGCGTTCCCACCATTCAATGTCCTGGCGGAAGCCCACACCCAACCTGGTGTAGTGATAAGGCTCCCTGATGGAAGCAATGAGATCATAGATCCCACGGCAGAAGGTACGGGCTCCACGGATCACCTTGGCACAATGTGCAAGTAACCCCCCCAGTCTCTCAAGATCCTTCCGTTTTGCTCTCCTCCGACCCCGGAATTGAGCCAAAACTCAGTATAATTTAATGAGCTTATCAGCGGGGAGAGTTAATTATAATTTTATAGTATCAATGTCGATCCCAAGAAAACGCATTTTCTGAGTAGGGGAGAGCAACTTTCGAAAGCTTAGTGAGAAACCCAACCTACGTATTATTGCAATTAGTTTTGATTGGTCAATAGCATTGTGATCCCATGAATCGCCGATAATACAAAAGTCATCGAGGTAATTAATGACCCGTTTTATGCCTTCCCTCTTTGCACATCTTACAATAAAATTAGATATTTTTGTAAATATAAAGGGGCTTGAGGCAAGGCCCATTGATAGGCGATTGTCGACCATATATCTAACACTGTCATCGTCCCTAAATTTCCACTTCAGACCCTGCCTTATGCGGTCCCTAGGGTTTATCTGGACGGCCCTGTAGGCATCCTTTATGTCAATAGAAGATAGGTGGTCACCCTGCTCAAGATTGTGGATTACATTATCGACACTTAGGTATTTAAAAGTATGGGCGACCTCACTAGTGGCTGAGTTGACCGACCTATCACGGGGCTTACTACAGTCGATAACCAGCCGACCCCCCCCACTCTCCTTTGGGATGACAAACATGGAGTGGACACATTGTGGTTTGTAGTCAACACAAGAAATGACACAGCCAATTTCGCTTCGATAAGGTCCCGCTCCCATGCCAACAAGCGTTTACTATTGTTGTTTTCATAGCTGTTGTCAAATTCAGTATTTATCACCTGAAAACCGAAGACTATGTCTCGTAATATATAATAGGCTTCCGGATCAATGCCGCCCCTGAAAAACAGTTCAGCGAAAAACCGACAAGGCTTCAATTGACAAACAACACCCTCAAGGCGGTATACACAAAAACAAACACCCCTATCACAGTCATTTGCTACATAGAACATGACGGGCGAGGAGCCCTCGAATTCACTGATAGTCACTTCTAGACAACCCTCACAGTCTCTCACTTGCATCCAGTCCTGTATGCATTCAGGTACTTGTAATCCTTGACTGTCATATAATTGGTTGGAATCTATCACAGGCTTGGGGCTTAGTGGTCCGACACCTGAACTGTTCAGCTGGTGTTCACCCCGGGGTGGGGTCTCCTCCATATCAGCCCCCCTCTTGTGTGCAACGTAGTCACCTGCAAAGACCCCCTCGTCGACATGATAAAGTTGTTCCTCTGTAGGAGTCCTATTCTCCACACAGTATATGCGGTCACCTACAAAGACCCCTGTATCAGCACAGTCCTCACGGTCATCTACAAAGACCCTATTATCCCCATTGTCGAGCCGGTCACCTCCAAAGACCCCTCTCTCAATATCGTCATCACAGGTGCGGTTTAATCCCATCACACCATAACCCCAGTCACCTGCAAAGACCTCTACCCCCCGGCTGGGCTCATGAGAGTGCGCCTGCCTCACTCCCTGCATGCTGGACGCTTGTGGCCTTTTCCGTTGCACTTTGAGCAGACATGGCCGAATCTACATTCGGCCTCGCCTCGTGTGCAGCCCTGCTCGCCGTTCCACATGTAGCAAGGCCTCTTAGTGTGACTACCCGGCTTCCTGGTGGCGTAGCCTGTTGTTCCAGACTTCCTTGATCTTACATTGAGCGAAGAATAAAATAGCACACTCAAGCCCCTGTTGGCGCTAGAGAAAGCAGCAAAGCCTATTTCCTCAGCCAGTGTTCTGATTGACCGATCATAGTCAGTGTGAGCCGAGTTAAGATATTCATTTGTGCGCGCCCTATGGGCCAGAAACACAATGTGCTCCAGCAAGGCCCTCAAGTCTTTAATGCCCAGCTCCTTTATGCCGAGTGCCCACTGGCCCGTGGCAGCTATCAACTCGTAACAGTTCACTTTACTAATATCTCTCTTTCCGACAGTAAACCTCTTGAGGCTCCACTTACTTCTACGTCGTCTAGTGGCACTCCTGCTGGACGATGCGCTGCTCGACGTCCTCCGTCGGCGTACGGTAGATCGTGAATGGCTTACGTCCCTCCCGTAAGAACAGAAGCCGTCTTCCAGTTTTCCGACGAAAGTCGCGTCCACGTAATGGGTCATCTGGTTGGCCGCCCCTCCCGCCCTTCATCGCAAGCATATCCTGAGCTCGCGTCTCGAACGGGCTCGCCCACATCCCGTCGTGCTCCTGTGCTGGCTTGGCGGCATCTCTCTTGCTTTAATAGGAGTTTTCTTTTTCGCTCCTCCAAGGCAGCCAGCTTGTCCTCAACTTCAAGCGCCCTTACTTCCTTCTCCAGTAGTTTAAGTCGCTCCTCAGACGACATGGCGATGAGTTCAACCCCCCCAGTGTTCTGGTCGTCCAACATTTTATGTTCACTATCAGGTAGCCAGCGGATTGAGCGTGACCTCGATGTTGGACCCGCAGTATCCTGGTTTTCCTCGCACTGTGTTTTATTTCCTTTTTCGTGTACTGCCCCACAAGTATCACAAAATTCTTTAGGCATAATAAAATACTTGTGTAAGTTATGTAATGAAGCAGTACCGGTGTTTGAAGTAGATCGAGTATTAAACTGGCAGAGAACCATAGCAAAATCATTCGATGGAGTGATGTTCTATGCTGCTGCCTATATGTTCAATTCTTATGATAATGAGGATGCAGTGTAAAGGTGTATAAAATATAATTGGTAGGTATATGAATAAGAACTATGTATAAAATATTAGAGGAGTATAAGTGTAATGCCAGCATTCCACTTCAGTTAGTTCATTTGTCATAGAGGCAATGTATATCAATGAAAATGCTTGACTAGCCTAAGTCCTATGTCTTTTATCTTTCTAAGTACATGCTAAAATATATCACCAGCATGGTTTTTTATATATAATATATATATATATAATATATATATATATATAAATATATAAATATAAAACCATGCTGGTGATATATTTGATATAAAACCATGCTGGTGATATATTTGATATAAAACCATGCTGACAGTCATTTGTTCAAATTGGTTGTAAAGAGACCTCGACCTTGACCTTCATGTCAGTCGATCAATCATAATGTAAGTCGAATAATTTCCCGCCAAGCCGCCATCTTGTTTACAGTCGTAACATTATTTTAGTGGTTGAAAGTTATTCAATTTTTTATTCGACACACATGTATAGAACGACTGAATCGGTTATGATAAAATTAGTCGACACACATATAGGAGATCATGTACCGCTTAGAGTTAATGAAAGCATGATATCGAGTACTTCCCGCCGTCCGTCGTCGTATTTAATATGGCGTTAATGGAGATCGACACACTGATGGAAATTCGACTAGGTCGATCGACGGAAATGTATGTAACAATGTTTTTAGCTCACGACACTCCTTTGCATTCGTCCTTCAGTGGGTTCGTCCTCCATTATCCAACACAGGTAGCAGGTTGACTGTGTTAAGCGGTGCTCTGAGTTAAGCGGTTGACTGTGTTAAGCGGAGCTCTGAGTTAAGCTAAAAATAAGTGGTGCTGCGAGTGCAATCAAAGAGGGAATATATATTCTACATATAGGTTTTGGGTCACACACTTGTAATGCTAAAACATTTTTAAAAAAGGAAGAAAACTTCACGTTTCATGGATATATGATAGTTATACTAGACTTACTTGTAAGTTGACGTATTAATGAGATTCTTATGAATCTACCAATACAAAGGTAAGGATGAAAGTAGTTACAATGGACCCATGGATATACTCATTAAACAATGAGGAATTTCTATAACTTCCTTCTAAATCACTAATGTGTTCATTTAGTTTTATATTAATGGCGTATATCCTCCAAGTCACTTTTATTTTAATGGGTGAAATCAACAGAGCAGCTAGGGATCTACTTACACCGAAAGTTTCAGTGAGATGTATCGATTATTAAGCAAGTTAGAACAAAAATTGACTAAATATCTAGATTTTGGGTCACACACTTGTAATGCTAAAGCACTAAAATAATGGCAGGAAATTACCCCTCATTACCGAAATTGAAATAGCTCTATCTCGCTTAATAATCAACCGATTGACACAATTGTTTTTTTTATATAAAAAATGTTATTGAGGCTGTATTTATACTGTCCATAGCATGTAAGCCCGAGTACCCTCGACCACTTGGTCCGATTGGAGTCATTCGTTCGAAATGCCTTGAACATTTCGTGTCCGTATTTTTCGACCTCGAAAAGGCATATGACACGACATGGAAGTACGGCATCCTGAATGATTTGTTCAATATGGGCTTTAGAGGGCGCTTGCCCATTTTCATTTCTAAATTTTTATCAAACCGGAACTTTAGAGTTTGGGTCAATGCTACCCTCTCTGATCCTTTTGATCAGGAGATGGGTGTACCTCAGGGTAGCATTCTATCTGTTAGCCTTTTTGGCATTAAAATTAACAATATAGTAAAATCCATAAAGAGTACTGTATCCTGCAGTCTCTATGTAGATGACTTTTTAATATGTTATAAAGGTAAAAATATGAACACTATAGAACGGCAGCTCCAATTAAACATAAATAGCCTTTCCTCATGGGCAATGGAAAATGGTTTTAGATTCTCCAAATCGAAAACCGTTTGCATGCACTTTTGTCTTTTACGGACTTTGCACCATGAACCTAATTTAACAATTGGAAATGATCCCATAAAAGTCGTCAAAGAGAACAAGTTTTTAGGAGTCATCTTTGACAACAAATTATCTTTTATCCCTCATATTAAGTATTTAAAGTCCAGATGCCTTAAGGGACTAGACATTTTAAAAGTTCTAGCCCACACACAGTGGGGAGCAGATAGCACTGTTCTGCTCCAATTATATAGAACTTTAATACGTTCAAAATTGGACTATGGCTGTATTGTTTATGGTTCAGCCAGGAAATCATACATATATCACAGTTAGACACTATACACCATTAGGGCCTTCGGCTGGCCCTGGGGGCGTTTAGAACCTCGCCCGCCCAGAGCCTTTATGTTGAATGCCGAGAGCCTTCCCTTAAGAGTAGAAGGCTCAAACTGTCTATGCAATATGCGATAAAATTAAAAGGAAATATTTTAAATCCTGCATATAACTACATTTTTATGCCACCATATGAACGCCTCTATGAATCAAGGCCAACATACATGAAGCCATTAGGCCTCAGAATAAAGGCTCATTTGGAGGCCCTGAGGGAAAATCTACATAACATAGCACCCTCACAATATGCAGATGTTCCTCCCTGGCAGCTGAGGAAACCAAACATCATCTTCCAGCTGGCCATGTCGAAGAAATCTCAAACGCACCCACTTTCATATCATGAAAGCTTTATCGATGTGCGAAGTGCTTTTAGCTCCCACCTAGCCGTTTACATGGATGGGTCAAAGACAGACAACAGAGTCTCTGCGGCAGCAATCGTCCACGGACGTGAATTAGGTACGCGTATTCCAGATCAGAGTTCTATCTTTACTGCTGAGGCACGAGCACTCCTACTCGCGTTAGAGTGCATCGAAACCTCAGCCAGTCATAAATTCATCATTTTCACTGACTCTTTTTCCTGCCTTCAGGCTTTAAACAATAGGAAACTGGACCACCCAATACTACTTAAAGTACTCATTAAACTAAATTCTCTTTCAATAGCAAAATTTGACATTCACCTATGTTGGGTGCCTAGTCATGTGGGTATCCCAGGAAATGAGAGAGAAGATCAAACGGCCACTCAAGCCCTGACTGCTCCTTTGGAACACTGTCATATTCCCCACTCTGATCTGAAACCCACCATTCAAAAATACATTTGGAACCTATGGCAGATCGAATGGGATGAACACACAGACAACAAACTCCATAGAATTACCCCCTCTGTGAACGGACTGCCGCAGAGTCACCTGGAAGGGCGACACGACCAGGTTGTTTTAACAAGATGCCATATTGGCCACTCATGGCTAACACACGTTTTTCTGCTCAAGGGGGAGCCTCCCGCTGAATGTGTTGGATGTCAGTCCCCACTGACATTAAGACACATTTGATTAAACTGTGTGGATTTCATGGCCCTGCGCCAACAATTTTACACTGCCAACAACATGCATGACATTTTTACTAAAGTAAAACAAGAAAACATTTTAGCCTTTTTGAGGGCAGCTGGTTTGTACCAACTCATATAGGTTTTTAAACAAATTTCATCAGTGAATAATACTATCATTTAGACTTTTATTTAGCTATATGATTGTGAGTTTACAAAATTCATGAGTGTTCATTGACACAAAATTGATTGTATGCATTTACATGTAAAAGCGATGGTTTGAACAAAAACAAACATTTCTCGCCATGAATATGGCCTATGCTGCCGACACGGCGTAAAGCAACCACCAGTCAAATAAAAATGTAGTGTTGGTGTTATCTTACCACACAGTGGCTGCTGATAAGGTATTTGATTGCCTGCATTTCAGTAGCAGATAGATAATTGGTTGGTATGGTTAGTGGCCTATGTTAGTTTTTTTGGATTTTCTTGGCATATATGTATTTATTTTTTCTACTCTTATTACTAGACTAGACTACTCCTATTAACATATCATAGGCGTGTACGTAGCTGTGTTGTGTGTTATCTGGCTACTTTTGGCATGGTTACCTTCCATTGGGTGTCCCGCTGTTGGGCCGTGACATATCACATGCCCCTTTGCAGTGCAGCTTAGTGGGGGTTTCCTAGCCTTATTTTGCACAGATATTTTTTGTAAGTTTTTAGGTCAGGAATTTGTCGTTCCTTTACCATTTGGGCATTCCACACCTTGGCAGCCATTTCCAGCGTGCTTCTCTCATGAG
This sequence comes from Branchipolynoe longqiensis, assembly GCA_030323885.1. Classification (NCBI taxonomy): domain Eukaryota; kingdom Metazoa; phylum Annelida; class Polychaeta; order Phyllodocida; family Polynoidae; genus Branchipolynoe; species Branchipolynoe longqiensis. The sequence continues at coordinate 30,618,430 of CM059200.1, forward strand.
CTTTTATTTGGCTTCTGGTCTGCTTTAGTAGTGGCGCATTATTTGCTCTAGTAGCCCTTTGTGGTTTTGTTAGAAGTTTAATGTTTTGACATGAATTATTTCAAATGAATTATTCTCCTATTTTCTAGTAATTTCACTTTGGTTCTTTTGTGTATGTCATAGGTGGGGTGATTTTTAGGGCTCTGTTCTGCAGTGTTTGCAGTATTTTTAGTAGTTCTTTTCTTGCACCCATGTAGTTTACATCTCCATAGTCAAAATAGGGGAGCACCATGCCCTTGAAGATTTTTATTGACATTTCTTGTGTCATGTAGTCTCTTAGCTTTGCAAATAGCCACAGTTTGTGGTTTACTTTTTGTATAATTTTATTTATACATAGGTTGTAGTTTAGTTGGCTGTCCAACTCAAGGCCTAGGTATTTGTAATGGTCTACATTTTCTAGTGTTTGGTTTCCTAACTTACAGTGTAGTTTTCTTTCTGGCATTTGTTTATGCGAGAAGAGTACTGTTTTTGATTTGCTTGTGTTGATGGTTATTTTGTTGCACTCACACCACTCATCTAGTTTTAGTAGGAGTTTATTTAGTTTAGTTATTACCTCCTCTTCTGTGGTGCCATTTGTGTATATGACTGTGTCATCTGCATATAGTTGGAGGCATTCAGTTTGCAACCATTTTTCAAGATCGTTTATATAGATTATAAAGAGTAGTGGCCCTAACACTGACCCTTGGAGTACACCACATGTGACAGGTTGGTTGTCCCCCGGATAGTGTATTGTTTATTTTTGTTTTCTGTTGCCTGTTGTTCAGGTAGCATCTTATCCAATCCATAGTGTTAGATTTTATGCCCATGGTTTTTAGTTTTTCCGGTAGTATTTTGTGGTATACTGTGTCAAATGCTTTGCTGAAGTCAATGAAGGTGGCTCCAACTAATTGTTTTTGGTTCATTGACGCCATTATGTCATTTGTTAGGTTAGCTATTGTTTTTTATGTGAAGTGCAGTTTCCTGAAGCCCCCTTGTCTTTCGTTTAGTATATCGTTTTTTTCCAGGTGTTCATTGATGTGTCTATGTAACACTTTTTCAATGAGCTTGCCTGGGGTTTGAAGAATTGATATTGGCCTGTAGTTTCCCATGTTTTGTTTGTCTCCACCTTTGTGAATGGGGGTGATGGTTGCCATTTTCCAGGCTGAGATAAAAGGCCCCTGCTCAAAGGAGATGTTGAATAGGTCTACTATGGTGGCTGGGATGGCTTGGAGTGCCTCTTTCAGTATTTTGGTTGGTTTTTCATCTATTCCACTTCGTTTATTTGTGTCTATGTCATTTATTAATTTTTTTACTTCTATCATATCTGTTTTGCAGGTGGGGATTTCGTTCTTCACAGTTTCTGATCTGTTTTCCCATCTTTTTTTGAATTTTTCTGACAGCTTTTGCCCTATTGTGGCAAAGTGTCTGTTCAGTTTGTTTGCTGCATCTTTGTCTGTGAGCATTGCCCCTTCGTTATCTTGGAAGTTTGTATGCTCTTCTTTGTAATTTTTTGGGAATAATAGGTTTACATTTTTCCAGAATTTGTTTGTGTTGCTTCCCCAGTCTTTGTCCTGCTTTATTATGTATTTCTTTGTTGCTGTTCTCACAGCTTTGAGAGAGTTGTTTCTGGCGATACGTTAGGCCAGTTTGTCTTCTATTGTTTCTGTGCGTTTTGCTTTATCACCCAGTTTCCTTTTGGTTGTGATGAGTGTTAGCAGGTCTTTGTCTACCCAAGGGTCTTGGTTTTTCTGTATTTTTATTTTCTTCATGGGACACATCTCATCAGTTGATTTTCTTATTTCTGTGATGATGTTGTCCCAATAGATATCAACATCATCTCTGTTTTGTGTGATGTTGTTTATGTTTTGGTGCAGATGATTTTTTAATGTATCTTCTGAGTAGTTTTTTTAGGGACCTGCCCATTTTGTATTCATAGTGATTTGTGCTTTTGAGCCTTTTCCTGGTTACATATACTAGTTTGTGGTCGCTTATACCCCAGCTTCTAGTGCCCCATTTTGTGGCATGGTTTGAGTTGGTTAGTATTGGGTCTATTGTTGAGCTATTGTTGCTTAGCCTTGTGCTTTCAGTTATGAGCTGCTGCAGGCCTAAGATCTTGATAGTGGTTTGCAGCATTAGTTTATTTTTTTCATTGCTGCTGTAATTTATATTGAAGTCCCCTAGCACAAAGATTTCTGCATTTGTTGATTTTTTTTACAATGTTTATGCTCTTTTCTAGTTCTTCAAGGAATACTTCAATTTCACCTGATGGTGGCCTATAGAGGCTTGCTATGGCTACATTTGCTTGCTTTTTGTTTTTTATTAGGCACCATAGTAGCTCTATGTGCTCATTTGAGAGATTTGTTGGTTTTAGCTTTTCAGTGTCTAGGTTTCTGGTGGCTTTGCAGTAAATGGCAACACCTCCACCTTTCTTTGTTTGGTTCATTGCATTAATGTGCTCTCTGTCATTACGTACAAGCCTATATCCGTCTATATTGAGGGTGTTGTTTTGGTGTTTGTCAGTGAACCATGTCTCTGATAACGTTAGTACATCTAGATTGTCTTTTTTTAGATGCATTTTTATTATGTCTATTTTATTCCATGCACTCTGGCAGTTTAGGTGGGCAAAGTATATGCCCCTTCCCAGTTTGCATTCAATCTCTTCTACCATATTTATTTTACCTTAAATAATATTTTTAGAATAGTGGTTGCTTTATTTCGCCAGTTTTTGATTTTGTTTTGATTTTATTTTGGCTTAGTGATTGATGGATTCGGGGTGTATGTGCTGGTGCATACAGCACACGTGGCCCCTTTTGATAGATAGTCATGCATACCTCCATTACTTTTACTTTTACCTGAGCGCATAGAGGAAGACATGAACATTAAAGTGTGTATTAGTTGTACCTGATTATACTTATGATTTAGGGTTTGGTTAGTGAAATTTATCAAAGTTTGTGATACTTATGTTTTGGAGCCCTGGTGCTCTTTCCAGTTCTCCGTGATGCTTTTTGACAGCCTGGCACTGACATATCTGGCATATTCCTCATTGTAGTGTATACCATCCGTCATGCCAATGCCATATCGTGCCGCTCTCTTTCCATGTCTTGTTTTGTGGGTTGACGGTTTGTTGTTTTTTAATCTAGTGTGGGCTGAAGTGGAGCAAGCTGGGTGTTGCTATGTTTTTTGCACCTCCTCCTTACCTGCTGGGAGAGCTCTTATGCTTTCTCCTGCTCTTCATTTTCAATTACTTCTTGTTTTCTTATGACATATTTGTTTTTGCTTGTTTATTTTTTGGAGGATGTCCCCCATTTTATTTTTGTATCCTTGTTTTACTTTTTCGCCTTCACTGGCGCTGTCCAGGTACCGACCTGAACCCCAGTATGGGTATTTTGTGCTTTCCCTGAATGCGTTTCCTGGAGCATTTATTAGTTTCTCCTTCAGGCTTTCGTTTTGTGTGAATTTTGCGCGGACGATGTCCTCCAGCACATTTTCATTGGTTTTGCACCACTCCTGTGTTCTCCATATCTTCTTTGCCATTGCCTTTATCGTATATGGATTTTCAGTGTTGTCTATCATTCTCATTATGTCATGTTTCTCATGGTATTTTGCCATTATTGAGCTGTAGTATTGCTCCGCTGATGTATATATTTTACCATCCTTTCCAGTGATTTCACACTTGTAGAGATTGCTGAAAGGGGAGTTGTGTCCTTGGAAAGACACTCCCCATGTGTGTTCCTTAGTTGCTGCCTTCTCTGGCGTGATTTCTGCTATTTCTATTTTATCAAATTCATTGGGCTTATAGATTTTTCCATTTACCTCTATATTGCATCCTTTCATTTTGATTGACTTTATTTTTTTTGTTTTTGTTCTCCATTGCAAGTGTGTACATTTGTTGTACCGTTTTCTCATTTAGCATTTCGGTTTCTGATCTGACCGGCCTCATTGTTACCTTGCTGTAGCTTTCTTTTGACTGGAGCATTTTTTTTTTCTGGAAGAGTTCTTTTTTGTGTGACTCCTTTTCCAGTTGGATTTTGATGCTCCTTGGTCTGCTTATGATTTTTTCAGTGTTTTGGGTTTCTGTATCTTTGGTTTCCTTGTCTTTATTTTTGTCTGAGGTCTGCTCGTTGTTGTCTGTGTTTTTTTTTTTTGGTGTTGCCTCTTTTTTTATTTTTTTTCCTAGACGGAAGGCTTTGGTCACTACCATCCAGCCAAAGTCACAGTCTGCTTCTTTTAGCATGTTTGTGACAGTTTCAAAGCTCTTTCCAACAATGCCATTCATTTTCAGATAGGTTTGGTTTGAAAATTTTGTCCACATTGCTATCATAAGTATTGTACTTCTGCTTTCTCCTTTTTCATGTGAAAAAAATTACTAATATAAATATCAACTTGTGTGTACATTGATCATGTGGAAATAAATATAATATTCTTATTCTTATTAAGGTTTTGGGTTGTGGATCCTTAGGCTTAGGCTTAGGCTTAGACTAGCTGTGACTGTGTTATGTACATCACATGAAAATGATCAAATTGTTTCAGAGTACTACAAATCGGTACACAGGCAGAACTCAAAGAATAGATTAAAGGGTTTTTTAATTAAATCGTTCAGCTATAGGTCGCTGAGACACGACCCGTACTCCGACAAATGCTCTCCAAGCATTCGTTTACCAGTTTTCAGTTTATGCAACTACATATGTGGGGGGGAGAGTGCTGACATTGGTTGCCTCGCTTGTGTTTTATTTAGTCCAGCAGCGCTGACACTTTTAGACAACCATGTAGAGAGAAAAATGTTAGAAATTGCAAATGATAAATATAAAGTTCCAATATTTATTTATCATAACCCGGTACTTTTTGTGTGAATAATTGATTAAATCATGTAGATTAATAGACTTTAAAAGTTGAATTGAGAGCTTTCTGTGGCTGCCATCTTGGTGGTTGCCATGGCTTCACCTGTGTGTGGGGAACCCCTCTAGGTCATGTGATGAGGGAATCCCATCTATGATGTCATTCATACATCACAGACCTCAACTCTCCTCCCACATGTTCAGTGGCATGAACTGAACAAATTAAGCAAAGGTATGTTTGGAGAGCTTTTGATGCTGGATTCGTTGGTATCTGGGTGAGGTATAACCGGCGACTTTAAAGTAAATGTGCATGTTATTCGTAACATGGGTAATTTCGGGCGGAGGCATGGGTACCTCACTGTCCGGCTAACTTGAGCATCATTGGCGCCATCTGCCGACAACCCGCGGACTAAAGCTGTCGCTGCGCACACGATGGTGGAGCCACCTTGTGGAAAAAACCCGAACTAGCACACAGGCCTTAGAGACCGGCTGCAGCATTGCCACCAAAACCCGGTCACGTGCCCAAGATTCGAACTCAAACCCCCCTCCACTCCGTACTTCTACTACTGCTCCCGATCGACACGGACTACCTCCACACTTTCTTCACGCCACGTAACCCATAAAGGAGTTCAACAGGAATTGCATACAGGTATAGTTGAATATTACTCTGATATTGAGCTGAATGACACTTCTACTACTGCTCCGATCGACACGGACTGCCTCCACTTTCTTCATGCCACGTAACGCCACGTAACCCCACCAAGGGGATCAACAGGAATTGCATACGGGTATCATTGAATGTTACTTACAAGCCACAAACGGGGCCTAAGACAGTTTATAGTGTCAATGTCACATCCGCATGAAACGCAGCGTAACGGGAATTGCATACGGTTATCGTTGAACATTACTTTTGGACCTCTTTACACGGCTCTTTTTAACTATACACTCTGATATTGACAGCGAGTGACATTGCCGGCTGGCGCTCGTGACTGTTGCAGCAGAGGAGGAAGGCATCACACTGCCATCAACAGTTTCAGCTACCGGCCCTGTCGCACACAAAGATACATATTTCTGAATGACTATTTTAATTCTGAACCTTACACGCATGTGATGCTGACATTGCCTACATGATCTTGTTGACAGTGATATTGAGCTGATTTGACAGCTAGTGACATTGCCGGCGGGGCTCGTGACTGTCACATACAATTATACATATTTCTGGCATGCCTATTTTATTTCTGAACCTTACACGCAGGTGATGGTGACATTGCCTACATGATCTTGTTGACGGTGACATTGAGCTGATTTGACAGCTAGCAACATTGCCAGCGTGGCGCTCATGACTGTTGTATCAGAGGAGCAAGGCATCACTCTGTCATCAATGGTTTTAGCTTACCGGACGGATCCACCTGTGCAGGGTTCCCGGCCATGCTGGCATACAAGGAAACGAACGAGCTGATCGGGCTGCGAAGAAGGCCCTGAACTGTGATCTTGAACCGTGTCTGATCCCTCACTCTGATCTGAAACCACTATTAGCTACCCACATAAAATCCAAATGGCAACATGAGTGGGATGAAAATATTAATAAGCTTAAAGAAATTGAACCATCTGTGGGAAACCCACCACAGACCCATGCACGAGGTCGGCGGGACCAAGTGGTCCTTAGCCGCTGCCGTATTGGCCACTTGTGGCTTACACACCAGACGGGATGGCCGAATGAGTTAGAGCGTCCGTCTCCCATGCTGGTAGATCGTGGGGTCGTAGGTTCGAGTCCCGGTCGAGTCAAACCAATGACTTTAAAATTGATTCTTGTCGCTTCCTAGCCAGGCGCTCGGCATTATTAGGATAGGGCAAGGACTGGTGTGCTCAGTGTCAGGATAATGTGACTGAGTGGGATACCAGGTCATGGTGCCGGCGGCCTGGTTTCCCAGTGGGACAGCACTATAAAGTCACCATGAGTGCGCTCTGTCACAAGTCGGTACCCGTCCTGATATGACCTTAGATGTTGCTAGGACGTAAAACAACAACAAACAAACAGCTTACACATGCTTTTCTGCTCATGGGGGAACCTCCCCCTGAATGTATTGGGTGTCAGTCCCCACTGACACTCAAACACATTTTACTCAGTTGTGTTGACTTTTTGGCCCTGTGCCAACAATTCTACACTGTAGACAGTATGCGTGACCTTTTTACTAAAGTAGAACAAGAAGACATTTTGGCCTTTTTGAGGGCAGCTGGTCTGTACCGCCTCATATATTTCATTAAAACAATTTTTATCAATTAATTCTTTCATTTAAGAGACCAGACGGGATGGCCGAATGAGTTGGAGCATCCGTCTCCCGTGCTGGTAGATCGTGGGGTCGTGGCATCGAACCATGGTCGAGTCAAACCAATGACTTGAAAATTGGTGCTCGGCATTATTAGGACAGGGCAAGGACTGGTGTGCTCAGTGTCAGGATAATGTGACTGAGTGGGATACCAGGTCATGTTCCCGGCGGCCTGGTTTCCCAGTGAGACAGCACTATAAAGTCACCATGAGTGCGCACTGTCACAAGTCGGTACCCGTCCTGATATGACCTTAGATGTTGCTAGGACGTAAAACAACAACAAACAAACAAGCAACTACCGGCTGTGCCATACACACAAGATCCATATTTCTGCATGACTATTTTACTTATGAACCTTACACGCATGTGATGCTGATATTGACTACATGATCCTGTTGACGTGATATTGAGCCGATTTGACAGCTAACGATATTGCCGGTGTGGCACGTGACAGTTGATTCAGAGGAGGAAGGAATCACACTGTCATTAGCGTTTTAGCTACCGGCAGTGTCACACACAAAGATACATATTTCTGCATGACTATTTTAATTCTAAACGTTAAACACATGTGATGCTCATTGCCTACATGATCCTGTCGACAGTGATATTGAGCTGATTTGACAGCTAATTTACAGCCAAATTTTAATACTGGCCTTTACACACCAGTGATTGTGACATTGCCTACATCTTTTTGATGGTGATATTGAGCTGATTTACAGCTAGCAATATTGCCGGTGTGGTGCTTGTGTTTTAACTTACCGGCCGTGTCGCACACAAATATACATATCTCGGGAATGCCTATTTTTAATCCTGAATTTTACATGCAAGTGATTTGACATTCCCTACATGATCTTGTTGACGTTGATATTAAGCTGATTTTACAGCTGCAACATTGCCGGTGTGGCGCTCGCGTATGTGGATCAGAGGAGGAAGGCATCACGCTGTCATCAACGGTTTCAGCTTATCGGCCGTGTCAAACACAAATATCCGATCTACACGGACTGCTACCATACTTTCTTCACGTAACGCCACGTATCACCACAAAAAATGCCACTAAGGAGATCAACACGCAATTTAACCCAACAAAAGCAGGGTAACACTGCTAAAGAACGTGGATGCCCGAAGTTGAAAAAGGCTGAGCATACAAAACAAATTGAGGAAAATAATGATGAACTGGAGGTGGCCTCCGTCACAACCAAACCGCCGCCGATAAATACACTGACAGCACCCACCAGCCTCAACGACGGCATACTGGAAGCCATACAGTCATTGATGGGGAACCAATTGCAAAGTATCCATACGGATCTGATGGCGAACATGGAGGCTCGGATGGATGCATTTGAGGCAAACAATCAAAACCGGAGGATCGTAGGGAGTGGCATGGACGACATGAAGGTAGTTGACAGCGAGTGCGACACTGTCAGCTACCCAACCGTCAGTCAGGTGCTGCCGGATTACAGCTACGACAACAACACCACCATCAATCGGGCAGCACATTTACAAACGAGGATGCCACACCCGACAGCACCGTATCCACTGTCCACCACCGGTAATGGAATGCATTTCCGAGTCCTACACTGACGGCGAAGGCACGGCGGGACACTTCCCACGCTCTCAAACCGTCGGATTTACCGACTCAATTGCAGTAGACGAACACACTAAGGCGATCAACGACATACTTCTTGCAGCAGGAACAGCACTGGGCCGGAAATGAGGTAAAGCTACATCCCTTCCTCATCTTTATGTATTTCGTGGCGATAAGCGTAATAGGGTGGGACATGGTGAGGCTACTATGCCCGAGTACTTTGAGGCTTTGTTTAGAATGGGAAAAGACCCGGCCGTCCCACACACATGGAAAGACCCCATACTGGAGCACCTTCACCAAATGGCAACCATGGCCACTACCTGGGACTGGTACACAACGCGTCTGTGGTCAGAGAGAGTCTTCTCAATGATTGATGACGGACGCCTGCCGCACGGATGGGCAGATCAGTATGCGTTAAAAGATGTCCAAAGGGATGCGTGCGCTGTCAGCGCCCGTGCGGATCCGTTCAACCAGAAGCGCGCAACCAACAACAACCAACGATCAACGTACCAGGCAAACAACTACACTGGCCAATCGGCACACCAACAGGATAGCAGGATCGGCTATAACAGGGTGGCCCATGGGAAGCCGTGCCACCTCTGGAACTGGGCTAACGACTGCGGTTTCACGGCTTCCCATGGTCATCAACCCGACCGAAAAGTACATATATGCGCATGGTGCGCTAATAAATATCGTAGGACAAATCCCCACCAGGAGAAGGCGCGCATAAACAATATGACCTTCCTAGGACGTAAAACAACAAACAAACAAACAAACAAACAAACAAACAAACAAACAAACAAGAAGCACTTCATGGAGAGGGCAGGATCACAAGCGCCCACCACGGCTGATAACCAATCGAACCAGGGTTTTTAGCTACTGGCTCCACACACGGGCGACGCCATATAGACAAGGAGCCGGATTACGACACCTCGGGACATGCCCTTGGCTGGCCTGACCACTCCGGTCAGGTCAGCCAAGGGAAATGTGCCAGGGAAGCATCTGTCAGGGAAATCTGGCTGTTTGCAGCCACAACCTCCTGCCATGTCAATATAGTCCACAAGGCAGGCAAGGAGCTGCCATTTGATGCCAATGCCAAAAAAGAAAGCGGCCAGCCTATGCTCACAGCTGGCACTAACTGAAATTCATGTACCATTTGATAATGTTTTCACTCCAGGACTTTGAGTATCCTGGGAAGCTCGAACTTAAAACTGCTCCTCTCTTCCCAGGTTACTCAGACGCTCAACACGAATGACCGCTGCAGGTCTACTTCACAGGGCTCACCGTGGGCACATGGAGGAACAAGTCGGTGCAAGCAAAGCGCTACCTCCAGTTCTGCCAACACCACCAAGCCGACCCCCTGAGCCCCTCGCCGTACGACCTGCTCGCATACCTACTTCACCTTAAAGAATCACTCGCTTCTCCGGGGGCGGCGATGAACTACCTGAGCGGAGCAAAGACCTGGGTGCAGCTACTGGGTGGCAACACACAATCCTTCGACTCCTACTCGGTCTCTCTGATGAAATGAGGGGTCCAGAGGATGTCATCACACATCCCAAAACAGGCACCGGCCCACCTCCGCTCAGTCATCGCCTTCCTTGCCATGGTTGGCCCGTCAGCTCAGGTCCTCACCGCCGCCCTCTTAATAGGGTACCACACCCTCCTACGACAAGGGAACCTGCTTGCGAGCCTGGCCCTCACTGACCCGGGTCATGCATTGCGAGCACGAGACATAGCCATCACTCCAAGCAACCTCTCCATAACCGACTAAGACGCGCTGGAGGCTTGACCAGGCCTACAAGGTCCTGGTCCCTGCCAACCCCAGCTCCATCTGTTGCCCAAGGACAGCCTGGATCAGATACTCATCACAAGCCCGACCACCCCCATCCGGCCCCGCCTTCATCCTCCCCGGAGGCGCCCCGCTTCAGGCTGCGGCCCTCACCGAAGCACTCAGGATGGCTCTCGCAGCAGTGGGAGTGGAACATCCACCCTCCTACACCCTCTACAGCTTGAGGAAGGGGGGAGCCCAAGCTTGCGCGGCATCCTGGGATTCACTCCATGATATAATGGAGCTGGGGTCTTGGACCTCCAAGGCAGTCCGCGCATATGTCCCTAGGGACCATGTCCGCACCGGGCCTCGAACCCTCGCCTCCTGTTTGGTTGAGGGTTCGAGCCCGGCCCATGAGAAAAAAGGACACTGCAAGAAATGACTCGGGGGGGGGGGGAGTGATCCGGAAGTGACCAATTGACCTGAAATAACCTGTGAATGATTGACCTGAAATGACATGTGAATGATACCAAATGTTTTTATGCTCGATAAAGACCGATTTAACCCATCCCGCCTCCGCCTTCGTAAATTATGTATGTTATTCGTAACATGGGTAATTTCGGGCGGAGGCGCGGGTACCTCACCGTCCGGCTAACTTGAGCATCATTGGCGCCATCTGCCGACAACCCGCAGACTAAAGCTGTCGCTGCGCACGCGATGGTGGAGCCACCTTGTGGGAAAAACCCGAACTAGCACACATGCCGCCAAAACCCGGTCACATACCCAAGATTCGAACTCAAACCGCCCTCCATTCCGCACTTCTACTACTGCTCCCGATCGACACGGACTGCCTCCACACTTTCTTCACCCACCCACCCACACCTAAAATAAGGTACGAGGGCGGGGTTGAGGGTTCGAGCCCGGCCCATCAGAAAAAAGGACACTGCAAGAAATGACTCGGGGGGGGGGAGTGATCCGGAAGTGACCAATTGACCTGAAATAACCTGTGAATGATTGACCTGAAATGACATGTGAATGATACCAAATGTTTTTATGCTCGATAAAGACCAATTTAACCCATTCCGCCTCTGCCTTCGTAAATTATGATTAGTCATTCCAAAGTTATCTACGATTTAGTTTTCCTAGAAATCAACATTTTGTCCTATTGGTTATAGCTATTAAAGCTGCATAGTCCGATGAAATATCAAATTTTCAAAACCAAATCAATTATCTAGATTTGATTTTACATATCTAACTTAGATACTGATGCACTTATTAAGCATTTGTTTCTGCATAGAAGGCAATAATGAGTCAATTTAACAGAACCTATTACTGCAGAAGTCTATGGTGTCAGAGTTTTAGCAAGCTTGCCAAAACTAATTTTCCTCATTTGCACTCAAAATATCTCAAAAGTTTACCATTTAAAATAAAAGTAACTTTGAACTAATGTAAAGTAGATACTAGTGATCGATCTAATATATTTATCTCAGAAAAAATACAGAAATTCAAAACCACCGAACTATGCAACTTTAAGTTGTGACCATTTGTGTTCCTGGATAGGTACATTTCTTTGTAGTTTCTTTATTAATGGTCAGATCCTGATCAAACTTGACATCAAGGTGATTCTTGGTATGGCAAATTACCTCAGCTTATCGAAGCTGATATAAAAAAATTATATCACAAAATAAATGTGGGTTTCCATGGCAACCATGAATTCAAACATTATTTACATGTATACTATAATTTAAAACAACTACTAAAACTCTAAAGACCACACTTAATCCTGGAATTCACACATTACTTACAACATAATTCATAGATTCTTAGGAATCTCAGTAATACCACAACTTACAAGTAAGTCTGGTATAAAGCTCTAAAGATCATGCTTAATCCTGGAATTCTAACAATGCTGCCGATGCACACACAGATTTAAAGCACTGTAGTGTCTAACCAAATGGACACAGTATAGGTATCAAATGAAAGATAAATAACAAAATATTGAGGATTGTCAGACTACTAGAATGATTTTCGAATTTGACTTATCTGTATATGGGTTCTTCTTTGCTGCTGGTCCTAATTCTCCTTTTCATACCAAATGAAGAAAATTCCTTTTATTATACCCCAAAGAAGCAATAACAGCAATCCAGCGAGAAAAAAATGTTTGGTTTATTTTTTATTGCAAAAATAGGTTCATTTGTCACGCAAATATGACAGCTAAAAATGGGAATGGTGAAACTGTACTACTTGTGTTGGAAACTACTTCATTGTAGACCAAAATATTCAAACATAGCTAGTTTATTTGCAAAGTTGTAACATGCAAAAATGGCAGAAAACTAACGATGCTTGAAAGTGAGCATAACGCGTGTTTCATGAGATGTCATGTCATGAAACACGCGTTCACCTTCAATTTTCACAATATCCAACCATGCAAGCCAGGAAAAACCCTGCTGCTTTACATATGGATATATGCTGCTTTACACAATAGGATAGCATCATAGATGCCTAGTTCTGAACACAAAAGTTGTAATATTATTTCCTAAAATGCATTAAAAGTGAAATAAAAACTTTGTGTCACGGGTGAAACACACGTAACGGTGAAAATTTATTTTGCGATACAAAATCCAACAATGGATCAAATCTCTTCTCACCATGATTTTCAAATATATCGTGGGCATCTATCTACACACCTACTGATGGTGTGGTGTCAAGTCATAAACAGGATGTTGCGCTATGATGCTATTAGTGCGGCGTGTCACACATCGATGAAGAAGAAACATGCGTAACGGCGAACATATATTTCGCGATACAAAATCCAATAATGGATCAAATCTCTTCTCACCATGATTTTCAAATAAACTGTGGGCATCTACACACCTACTGATGATGTGGTGTCAAGTTATAAACAGGATGTTGCGCTATGATGCTTTCACGCATTCACCTGTTGTCATCTTCATCCTCTAAGTCATCACAATATCTTTTTCTACATAAGAAAAGTTATAACACGCAAAGGAAATATTTGCATACATGTAATGTGTACAAATAATGCCCTGAACAAATACATTTTTTGCATGCTATTAGCAGTGTCTAACCTAATTCATTATTGAGTGTCACATGAAACATGCGTTACATGTTACATGTGTTGCAATTCCAAGAACATCAGAAGTTAGGGAAGTGTTCCAAGATTACTTTGAAATATGTCCACAGCATCAACAACTAATAAGCATAAATATTTGCATCATCTGTGGTGCTTGTTTCATCATGAAGGAACAACTTTTCCTTTCCATGTAACGCATGTTTCAGTGTCGCAATTTTATATCTGCTCTGTTCTACTCTCAAGTGGACGAACACTCAAAAAAATGCACTTAGTTACTCCTAGTGACTGCTGTTCAAAACCTAACTAGGAAATAATAAGGGTCTTGTTCTAAATATTACATAATGAAGGTTTTTGTGTCGGCCGAAACACGCGTAACATTCTCCACTTGGTCATGTTCGAAGCCACCCTGACTTGCAGTCTGGGTCCAAATTGTTTTTGTTTTAAATTGTGTCTTAAAATTGGATGTATGTGGAACACAACAAGCCTAATTGGGATAGGCTGTAACATATTTCAGTTTTGACCTCTGATTCCCCCTTTTTAGGACCAAAACTGAAGAAGAACCAATTATAAGCAAAACTTGTAACACTCAAAAGACATACTTGCATACATGTAATGTGTAGAAATAATACCCTTAACAACAACTTTTTTTGTGTGCATACTTTTAGCAATTTCTGAGCCAAGTTATTATTGAGTGTCACATGAAACATGCGTTATATGTCACATGAAACATGCGTTACACCTCCAATAACATCAGAAGTTATGGAAGTATTACAAAATTACTTTGAAATATGTCCACAGCATCAAAAACTAATAAGCATAAATAACTTTTCATGCTCTGTGGTGTTTGTTTGATCTTGAAGAAAAAACTTTTCCTTTCCATGTCACACATGTTTCAGTGTCACAATTTTATAAGTCCTCTGTTCTACTCTCAAGTGGACGGACCCTCATAAAATTGCACTTAGTTACTCCTGGTGAGTGCAGTTCAAAACCGTACTAGGAAAAAATAAGGGTTTTGTTCTAGATCTGACACTAGCCTTAAAATAGGATATATGTGGAACACAACAAGCCTAACTAGGATAAGCTGTGATGTGTTTAAGTTTTTACCCCCGATTCCCCCTTTTTAGGACCAGCAGCAAAGAACCCATATATAGGCATATAGAAACCCGGTCACAGAGTTCAGCTGCAGTAGTGGAGTCAGCTATACCGCTGCACCCCAAGCGGGATTTGATGTACCTAACTGTATCGTGACACTCGCCACTTTGTCTTTGCCTTGACTCCTGTGTCAGTGTGTACTACTAAGTTTAGACTAAATGCCCTGTCACATTACGACGCATCTTGCAAGCTTGTGGCCAATGCATAAAATCACTTTTTTACATCGAGATGCGTCAAACTTTTTGGCGTGGGGGAGGGGGGGGGGCAAAGTTGGACGTATACATACTGTATACATAGTGTATGGCTAGCGTGCCTCCTGGCGGAAAACGCTCGAATTATGCTCAAGGTACGTCCATAGAATGCCGGTGAATACGTTATTCGATCGCCAGAACTACGCCTCATATGTCAAGACACGGTAGAGAAATGTACGCTAGACGTACGTTATCCATACGTTGTCAGTATGTGGACTGTACGTTTCCACTGCCTTTAACGTATGGCAATGTAGTGAACAATGTACACCTAATGTATACATAACGTACAGCCGACTTAACACCCATATGTTGTCATGCATCGACGTATGCATAACAAACCCATTACGACATATCCCGACGTAACGGCCAAAAATCCAATACTGTCAAGGATAAAAGTTTGCGGATTTCCAGAATTTTTCCTGTTGCTATAACTTATAAGTGTATACTAATACGTTCAAATGCTGCAACACTACAACTTAGTACAACTACAAGTGTTAGATAAAAGATTCACCCCGTATTTGCAGTACAGAGGTGAATACCAACCCTATTGAGGATTTGCGTGTGACATAGGCATCACATTACTCCTGCATCGTGGTTGGATAGAAGCAGTTCCTTCTACTATCAAGTGTATGTAAATAAAACAAAAAGCACAAATCTATTCACTGCTACGATCTAATTCTATTATTTAGAACCATGAATATTCAATCGGGGGTTGAAATAATGTTATTTATGAGGCTAGCTTACTCAAGCTTTGTACACATTACTTTATAGGCCTAGCAGAAGCAAAGTTATTACAGTTTATGTATCAGGAATACAGACCAATTATCTCAGAGTTACTCTATTGGTTTTCAGTTGCAGATTTTTCAGCTGCATAAAATAGTAAATAAACAATACAAATTATTTATGAAAAGTTCCAATGTCACAGAAAAACTGTCTTTTAAATGTATGTGCACTATATGTGATAAATAACTGACAATTATTGTTTAAAATGCACAAAGCAATATAATCAACTAAAGCACATGTAAACTGGTTTTCTTCAGTGCTGGTCCTAAAAAGGGGGAATCGGAGGTCAAAACTGAAATATATTACAACCTATCGCAATTAGGTTTGTTGTGTTCCACATACATCCAATTTTAAGACACAATTTAAAAAAAAGCAGTTTGGACCCTGACTGCAAGTCAATAATGACTTAGGTTAGAAACTGCTAATAGCATGCAAAAAATGTTTTTGTTCAGGGCATTATTTGTACACATTACATGTATGCAAATATTTCTTTTGAGCGTTATAAGTTTTCTTATGTAGAAAAAGATATTGTGATGACTTAGACGATGAAGATGACAACAGGTGAACGCGTGGTTCTTCTTCATCGATGTGTGACAGGCCACAGTAATAGCATCATAGCGCAACATCCTGTTTATGACTTGACACCACATCATCAGTAGGTGTGTAGATGCCCACGGTATATTTGAAAATCATGGTAAGAAGAGATTTGATCCATTGTTGGATTTTGTATTGCAAAATAAATTTTCGTCATAACGCGTGTTTCACCCGTGACACAAAGTTTATATTTCACTTTTGATGCATTTTAGGAAATAATAATATAACTTTTGTGTTCAGAACTAAGCATCTATGATGCTATGCTATTTATAGCAGCAGGGTTTGTCCTGGCTGGCATGGTTGGATATTGTGAAAATTGAAGGTGAACGCGTGTTTCATGACGTGACCCCCTCGTGAAACATGTGTTATTCTCACTTTCAAGCATCATTGTTTTACACACAGACACTCAACAGTCCTAAAATTAGTTTTCTCACATTTCTGCATGTTACAACTTTGCAAATAAACTAGCTAGACGAATTCCATTTGCAATTCAGGGTAAAGTCCGTGCTGAGCTCGATCGTATGGTAGAATTGGGGTGATAGTTGAGCAGGATGAGCCTACTGAGTGGGTTAATTCTATAACTATTGTGAAAAAACCTAATAAGATAAGGATTTGTCTGGATCCGACGAAGTTGAACAAAGCGATAAAGAGAGGGCCTTTCCCAACCAAAACAATTGACGACATTATTGCCAGGATGGCAGATGCCAAATATTTTTCAGTTTTGGATGCAATGACAGGGTATTGGCAAATAGAGTTAGATGACGAAAGTTCGCGTCTGTGCACGTTTAACACTCTGTGGGGCCGGTACAGGTACACCCGCCTGCCTTTTGATATCAAAACAGCCAGTGACATTTTTATTCAGGAAATGCACCGTATCATGCGCGCTCTACCCGGTATCGGGATAGTCACAGACGACATTTTGGTATATGGGTCAACGGTTGAGGGACAAAACGAGAGGCTCAAGGCCGTGTTGGACCGAGCTAGGTCGGTAAATCTTAAATTAAACGAGACAAAATCTTTGCTATGCAAAACTACAGTAAAGTATGTCGGTCATCAACTTACCCAGCAGGGTGTGAAGCCTGATCCACACAGAATACAAGCAATCGTAGACATGCCAGAGCCACGAGACAAACAAGGCGTCCAAAGGTTCCTGGGCATGGTTGCGTATGTGCACAAGTTCATTCCTAACATGTCCGAGATTGCCAAACCACTG
This sequence comes from Branchipolynoe longqiensis, assembly GCA_030323885.1. Lineage (NCBI taxonomy): Eukaryota > Metazoa > Annelida > Polychaeta > Phyllodocida > Polynoidae > Branchipolynoe > Branchipolynoe longqiensis. The sequence continues at coordinate 30,636,050 of CM059200.1, forward strand.
CGCACGCTCCTGGCGAAGGATGTAGCGTGGCACTGGCAGGTCGAGCAGCAGGGTGCTTTTGACAAGTTGAAGGAGAAGTTGAGAACTGCTCCTGTGTTGTTGTACTATAATGTAAACAAACCCATTGTCATGCAGGTAGATGCCTGTCAGTCAGGGCTAGGAGCTGTGTTGATGCAAGACAATAAACCAATCGCATTCGCATCTCGTGCGCTTAAATCAGCGCAGTGTGGCTATGCCACTATAGAAAAAGAAATGCTCGCCATATGTTTCAGTTGTCAGAGGTTTCATGATTATATCTTTGGTAAGGAAGTTCAGATTCAAACCCACCACAAACCATTGGTGGCGATAATGCAGAAACCGGTTCACAAGCTTTCGGCCAAGATGCAGAGAATGCGGATGCGGTTGCAAAATTACAATATTCAGCTATGTCATGTGATGGGTTGTTTGATGTTTCTTGCAGACACGTTGTCCATAGCGCGAAAGTAGGTCACGATAGCCTGTTCGATGACACATTCTGCGTTGCTGCATTGGATTTGCAGTCGTCAAGTTTGTCGAGTAAAATTGTCTGGGGATATGACAGATGTGTCCATGTCCATGTTAATAACGCACATTGAAAAATGGGTGGGACACTACACGCATACAGACGCCGCGTGTCTGAGATAGTACATCCCACACAAAGACGAGTTGACAGTTGAAAACAATCTAGTCATGAAAGGCAATCGGGTGATGGTTCCTCCGGGTCTACGTAGTGAGATGATTGAGGCGTAACTAAGCAAAAGCAGTTGGCACGAGAGTGTATGTTCTGGCCAAACATAAACAAACAAATCGAGGATATGGTCAATCGGTGTGACACTTGTCAGAACAACCGGAAGAGTTTGCATAATGAACCGTTAATAAATCACCCGATCGCCTGTCAGCCTTATGAAAAGGTAGGGGCGGACTTGTTTGAGTTAAATTATAATAATTACCTGATCACGGTAGATTACTACAGAAAGTATCCAGAGGTGACCTTGTTGAGGGATACATCGTCTGCCACAGTCATTGAGGTGATGAAGGATAATTCAAAACCAGACACAGATAATCACTTTTTTGGGCTAATAAATTTATTAATCAGGCTTGATTAATTTTCACACAGCCTTTATAATTCTATCGCTATTGAATAACTACAGTCGAAGCTCCTCAATAGTACAATTGAGACTATTAGCTTTTAACTACTCTAAATTCGCAGGTAGTACAACCTGATGAGACACTATGGTTATTATTATACATTACTTATGTGCAGTTCAATTGAAATTAGTTAATATCACACTATTCATATGATAGTCATTCTTGATTGCAGGGTTCTTTTTTGAGGAAAATTGAAATTGAAGACATGAGGCATCATCTAGAGGGTGGATTACGGTCACACAGGCAACTCACATCCGGCACACGCACACACACATGCACATTTAGTACACACATCATCATTCAACATAAGGATAAACAAAATTAGGGACCATCAGATCTCAGCCCTAGTAATCCTAGCAAAAAGAGCAAGGGGAGGGTGGGATGGTTAAATTTTGATGTATTAATGACAACGATCCGTCCTCGTCGATCGCCAGGTAGGGATGAATTTAGCCTTTGGATCTATTACCGGAAGTCAACTTCGATCATAGCGACGGATGCTACAAACAGTATCTAAAGTATTCATAATATCAAGCCCGTAGTCAGGGTTTTGAATTACGCATGTTACCGTCAACATGTACAATTCAAAACCAGACACAGATAATCACTTTTTTGGGCTAATAAATTTATTAATCAGGCTTAATACATTTTCACACATCCTTTATAATTCTACCGCTATTGAACAACTACAGTCGAAGCTCCTCTCAATAGTACAATTGAGACTATTAGCTTTTAACTACTCTAATTTCGCAGGTAGTACAACCTGATGAGACACTATGGTTATTATTATACATTACTTATGTGCAGTTCAATTGAGATTAGTTAATATCACACTATTCATATATATGATAGTCATTCTTGATTGCAGGGTTCTTTTTTGAGGAAACTTGAAATTGAAGACATGAGGCATCATCTAGAGGGTGGATTACGGTCACACAGGCAACTCACATCCGGCACACGCACACACATACGCACATTTAGTACACACATCATCATTCAACATAAGGATAAACATTTTAGGGACCATCAGATCTCAGCCAAATTGGGACAGTAGAGTTGATGGTCCCTTCCTAAATAGATTTTTATTTACATAATTAAAAACACTGTTTGATTTCCATTGTCCCAGTGTTTGTATGCTGTCTAAAGACATCTCCACTCTTGCATATTCTTGAGCCCCCCTCGGCGTAGGCTATGGCATGTGACCAACGGCCACCAGGGAAGTCCATCAGATTTCAGTGCAATGCGCATGCATTTAGTGAATAACCGACCAGTCAGAGGTGCCCCGTCTGACATCACGAATGCTGGGGCGCCCTCGTGCACCGGGAAATGGCGACTGTACTTATTCCATGCATGCACTGGGCAGAACTCGGAACTGTGTACCCGGGCTAGCTCAATTCTGTAGATGTCCTCTGATCTACGAGTTGTTTTCGTGCTCCTGACTGTTACTGTCAAGTGTGCTTCGTGTGCCTTGATGTCACCACCGAGCAGCATGTGACCGTCATCCCCCAGTATCTCGGAGTAAAACAAATTTGGCTGTCTTAATAAACATAGGAAACCTATTAATAAAGCAGCAATCAACACCAATCCATCTTCACCAATTTTTCTAAATTTTAATACAAGTATCTTAATGTGTTTAATCTTCAGCGGAAATGCTCTATTTACAGTATTATTTTTTAATTTGTACATGCCAGACTTAATTACTGAAAGTGCGTAACAGTCGAATGCCTCAGTATTTCCCCGTAACAACCTCACCCATGTTCTGGCTCCACTCATATAATTCTTTATAGCCCCTTCTGTTTTTAATTTATCATTCAAATATAAAGCATACAACATTACCGTCTTAAGATGGGGTTTCTTAGAATTGTCTTTGTTTTTTACAGAACTGCAAATATTCCCTAAGTTGTACCCTCTTATTCCGCCACGTTCCCTCCAACAGTCCCGCCGTAAAATACATGCTGAGCCTATTCACTACTGTTCGATTGTTGTCTGCAAGTTGATAAAGCCAATAAAACAAATTATCAACTAGCAGGCATTAGAGACCTGTATAAATAAAAAAATATTACAGTCATGAGAAACATGTATTTCCGTTAACAGTTGTTTATGACATAATTCGCCAGCAAGCAATTCAGCTTTAGTATCAAAGAACAACCTACTTAGGGCATCAGCCAGCACCAGGTCCTTCCCCGGCTTGTGAATCACCTGCACCACGCAGCTATTAACAGCAGCAAAACGCCAAATTTCTCTGGCACAGGCACACAAGACAGGGTCCTTACCAGCACCAGACGATACCACCTGTTGGGAAGCTGAATTATCAGTGTTAACAACAATTTGATAATTATGAGGATCATGGGGGGGGACAAATTTTTTAATGCTACGACCAGATTTATAGCTTCAAGCTGCGCTATATGGAAACCATTATTTAAAAAATCATTACTATATAAATTGGAGTAGAAATTAACATTACTAAATGCCCCTCCACCCAGCAATGACGAGTCACACTCAATGACCCACTTTTTCTTCGGGAAATGTTTTAACAACACCAGTCTATTAGACCCTTCTGCAAAACGTAAGAACCAAGCCATACCCCTAACTAAATCCTGGCTAACACTTATTTTACCTACGAATGGACATGATCTAAGAAAATCCAAAATTCTATTCATAAAAATCCTAGAGGCAACAACACATTTAGAAATAAATTGCAACCGTCCCACCAGCCTCTGTACATTTTTCCGAGTAACTTGCTTTCCAATCACCCATTTTTGACATTCCAACAAAATATCTAACAATTTTTCATTAGGAATTCTAACTAACATATTTACTGAATCAATCTCGTAACCCAACCAAATTAACTTCTCTGTAGGAGAGCTACATTTCTTAATTGAAAGCTGTAAGCCTAATAGATCTGTTAACTCCAAGATATAATTATATGCTTCCTTCTGCAAGCTATCATCCACACCTACAAAATCATCCAAAAAGCACAAAGCAAAAAACCCTTTTTTTCTCATCAAATAGACTACAGCCGGGGTCGTTCTGGCACACGCCAGATGTCCTACATCCGAAAGGGGGGGGCTGTGTCAAAATAATACTTCCCACCTACTTTAATCCCGAACAAAGGCACACTCAAGGGGCAGGTTCTTAATTGCCTGTACGCCCTCACCAGATCTATCAACCACTTAAAGCACCCATCTCCCAATTTGGTAACCACCTTAGCCAATGTCATTGCGCATGTTATAGGTAACATGACTAATTTACGGGTGGAGAAATGCATAACGAACCGATAGGTGGCGTCACTCGAGTAACCCTAGGGGCATCCGACCCGATCCCACCAGCTGACCGTTCCCGCCTTTTTGATCACGTGACCTCCCTCCGCCTGCACGCTACCACAACCCTCCGACCCGAGCTACTGATCACACTGATTCACTTTCACGCTCACGTCACGCTCACGTCTTCTGCCAACATTATCTACATCGCACATGCAAGAGTGTCGATTATTTATTACACAGTCTACATGCTACCTGTGTATTCCTTTCGTCTCGCGAGCCGCCAAGAGCGTCGACGATGTCAACAACCCGCCGTCTAGCCTGCCGCGCAAGTGTGTCGAGGACTCAGGGTCGACGTCTCGACTTGACGGTATCGTAGAAACAAAGCTGTGCACTAGAGATTTGACCCCTGTGTGTCGATGTAAGAAGAAAGAAGAATTGTATACGCATTCTACTGGCGCAGGTCCTTAACTAAAGAAATTGAGAATTCGACAATCAGAAATCTACAAAAGACAATTTGCCGTCGATACTCGACAACTCAGTCATTTTTGATATAACATGCAGCTCCCCATGTCGATAGGCTGACATTATAGTCTACTGTAAATTATCTAGCTCATTCTACCTGTATTTCTGGCAAATTGCCAATCTACTTGGGCTAATTGACTCTCAACCATTAATTTGGGACGATAGAAGCGGGCCCAGGATCGACGTGGACGCCATAGCACAGTAGCTAAAGCGAACCAGCTACATCAGGTTCAGCCAAGCTGCCATAGCCTAGTGCCAAAGCGCACAAAAAACTCAATTATTTATTTTACACTATTTATAGCACAGTAGCTAACGCGAACCATCCAGACCAATTATTTATTTTACACTATTTTTATGCTTTGAAATTATAAACATTTACAGTTATTTATAATTGAATGAACTCACTTATTAATTGGGACGATAGAACCGGGCCCAGGATCGACGTGGACGCCATAGCACAGTAGCTAAAGTGAACCAACCAGACCAAGGTTCACCGGGTCGACTAACGGTATTGTAAAACAAAATATTCATATAGAATCGACAGTTTGGCCAAAGTAAACCTGCTATTGTCTCATCCAGGTCTGTGTGTCGACGTGGCTTATCCAGGACTGTGTGTCGACGTGATATTCGGGATGTTCAACTAAAGGAGTTGGAAAATCGACATTCACCAATTCATTGTGTTATTCGTCAGTTGTTCGACGAGGTTATTCGACCAGACAGATTCGGCCATTTACAGCCTTATTTTATACATTTATTTATACTATTAGTTCTGCTGCACCTGTTTTATACTATTGACTTTCTACTATTATTTTATTACATTAAAATTTACAACGTTCCTACTCCCAGATCAACACTATGCTATGGCATTTGTATTATAGACATTGACATTTATCACCTCATTAAAGGTCATCGTTTTACTCCAGACTCATTCTAAGCCAACTTCATCACTATTTTACCACTGACTTTATGGTTACTTTTACTCACTAGCACTAATTTATCACATTTATCCGGACATTTATACTTTACGCTACTCATTTAACCACACCCTCACTGACTAGCCGGCACCCAACTTTTATAACACACCCACACGACTAGATATTTGAAATTCAGTGACGGGTCACTGCTCCAACAGACACATTCTGCTACTCCCCAAATATGCCGAACACAAGGAAAAATTCTAGGAAGGCAAAAAGAAATGACACACCAAAGCCCCGGGGGCGAACAAGGAAGGCCCAGATGGAGCCGGACCTCCATGGAGACACCATGGAAGCATCCCCGGTGTCCCCAGCCAGCAGGAACTCAATCTCGGCAATGCAAGAGGCATCATCATCGGAGCAGGCATCGGCCACAAACGCAATAATACATGCGGTAAATGCAGCCGTTAGCCGCGCAATGGAGACACAGATGACCACCATCAGGTCGGAGATAGCGGACAAGATGGACGCATTCAAACACAAGTCCCGCTCAACAAGGAAAGCGAAAGAGCAGGAGGAAAGCACATCATCGGGGGAACCTGATAGTGACAGCGACAGTGCGCTTCAGACTCAACACGTCACCTACAGGTCAGCCCGACAACGGGCGCGAGCGATAGAAGGCGTCGCCGTACCGAAGATGGCCCCTGCCAAAACTTATAAAAAACAAAAAAGTAAAGCAACCTTTGGGGACATGCCAGACAGTGACAACCAATACCGGGACTGCTATAACTTGGCCCCAATCAGGGGAGGAGGCCAGACAGGTCCCAGAGGACGACATAACCGGGATCGAGTCAATCATAACGACGACCCGGGCAACATATCCGAACTCTTGGCGGCGGCTGGGGCAGCACTCGGGAAGAAGAAAGGTAAATTACCACGGCTCCCCCATAACTATGTAGTTCGCGGAGACAGAAGGGAGAGGATTGGCATGGCTGAGGCGACCTGGCCTGAGTACTTCGAGGCTTTATGCACTATGCTCAGGGCACCCGAGATCCCGGATACATGGTCCGACCCCTTAATAGACCACATTCACCAAATAGCCACTATGGCGAAGGACTGGCAATGGGAGACATGCCGCCGATGGTCGGAACGCGTCTTCTCAATGATTGACGATGGTCGACTTCCAAATGGATGGACAGATCAATACGCAATCAAGGACGTGCAACGAGACGTCTTTGCCTTAGGAACACGCGTCCATAACACGGTTCTTGAGAAAGGCACCCGCAACAGCTACAACACCACCCACATAGCTGGCGGTGCGGGCAGAGCAACGGAGAACCATCACGAGTTTAATCGTAACACAGACGGGAAGACATGCCACCCATGGAATTGGGGCAACGAGTGCGGTTTCGCGGAAACACATGGGACGATGCCAGACAGGAGGGTGCACGTGTGCGCCTGGTGCGCGAATAAGTATCACCGGGCGAACAACCACAGAGAGAAAGACTGCATAAATAAAAAGCGTTTCCTTGAAAAGAAAGGAGCGACCGCATCAAACGCCCAACAGACCTCTCAGGTTTTTTGAATTGGGGCTCCCCGCACGACGCCGGTTTGGCAGACGAGGAGCCTGTCAAGTGCAGCCAAGGCAAACGTGAGGCAACCAGCCCACGCAGAGCAAGCGCAGGCAAACTCCGGGGCAGGTACAACGTCCCGCAGGCCCCTACGGACAACGGCAAGCCACCTGTTCAACAGGCCGTTCATGCACTCAACAAGCCAAGAAACAGAAGCAGTCAGGCACTCAAACCTGTCAGAAAACCCGGCATCCCCGATGCCATGCATTCCTCAAGAAACCACCACAGCTTCCAGGAAGTTAAAATAAGCGGCGCCACCGGCGCAACGTATACCTGGACGCCAGCAGAATACGCCGTTGGGACCAAGCCACCGACCGTGACCATACAAAAGGTCAGCATCAATGACGACAGCATAGAAAACAAGGATGGTGGCGTACATGGCCGCAACCGTGACACTTATGTCACGGCCGCAGGAAGCAGAGGCGATGAGGAAGCGGGCTGGGACGATCCAACAATTCACGACACAGACGCGGACGTTGCAAGGCTAAACTCACGCCCCCCCATGACACCCATGGACTATAGGCCCATTCTGAGGGACATATGGCCACACCCACAAACAGACCTATGGGGAAATCACCAAGGCTATCTGAGCATTTACCAGCAAGTAAGGGCTACAGCGTTACCAAACCACATGAAGGCTCGGATACCCATCCCCTCAGGCCTCGTCATCAAGGTTTGGAGGGAGCTGCTGTTAGGCTATCACGATAGCCAGCTGGTGGACTTCTTAGAATATGGATGGCCCGCTGACTATGCAGCCCCAGAGCCACCTGTCACCTGCATCGCCAACCACACAGACGACCCCGATCAGATCGAGGACATTCGGCGGTACATAACAACAGAAAGGGACCACGGTGCATTGTTAGGTCCCTTTAGGGAACCTCCCTTCTACCCATGGTCTCAGACAAGCCCCTTGATGACGCGCCCGAAGAAGAATTCCACCAGTAGGCGCGTCATCATGGACCTCAGCTGGCCGCGCGGCGCCAGTGTCAACGATGGCATCGCCAGGGGCTATTACCAGGGTAACTTAAGCACATATAGCCTCCCGAACGTCATGGACGCAGCAGACGAGGTAGCACGCCTAGGTACAGGCTGCTATCTGTGGTGCGCGGACCTGGAACGTGCCTATCGCCAACTCCGCACCTGCCCTCTCTCAACACCACTACTCGGTATGACTCTAGACGGTGCCTACTACACAGACATCGCACCACCGTTCGGATGTCGCACCTCATCGATAGCCTGTGCTAGGACAACGAACGCGGTAGTCTACCTACTCAGAAAAAAGGGCCACCACGTGCACTGCTACTTAGATGACTTTGTCGGGGTGGCCCCCTCCTGGAGGGAGGCGGAGGCAGCTTACAGGGACTTGATTCAACTCACAGACCAGCTTGGCCTCACACTCTCCCCCAACAAATGTCACCCACCAGCAAAATCAGTGGTCTGGCTTGGCTTCAAAATATCAGCGGAAGACATGGAAGTCACAATCCCTCGTGAAAAGCTTGACGACGCGCTCACGGTATGCAAGAAATGGATACGCAAGAACACCGCTTCCAAAAAGGACATACAACGATTGGCCGGTAAACTACACCACATCGCGATATGCGTTGCGCCGGCGAGACGTTTCATGTCCCGAATATTTCAAGCATTGCAACAAACCCCCGCCGCTGGAAGACACCCAGTGAACGATGGTCTAAAACACGACGTGAGCTGGTTCTTTGACTTCGCAGCACGAATAAACGGTCTTGTCCTCCTAAAGAAGGATCCCAGGACACAATGGACGATAGAATGCGACTCCTCCCTCATAGCGGGTGGCGCGTTCTCACAGTCGCATTTCTACGGGAAGGCATATCCGGACAGTATCACTTCCAAATACAGCAATATTGCACACCTAGAGGCAATAAACTTGGTCACTGCCATCAGGGCCCTGGCACCCCCCCCCCACCCGGACGAATACCTCATCATCGTAAACACCGATAACGCGGCTAGCCAACAGGTACTCGAGTCAGGGGCGGGCAGGGACCCCGTACTAACAGCATGCGCTAGGGAGATATGGCTCTTCGCGGCAACAAATGGATGTGAAATCGAAATAAGGCATAAGCCCGGTAAGGACCTTGTTCTGGCGGATGCCCTGAGTAGGAGGGCATTTGACTTAGACGCTCGCATCAGGGCAGGTCGCCTCGCTAGAGAGATGAGCATTACTGAAATTGAAGTCCGGTTCGAGAACATATTTACGCACGGCCTATAACTTAGCCTGCGAATTTCGTACTAATTGCTCCCTCTATTCACAGGCTACACCGAACAAACGCACGACGGAATCCTGGAAGTATACTTTGCGGGTCTGGCGACTGGGACCTGGAGGAACAAGGCGGTCCAAGCGAAGAAATATCTCACCTTTGCGGCTCAGCATTCTTTCGACCCACTCGCCCCCACACAGTATGACGTGATGGTGTATATACTGCATTTAAAGGAGTCCCTCGCGTCCCCGGGGGCCGCCATGAACTATCTCAGCGGCGCCAAGACATGGGTTCTCATGTTCGGAGGGTCCCCGGCCCCTTTCGACTCTTACCAGACTGCCTTGATGAAAAAGGGCTTGGCACGGCTAGCGAGCCACACTCCGAGGCCCGCACCTCCGCTCACTCCGCAACACATCGCGGCGCTGACGGGATACCTGACGGCAGCGGGGCCAACGGCCCGAGTACTCGTGGCGGCCCTACTCATCGGCTACGCGACCCTCCACCGCCAGGGTAACCTGGCGAGTGGCTCCTCTCGTGACCCGGGCCACTACCTCAGACGTACAGACATTTCTAGATCCCGAGAAGGGCTCACGGTACTGGTCCGCACCACCAAGACCAGGTGGAGACCCGATCAAGCGTACCGCATCACCATCCCAAGCGTACCAGGGTCCCAGTGCTGCCCCGTGGCGGCTTGGGATCGATATGTCGAGTTCCAACACCCGCACCCTTCTGATCCGGCATTCCTGCTAGTTCCTGACCTCCCTCTCCGGCCACAAGTAATGCTGGCTGCCCTCCGCATGGCCCTCGCTGCCATCGGCGTGAGGTCGCCCTCTGACTATACGCTCCACAGCCTCCGGAGGGGAGGGGCACAGGCCTGTGCAGCGGCAGGCACCTCTCTAGCCGAGATTATGCAGCTCGGTTCGTGGACATCCGCGGCGGTTCATCACTACGTCCCGAAGAACAGCCTCGTGCGCGGCAACCCTCGCCCCACGTAATTGGTTGAGGCTCGGGGGCCGCCCATTATGGACTGCAGAGATTGATACCGGAACTGTCTGACCTGTCTTGTTCCAACATTACTCATTTTTCTCTGATTAAAGACTTCTATCCACTATCACTCCTTGACCCCGCCTTGTTAAATTGCGCATGTTATATGTAACATGACTAATTTACGGGTGGAGAAATGCATAACGAACCGATAGGTGGCGCCACTCGAGTAACCCTAGGGGCATCCGACCCGACCCCACCAGCTAACCGTTCCCGCCTTTTTGATCATGTGACCTCCCTCCGCCTGCACGCTACCACAACCCTCCGACCCGAGCTACTGATCACACTGATTCACTTTCTCCCCCCCCACCCACACCTTTTACCGGGTTATTATGCTAGGGTCGGGTTGAGGCTCGGGGGCCGCCCATTATGGACTGCAGAGATTGATACCGGAACTGTCTGACCTGTCTTGTTCCAACATTACTCATTTTTCCCTGATTAAAGACTTTTATCCACTATCACTCCTTGACTCCGCCTTGTTAAATTATGGTGGGCAAGTTATAATTATATTTCTTTCCTTGGTATAAACCTTTAACTATCCCAGCATTAATACCAGTACCCTTCGGATAACTTAGATCTACAATAATTCTACGTTCATTAGTATTCTTCTTTGGACGAGTCATAATAGGACTGATCTGTGCCCAGGGAGAAAAAGGTAAGTCATCAAATGGGCCCAGCATAGCATCGTGAGATAATTCAGTAACCACATACTTATTAATCCAAAACAAATCTTCCTCATTACATGTATGATTTCACTTAGATGGAGTCGGCCTGAAAGTACCTGTAAAATTTGATGGCCACCCAAATTCCAGATAATCTAACAAGTCTGTATCTTCATAGTCTGTTAACAAATCTCTCCATTTACTAATTATCAAACAAGACGGTACAGGAACTCTAGCCATCAAATAATTTGGAAGGCCTGTTGCTCTCACTTTTGCATAAATATCTGCATAATTTAGAAATAGGTGACAAGTAGCAGTTAGATTGGGCCAATCTTTTAAAACATGACCTCTGTATTCTATCGGGGTCAATTCACAAAACCGGGCAGCATACACTTCATTGGTACTCTCAGAAACGCCATCTACACTTAGGTGGCCACTCTGAACCAATCTACCAACATTTAGACAATCCTTATCAATGAGTAACGGATCGACATCAAAATTCAAATTAAACAACTCAGCATCTTGATTAAGTAAATTAAGATTGGGTTTCATCATACCTTCCGAATCACCCAAATTATGCGCTAGTAAAGATACGGGAGGCAACGGGGCCTCCCAGGCGGTGAAACGACAGCCACCGCCGGTGGTAGTGTAACCACAGCCAAGACTACTATTGTCCGAAGGAATACTAAAAGTTATAGGATCAGATTCCGGCAATGCATTAACAGGCAAGGCATTTGAATCAACCAACTTGTGAACAAAAAACTTTAAATCAGGAATTGACTGCAGAGGGAAATCATTAAATAAGCTAGTGGCAGGACTAGCTTTAGAAGAGCATGGAGGCACAAAACCATCCATGGTGGGGAAACGACAGCCCCCACCGGTGGTAGTGCAACTACGATGCTGACAAGCATTAACAGAAGATGGAGCGATGTCCAGCCCTAGCTGTGAAGGGTGCAGTGTTATTTCATTCCCATAGCAACCGCGCCGATGGAACCCAGCTGTAATGTATATCGTTATCCGAACGCCCATACTGCCATACTGTATGACGTCATGAGGATCGATTAGAAATAAACAGTTACATTACAGAACTCACGGTGTCGACACATCTTTTACATGGTGTCAGATGTGGCGGATGAAACTATCTAAATGGCGCTTTCAGGATTAAAACCGCCGGGACCATTGATCTTGGACGAAAAAATGGCCATGAATTGGAGGTCATGGATGCAATCATATGAAATATATGCTACTGCAGCTGGAGTGTCGATGAAGTCGGAAATGGTTCAGTGCTGCATATTTCTACACGTCGCTGGTAGTGAGGTGCAGAAACTCCACTGAACATTTCAACTCGACACTCAGGATAAAGACAAAATGGCACCGTTGATCCAGGCTTTCACGCAATATTGTGAAGGGAAAACTAATATTACAGTTGTGAGCTACGAATTCAACTCTTTCAATCAGTCTAGTGAGGATATGGACACGTACATAAGGGAGTTAAAACATAGGATTCAGTATTGTTGCTATGACGAGCTAGAACATTCTTTGCTGTGTGATCGCATTGTATGCGGTGTGCGGGATGATGAGCTTCGAAATAAGCTGTTGTGTTGTCCAAGCCTGACATTAGAGGATTGTATACAATTATGTCATCTCAGTGAGGTAAAGTCGACTCAAGTAACAAGGATAGGTGATCATCAGGTAGACACAATGTCTACTAAATACAACAGTGGAAACAGAGCGAGTAAACGTCCGTCGTCATGGATATGCGCATCAACAAGTCGATATAACCATGGTTTGACTATGGCAACTGCAAGATGTGGACCTTGCGGATACAATCATCAATGAGGAAACTGTCCAGCGAGAGGAAAGGAGTGCTCGGGTTGTCATAAACTGGGCCATTTCGTCAAGATGTGTCGATTAATACAGCGACAGTCGAATACGGCTCCTGTATATGAACTGGGCATCGAACAAGGAGACGTTCGGACGGAGGGTGCTGTACAACAAGAAGTCGACGATTACGATTTGTTTATCGGAACAATTTCACAAGGCACCATCCCTGACCAAGATATGTGGCATGCTGATTTGATGTTAGATAATCAAGAGGTGTCTTTTAAATTAGACACGGGTTCAGCGGTGAATGTGTTACCAAAAAATGTGTTCGACAGACTAACTGCAACTACTTTGAATCCGTCGAAGTGTCAGCTTGTCACGTATGGAGGACATCGTATACAACCTGCTGGAGAAACTACAATAAAGGTCCATGGTGTGGATTTGCAGTTTCAAGTAACAGATGTTGGGTGCGCAATTCTAGGCAAGTGTGCATGCGTTCAATTAGGACTATTAACAAGACTCGACACCTTGGAGGCTATACCTGGTATAGATACAGCAAAGAAAATGGTAAAGTCATATTCTGATGTTTTTAAAGGTTTAGGATTAATTAAAGTAAATGCAAAAATTTATATTGAGATAGATGTACCTCCTGTAGTTAATCCACCCCGTAGGGTCCTATTGGCAATTGTTAATGATGTACAGGCTGAACTGAAACGGATGTTAGAATTAGGTGTTATTGTCAAACAAGTGGAGCCTACACCTTGGGTGAGTTCCATAACAATTGTTCGTAAACCTAACAAGTTGCGTATATGCCTAGACCCAACTAAATTAAATAAGGCTATTTTGAGGGGGCCGTACCCCATCAAAACGGTAGAAGAAGTAGTTGCACAGATACATGGCGCTAAATATTTTTCGGTTTTAGATGCCAATAGCGGGTACTGGCAGATAGAGTTAGCTTGTAGACTTGCCAGGGGTTCATGTTATTTCAGATGACATATTAGTTCATGGTGTTACTGTTGAAGAACATAATAGCTGTTTAGAGGCAGTTTTGAGGCATGCACGAGACGTGCACCTGAAATTAAACCCTAAAAAATCAAAAATATGCCAGACCAGTGTAAATTATGTTGGACATTTGATCACATCTGAAGGGCTTAAACCAAATGCTGATCGAATCCAGGCTATTGTTGACATGCCGATACCTAAGGATAAAGCAGCAGTACAACGTTTTTTGGGAATGATCGGTTACGTCAGCAAGTTTATCCCAAACATGGCACAGATCACGGAACCGTTGAGAATGGTTATTAGAAAAGATATCGCATGGCACTGGGATTCAGATCAGGATAGGGCTTTTGGACAGCTGAAGCAGTTATTGACCACAGCACCTATCCTACAGTATTTTAATAAACAAGACAAGATTGTTCTTCAGGTGGATGCATCCAAGTACGGGTTAGGGGGCTACTCTTTTCCAATGTAATCTCCCTGTAGCAATGGCATCTAAAGCATTGGACAAAACACAAATAAGTTATGCTGTTATCGAAAAAGAATTGCTAGCTATATGTTTTGGGTGTCACAAGTTCCATGAGTATATCTACGGGAATGAAATAACAGTGGAGACAGATCATAAACCTTTGGTTTCTATTATGCTTAAACCTATTCACGAATTATCAGCCAGAATGCAAAGGATGCGCATGAGGCTTCAAAATTATAACATTAATGTCAGATATTTAAAAGGGTCAAATTTATTTTTTGCAGATGCTCTTTCCCTAGCGCACACCTCAGATGTGAACCCGGAAAACCTCTACGATCAAGATATATCAGTAGCAGCTATAGATTTAAATATAGATGTATTAGAAGAGGTTAAAAAACACACATTGTTAGATGCTGTACTGACAAAAGTCAAACATTTCACACTTAGTGGTTGGCCTGAAAGTGGTAAGTCAATTGATCTTGATGTAACTCCATATTTTACTTTTAGAAATGATATTACTTTTTGGGATGGAGTATTGTTGAAAGGGACACAAATAATAATTCCCGGAGTGATGCAACCAAAGATTTTGGTAAAGTTGCATGAATCCCACTTGGGAGTGGTCATGTGCAAGCAGCTAGCTAGAGACAGTGTTTTTTGGCCAGGGTTAAGCAGCCAGTTGGAGGACAAGATAGCCAGATGCCCCATCTGCCAGGAATTTTGAAATTTGCCTGCCAAGGAACCATTAATTAGTCACTATATAGATGATGTACCATTTAGCAAAGTAGGAGTGGACTTATTCCACGTTTATGGAAAAAATTATCTTCTAGTGGTCGATTACTATTCAAAATTCCCTGACATTATTGAATTATTGAATACGTCAAGTAAAGACGTTATCCTTGCATTAAAACAAACTTTTGCCAGATTTGGGATACCCAAGTTTGTTGTGTCGGATAATGGACCACAGTTTGCAAGTCAAGAATTTCAAGTATTTTCTGCTGAATATGGTTTCATCTCAGTTTTTACAAGTCAATTGCATGCTCAAAGCAACGGACAAGTGGAACGGCACGTCCAAACAATTAAACGTATGATAAAGAAGTGCTTTAAGTCTAAAGGGGATGTGCAGATCGCATTACTTAATTACAGGAACACCACCCTAGAGGGCATTGGTGCATCGCCTGCACAGTTATTAATGTCTCGTCGACTTCACGATAAATTACCAGTTTTAGACCGGGCACTCAAGGCGAACGTTCAGCAATCCAAGTTGACTCAGTTACGTGATAGGCAGGATTTACAAAAAACGTATTTCGACAAACATGCAGGTAAGACACACCCTACACTGGAAAAGGGTGACAATGTTCGTTACCGAAGCCACACTAATGAGTGGAAACGGGGAACAATTCTGAAGAAACTTAACGGTGATGAGAGGGCCTATGACCTTGTAAATGAGCGTAATCATGTGTTACGCCGTAATAGGAAATTTCTTTACAAATGTAAAAATATGAACAATGACAATCACAAACATTATAATAAAGGTTCTGTCGTTCAACCATTGCAACCCAACAATACTGTAGTTCCATACGTTACACGGTATGGTCGAATCTTTAAGCCACCTAACCGGTTTTAAGTCAATGTGCCATGATTACATCGGTATATCTGTAAAAATAACAAATGTAATCAAGTCCTTGTTGGTTATTTCAAGTATCAAGTCAATCATCCACTTAGAACCTTCTATCAGTATTTATTATAATAGGTATGAATATCGTAACATGATTGTTCTAGGGAAATTGATGTGCAATAACCTTATAACTCGTTCTTGGTCATTCAAATCAATGGCATGATGTATGGTATGACGTTCAATTGTCATTTCGTCAAAGGACTGGTCGCGGACAAAGTCCTGGTTATAATAAATTCACGTGTTCACGTTAAATATAGTATAAGTATCTTCACTTACCATATAGTTGCCGTTATATACCTTTAAAGTCTATTGGTCACATATATTAATGTACATGTTAATAAATGAAATGCATATAACATTAAACAACAAAATAAAAAAATGAAATATGACACCACGCAGTGGGTCATACAAAGAAAGGACAACACAATTGTATACTTGTAAGAAGAGACAACTAGTTAGACTAGTAAAGTATATATAAATGTTCCACACTGATGATACATGTCAAGTAACGTACCGTTGAATAAGGATAAACATAGTTTGTTACTTTTAAGGTTTAAAATATATATGTATATGTATTATATATAATGTGATGTTATAGTATTGTAGTTTCGTTGTTAATGTACAATGACATTTTCATTATCATAAAATAACATTTGCTCACACATGAACTGTTTAAACAGGTTCGCATTGTGTTAGAATCTCTAAAGTTTCTTTACGGGACAGGACGGGGATAGGAAAGTATGATATTTGCTTAAGATAATTAAGAATCTAATCTAGGTAAGTATCGTTATTAAGGAGTTGCTGTATCAAACATGGTTAATGCAGTAACATTAAAACAGATAGATGGTATAATGCATAAAGCTGTCATTGGGTAATAAGTTATGACCGATGTTAATCAGTACCTATTGTTAAAGGGAAGATGTAATGTATATCGTTATCCGAACGCCCCCACTGCAATACTGTATGACGTCATGAGGATCGATTAGAAATAAACAGTTACATTACAGAACTCACGGTGTCGACACGTCTTTTACACCAGCCAGCCGCTCATCTGCTGCACAGGTGTACGTACGGACTGAACATTTAAATTAACATTTATCTGGTTTACACCCTTCCTATCCAATGAATGGCTATTAAGTAACGTCCTTAAATCCTTATTAAACCATCTAAAAACATTAGCCTTCCGACAAAAACCAAAAATACTGGAAATTGTTGGGCTATTACCAACAATACATAATTTTGACGTATTAATGACAACGATCCGTCCTCATCGATCGCCAGGTAGGGAATGAATTTAGCCTTTGGATCTATTACCGGAAGTCAACTTCGATCATAGCGACGGATGCTACGAACGGTATCAAAGGTATTCATAATATCAAGCCCGTAGACAGGGTTTTGAATTATGCATGTTACCGGCAACATGTACATTTTCGCTAGGCACGGTATTCCGAATCAGGTGGTTTCGGACAACGGTCCACAGTTTAAGAGCCATGAGTACAGAGAGTTTGCACAACATTATGGTTTTAAGGCCATATATTCTAGTCGGCAGTATCCCCGTATCAATGGCCAAGTGGAGAGGTTTGTGCAGACAGTGAAGGACATGTTGAAGAAGTGTGCGAAGACGAAGTCAGATTTTCAGTTAGCTTTGTTGAACTACAGGAACACTCCGTTGCCCATCTTGTACGCATCCCCAGCTCAGTTGCTCATCAGCAGGCGCCTGAGGGGCCGGTTGCCGATGGCGAAGATAGTTTGGTACCCGAGACACAAAATTCGAAAAGACAGCAAAGTCAAAAGGTTTTTCATGATAAAAAGTGTGGCTAGGCTCATAAGCCTATGAGAACAGGCGACAAGGTTAAGTACAAGAATAGTGTAGGTGAGTGGAAGAAAGGAGTTATTTTGCGACGCACAGGCGTGTGAGGACGGGAGTATCAGATCCTGAACGAGTCGGGGAATATGTTGTACAGGAATCGGGTGCAAATTATCAGGGCGCCCGAAGGAAGGCAACCCGAGCCGGTCGGGCAGACGCGAAGTGTGTCAGGGTCGCAGGTAGAGGTCAACCGTGGGGCTGGGCTAAGTAGGTCAGGTAGACTGATTAGGCCGGTGAGTAGGTTAGACCTATAGTGAGGGAGTGTGTGTGAATGTATACACACGAACACATGTGCATGTTAGAGTTAAGTTTCAGTTTCAGGTGCATTTACTGTGTGTTGGATGGACTATAGTGCCAATATGGCATGTGGAGGCTAAGCAGCCGGACAGTTCAAAGGACTTCAGTGCCATAGTGTGCTCGGACACTCGCTAAACCTGTGGTTTAAGTTAAGTGCTTGTATATTTTATTGTATTACTGTATGATGAACGAGTAAACCTGGTATGTTTTATGGGGATTTTGAAACATTTCATGTCTCAGAAATACTTTGAGGGGGGGGATGTGATATATGCGTTCTAGATGTCTAGACACATCTGTAATATATGCAAATGAGATGATGTCATGGAAAAGTTTGGCCGGCTATGGTTTGAGCCCTGGAGGGGAATAAAGTCATTCAGTATCCAGAAGTCAAGGTGTTCAGACGTTGTGCTTTCACACTTACTAGCAGCTGTTTTAAACCGTTGATAATACGCGGTACTGTCTCACCCTCATTCTGTACCATTGTCATTACCAGACTTTTTAAATGCGTTTTCTCATCTGCTCTTAATAATGTCCTAGAAATTTCTTCTTTGATATCATCCCATGACTTAGCACCCTTAGTTGTGAACGCAGTGAATAACACTTCATGCAGTGTACCTGTTGCATTAGGAAGTGTGAAGCGAATTATATCTAAATCCGAAACATCTGCAAGCATTCCTATCCTCTCAATAAGATCTACCCACTCTCTCAGAGCACCTCTGTCAGTCCCATCCAGCATTGGTACAGACTTCCCATAGGCTTTAAGAGCTCTTATTTTAGTCTCATTACTTTTATGTTCTAGACTAGCTAATTCACACCTTTCTCTACGCTCTTTCATTACTAGCCTCTGTACGTTCAGTAATTTGCAATATTCTCTCTTCATTTTCGTCAGTAATAGTTTCTAAGCTATCAGCCATAAATTTTGTCCATGCATTCAATTTATCACAATCAGCACTAAGAATACCTAGCTCAATTTGACTTTCAAACCATAAGCCAAATTGATCACGCAGTGCATCCTCCTTGAGGCGTGTTATAGGCATTGTTAGTGTGTTGTTTAAAGCGCGGTAGAAATAAATCTAAAGAATTGTATCCAACCGAGAAATATGCCTGTAATGTAGGAAGAAAGTGAAAAGTCTCCTGTATATATTAATACACTTCTATTTACCCCAAGGTTAAAGAAAATTACCGAAAGTAGTCCGAAATGAAAAAGTTCTAGCGGCGACACGAGGCTTCAGACATGCGACATTACAGTAATATCGATGGCAAAGACTAATGTCTCCCTCAAGAATTGACACTTTCATTGGAAACTCGTCGACAAAGCAATTTAATTTATCCCCTGAATAAGGTAACAAGAATGGAGAATCAATAGGAAAAAAACTAACCTATCCACTGATCAACTAAAAGTCGAAGTCAGTAAAAAGTTCTTTTTAGAATTTAGAATAGCATTAATATATACCTGAGTCAAATACTACCAGTCAACGTTAATGTTCTCAAAAAAAAAAATATAGTCCTAGTCCTTATCGTCAAAATTACACCACATGCGTTAATTCAACCACTAGTCAACTAATACATTAAATACAGTCCATACGCTACTAGTCAATATCAAATTTATAGTTCAATTAAAATGCTACCGACACACAACCGAAATATATGAAGTCACAGTCAATGTAGTCACTACTTACTATTGTATCATGTAGATTCACAACCCCGGCGGTTTCAACACGATGTGGTCGCCATTTTGTAAAGTCGACAGCTGGCAGTTTGAGTGGTGTAGATAGGCTAATAGGAAATCACTACCGGCAAGGAAGGAAAGCAGATATAGAGTGAAAGGTAGGAGAGTTAGACTCCCTCATTTATTATATATGTATAGTCTCAGGAATCAAGATGGTGGTACACACATGATCAAATCCTCCAATCAATAACAGGCATTCCTATATCAACCAATGAGGGTCTAGAGCCTTGTAGCCAAGGCATGGTGTGTAGTTCTACAGTGCCCTGTTGTTACTGGATGTGCAATTATCTGTAAATAACACTTGGGGCGTAATCGATTAATCGACTCTGGTCACCCGAGCCACTTTTTGGCGCATGCGCACATCCTGCAGACTCGGATCGAATAATCGAATAAGCTTCTCCACGCTCGGGTGACAAAAATGGTCGCCGTTTTATTAGTTTTTTTAGTAGCTGATATAATTACAGCAAAATATGATTTAACTATTTTTATGATGGCATAGTTTATTGATATTCCCATTTCATTAATCTATGATATTACCAACAACAAAAAATGTATGACTGGTACCAGTGGCTGTTATCCTGCAGGATGGTACCAGCGCAAATGTGACGTCATCGCTCCTTGCAAACCCCAGCCAAGAGGTGGGTTACTGGGGTTGGGTTGTTTTGCACACGGCACGTGTATTTGTCGACTCCACTCGCGGTGTTCTATTTGAAATTCTGACCACTCGAGTGACCCGAGTCGCCCGGGTCGTGTTAATCGATTACGGCCTTGGGGGGAGGGGGTATGTAAGGAGAGTTCCAAAGACTCTCTCACATGTCAAGAAGTGACCCTCTCTCATGTCAAGAAGTGACCCTCTCTCACTATCTATATTAATACATAATCTCCATACTAACTCCAGAATGGATTACCAATTCCACACAATCCCATATGCCTTTGGTTTTACATACTATTTATTATTATATAGACCATTTGCATTTTATTATAGAATAGTTCTCCATAACCAATATCCTAAATATCGGAAAATTTTACAAATTGTTTACAATATTGCTATGAATAATTTGAATGACTATATTAGTTTCAACGACAACATTTGAGGAATATTCAAAAGTTTAACTGCGATGTGCTTTCGAAGTTTGGATTGAATATTTCAAATGAATTGAATGACTATTTAAAGACAAGTAATGTAGAAAGATTGAACTAATTCAATGGTTCTTCACAACTGTATTCGTCAAAATGTGACTGAGTAGATTGAAATAATGACTCATTGATCTGAATTGCTAAACAATGACCATTCATGACTTAGGACACCCCATATTCTAATTTGATCTATCGCTTTGAATATTACTAACACACTATATTTTCGAGTCATGCAATTCAAGGTTATATCTATTGTCATAAACACCATCCCATAATTATATATAAACTTGGCACTACGGATGGTGTTAACAGAATGCAGCGTGTGTTCCGGGTGCGTGCGGTGCGCGGGGATCTTGTCACTGGTACTGCACCCTCCCACCAATACCATTTCATATCCTGTCCCATTTGTATTGATTTTTCTATTGGGTGAAATATGGCGGCAGGAGAGTCGGCCCGGGGAGGGGCTGGTAACATGGCGGGTCGCGCACCGTGTGGTGTGCATGGCGGGTGTCACCCGCACGCGCTGCTGGAGCGGGGGGGGGGGGGGCTGTGTATGGAGCAGGCATGGAAGCCTGCAAGGGTCAGCCATGACCCCCTGTAAGGGACAGGCATAGCAACCTACAGGGGTCAGCCATGACACCCTGTAAGGGACAGGCATAGTCACCGACAGGGGTCAGCCATGGCACCCTGTAAGGGACAGGCATAGTCACCGACAGGGGTCAGCCATGACACCCTGTAAGGAGCAGGTATACCAACCTACAGGGGTCAGTCATGACACCCTGTAATAGGCAGGGAGTAGCCATGCAACCCTGTAAGGGGCATGCATAGCAACCTCCAGGGAGCAGCCATGACACCCTGTAAGGGGCAGGAATAGCAACCTACAGGAAGCGGTCATGCCACCCTGTAAGGGGCAGGCGTAGCAAACACCATGGGGCAGATATAGCAACCATAGCAACCGACAGGGAGCAGCCATGACACCCTCGCAGGGGTAGGCATAGCAACCTACAGGGAGCAGCCATGACACCCTCTCAGGGGTAGGCATAGCAACCTACAGGGAGCAGCCATGACACCCTCTCAGGGGTAGGCATAGCAACCTACAGGGAGCAGCCATGACACCCGCTCAAGGGTAGGCATAGCAACCTAGGGGGAGCAGCCATGACACCCTCTCAGGGGTAGGCATAGCAACCTACAGGGAGCAGCCATGCCGCCTTGTAAGAGGCAGGCATAGCAACCTATGGGGGACAATCATGATGCCCGTCAGGAGGCAGGATGAGGCTTCTTGAACTGACGTGTGTGGGAGTTGGAACCCATCCTCATCACTTAGAAGTTAGATTCAGACTTCATTTGGCTTTTGGGGGATATTAATGTTGGTGTTTTAGATATCTGGGTTTATAAAAGAAAGGTTGTCTTAGAAGTGACTTATTTTACTAGTTACTATTGTGTTGATTAACTGCATTATCCGTGGTCATTGGAAACATGTGTCCAGTGCTTATATATATCAGGGATGAAAGATCTCCGCGGTTTCGCGGATTTCCGGGAATGTTTATATTCACTGATTAACGTTAAACAAAGTTTTAAAAAAATGGGATGTATATGACACCAGTTGGGTGGTTCGAATCCCTTTCTTATATGACCTTATATGTAGCTAGAACATCGAAGCTAAACAAGAAAGTGTTTGATATAGGCGATAATGCAATCACAACAAGGCTAGTTGAAACCTGACTTATGGTATTTTTACGCGATTCCCTGACAATGCTAACCGTATAGGAGAATATTTGCACATTTCCGCTTTTTTCCCCCGAGACCACTTTCATCCCTGATGTATGTACCAGTGCTTTTGGTTGCGAGGTGATGGGAGAAGTGTGCTATGACATTGAAGGTGTAAGTGTTGACACACCATCCATCAACAAGCCATAGTGTCCTGTCTTCATACGAGTCACAAGCTATCCGAAACTCCCTGTACACTCAGCATCCAACTACTGTGGTCCCGTCACCATCCTTTCCACTTCTCCAGGCACCCGCTCGTTTATGGGAGCTAGAACGTGGCCTCCTCATTCATGAACAGTCCACATTTGTGCTGTTCTTTTCTTAAAATGTGCTTTGTTGTCTGTGCCTTGAAACAATTACTGTACCTAAAACAGTATAAGAGTTTGAATGTGGCAGTAAACTAAAGGCATTCCAGGCTATTGCGCACACCCGACAGACGGCCATGTCTGCGCACCCACTCACCATGCACACTGATAGTGTTAATCACGTGGGATCCGCTACATGACATGCGCACTCGATTAGAGATCTAAGAAAGAAGTTCATACTAGCCGAATGAAGTACATCAATATCCACTAGGGCACTATAGCAGGTTCACCATGGGACCACACACAAATTGGTGCCACCGCACCTGTGGCATCACTCATGTACGCAGTAATACAAACAGATTTCAATTGTTTGGTCCATGTATTTGCAGCCATTGACGTACCATGCATACTGGGTGAAACAGGATTTAATATTAGTCGATTAAAGTAGCTGAATCCGGCCACTTCTGTAATTATGGAGCAGGTGTGTTTAAAAGAAACCCTCACAAACACCATGTGTCTGTCATCAGCCTGAGTGAAGAGTAAGTTATGGTCAAGACACTCACATCTGCCAAATGACAGTCACTAGCATGGACATGACCAAAGGTACCGCTGTGCCGAGCTACTTGACTAGCACGATGTGTCCACTTGCTGCTGCCTTAGACACGGGTCAGAGTGACAAGTTCACTGCCGCTAAGTCCACAAGGCACTGACATGCTCGTCAAGTACTGTCACCAGGCCGCCTACAGGCTTCAGCGTAACCAGAGTGAGGTGGTGATGGGTGCTTGATAAACAAAGATGGCGTCTTTGTGTCTGTAACTATTTCCTCTGCCGAAACAGCTTCTTTCTCTGCACCCTTCTCTGGGATGCATTAATTTTTGGATGGTCAGTAGATGATCCCAGCATTTTCGCAGGGTTACATCATGCAATTTTTCATCAGGATGGCCCTAGGTTTCCTGGGGGGAAAAACATTTTTTATAAAGTTGGTTGTTTGTTTGTTGTTGTTTTACGTACTAGCAACATCTAAGGTCATATCAGGACAAAGTTGGAACCATGGGTGAAAGTAAATGTGCACTTTCCTCGTGTGAAATCGAATAGGTGAACCCATTTTAATTACCGTTTCTCGTAGCCTACGCCGGTTTGTGTGATGTTGGGACCAGAGTGTTTGCACTCCAGACTTTTCTTGACCCCTAAAAAATAGGTATATATGGATTATATCAACATAGTCTATTTTGTGTAGGAGATAGTAATCAGTTGTTTAAAACATTTTCTATATTTCTGAGATAAGGCAATTTCAATCACTATTTAAGAAACCCTTTTTATTGATTTATTTGTGCTTTTTTTAAACCTGGTATTCTCTGTGGCGGAGTGGTTAGAGTGTCTGACTTTTTTCTAGGTCAGACTCCTAATCTGAGGGTCGGCGGTTCGATTCCCCGTTCCCCCAGCTCTGCCAATTTGGATTTTCACCACTGTGTATAGCTTACAGCGTCATCAAAGGCCGGTTGCTCTTATACCATGTCTATGTGGTGTGGGAGGTTAAAAATCCCTTGGGTCGGTAAAAGTGTAGGCTCGGGCTTTCTATCGACCAGCAGTGGAATGAGGAAGACCAGTCGTCTATGACTGAAATGTCTAAGAAAACGTTGAAATTGGCCCATGTAAGACGAGTCGGTCAAAATTGTCATGGGGAGGCTTGTCAGTGACCAAAACGTTTTCCCACATGAAAATCAAACCTGTATTTTCCTGGCATAAAGTCAATAGATTACATATTTTGTTTATTGTCTCATATTATCTAAAGCTGTGGGTAACAATCCAGCAATCTATTCGTTACTAAAGAGAAAACAAAATACACATTGTTATTTAAATTTAAAAAGAAACCGTCATGGTGAGATATTTATTACGAGAAACTACACAAAAAAGATTAATCTTCGCATAACATTACACGTAAGAGTCTCCCCTAGATGTAATGTATTCTTTGAATGTGAGAGTGTTCTTTGTGTGCTTACCCTGGCAGCCGCATTATCACAATGTCTGGCTGAGAGGGAAAGACAAACTAGGTCTTTGTCAGCTACCAGTTTATAAAGTGTCATCTGAGTGTAATATATAGGCCCCATACAAACAAGCACTCATAAGTACCTCTGTCCGCATAGTGGTTAGGTTCTTTGTGGCCTTACTTATGCTATATTTGTATAGCAGCCATTTTGTAGACATCATGTGCGATCTGCAAATGTAATATTGTTTTCTGAAATGTCAATGTTTCATTACCAACAAAATGTTTTTCTTTCTTTTTGAATGTCCATTGAAAGTACACTTCAGTTAATATTGCCGTTCGTACGAAATGGTGCATTCTAGTGTGTGTTATTTAATGGTGAAGCGGCTGTAAACCTTTTGTTAATCTAATTAATCTCCAAAAACATAAACACTTAGCCTCCTTACTCAAGTTACTTTTCTCTCTAGGATGTTACCTATAGATCTCTACGGAACTGAAAAGTGAACAGTTTCTAGAAATTATTCCCACATGGTAGGGGTTTAAGTTTAGTTTTTTTAAGAACAAAATATATACATTTATTGTTGCTGGCTCCGTGGTGTAACTGTGTGGATATAAATGTCACTTCATGGTCGAGCCGCTATGCTAAGTTAGTCTTCTCTTTGATCTATTGATTGTCATTTGTGACAGTGTCGTTAATCCTAATTATGTTATTTGCTTCAGAAACTGGAGGGCTCTATGATCAGTGGGGAGCTGCTGTTCTGTGGAGGCACTAACTGGGACGTGGTGGGCCGCAGTCAAGCACCGAAAGGAGGTAGGAACTTGGCCAACCTTACCTCCAAATCCATGTACATGCTAGCTGATTACGTTTAAACAACTGGGCCGATTCCCTGTTCACATGATGTTAGTACAATAGTCCCTGTCTTCAGCGACCCCTATGATCGGCGAACCCTTGTCATGTGTGAATAATTGTTCAATGTGCAAACTGTTTTTGTCTTATTTGACTACCTGCGATGGGAGGACAGCAGTGGGTACTACTGCAGTGTCGGTGCGATTAACAGGAGCATGGGTGACATTACCAATCAATTCAATCAATTCTTTTATTTTAACTCTCTGCTAGGTATGTTTACAATAAATTGAGGTGATACAATAAATGCATACAAATTCCTTACAGACAGAAAGGATCCCAGAAAAGCGATGCTTATCTAGCTGGTCTCCATGATGTGAATGAACAAGTGATGACAATAACAAATTATTAAACTTAAGCTACATTTTTAACTAATGATTATGATGAGCTACTGATGCGTCTCTTCACAGTTAGTAAAAAACAAAGTAATGATAGGAATATTATATCGATATTGTGTCAGGGATTCATGTACTTACATGCAGTATCAGTAGTTATTTTGCATGTATGTTAATAGGGGTAGTATATATATTCTTTACTGGTAATCGATTTAGTATGCATTGAGATAGCTTATCTTTAGTTTTTTACAGAAGTTTTTCAAAGTTTGAAGGTTTCTAATCTCTACTGGTATTGAGTTTCAGATATTGGTTCCTTGGTTTTCAGTTGTTATTTTGCCATATTTGTTTCTAGTGTGTTTGTGATGTATGTTATTTATCTGTCGTGTGTTATGGGAATGGACCTGATTGTTTTCTTTGAAGAGATTATCAAATATTTCAGGGAGGAGGCTATTCTTTTGCTTGTAAACAAATTTTGAAATGTATATTTTATAAATGTCAGTTACCATAAGTAAGTCCAGGTCTTTATGAAGTGATTTAGTTGGGGTGAGATAGTCTTTGCTATACAGTATTTTCAAGGCTCTGTTTTGTTGTGTCTGTATCTTTTTTAGGGTTGATGATTTGGCTCTCCCATACACCTCTATACCATACTGGATTTTGGAGTAAACGTATGCATAGTATAGTAATTTTTTATTTTCCTCATGTACCCGTCGTCTGATTATTTTTAATGAGTTAGCCGTTTTAATTATTGAATTATTTAAGTTATCAATATGTTCATCCCAGTTGAGGTTCTCATCTAGAATTATACCTAGGTATTCCACAGAAGGGACTCTCTTTATTGTGTTATTGTTTATCTTTATGTTGTTTAGGTAATCAGGAATGGTTGTACTTCTGCTTTTAAATATTGTGTAGCATGTTTTGTTCAGGTTTACTGTTAATTTGTTATCATTGCACCATGTAAATATATCTGAAAGGAATGTTTTAATTGAAGGTTTTAGTTGTTTGGGTGAATTTGAGGTTATGAAGCCATTGGTATCATCTGCAAATAACCTTGTTTTGACATCTTGTTTTGTACAGTTGACTATATCATTTGTGTAGATCAAATATAGGAGAGGTCCCAGGACAGAACCTTGGGGGACACCATTGCTGATTGAGTTTAGCTTGGATCGTTACCCGTTTATGTATGTAAATTGCTTTCTATTGCTTAGGTAACTCTCAAACCATTTAAGTCCCTGGCCTCGAATTCCGTTGTGCCTAAGTTTTGAGAGTAAGATGTCATGGTCTACGGTATCAAATGCTTTGCTCAGGTCTAAGTAGACTCCTGCAACATGTTTCCCATTTTCAAGGTCTTGTAGTATGTTGTCTAAGATTTCAGTCAGAGCCATTATTGCTGAGTGATTCTCTCTAAATCCAAATTGGTATTTGTATAATATTTTGTATTTGTTAAGAAATTGGAAAACTCTTTTGTACATTAGTTTTTCCATTAATTTGTTTAGGGTACTGAGTAGGCTGATTGGCCTGTAGTTATCAACTAGGTATTTCTCATTTTTCTTATGGATGGGTATTACTTTTGCAACTTTGAGATTTTCAGGAACAGTAGCATTTGCAAATGATAGGTTTATTATGTGGGAGATAGATGGTGCGAGTAGAGTGTCACACTCTTTGATTATTTTTGGCGAGATAGTGTCATGTCCGCTTGACTTATTAGGATTTAGTTTCTTTATTTCTTCTAGGGTTTCTTGTTCATTGGTGGGACTAAGAAAAAAACTATGTGAATTTGGGTGTTTAAGATATTGCTTGTGTGCTATGCTATTACTGGTGTGTTTTGCTGCAAGTTTTTCACCAATTGAACAGAAGTGTTCATTTAATGTGCTGGTGATATCTTCATTGTTTGTCATTGTTTTATTGTTATAGATTAGCTTGTCAATTTGATTTTTAATTTTTGCTTTATGTGGGTTGATGATGTCTCCAAAGATTTTCCAGAGCGTATAAGGATTTTGCTTCTCGTTACTGACTAGTTCTTTATAGTAGCCTTCCTCTGCTGATCGTAGACAAGTGATTAGTATATTCTTATATTTTGTGTGTTTTATTCGGTTTTCAGCTGTTGGGTTGAGTTTGTATGTTTTGAAGTATCTATCTTTTACTGCTATACAAGTTTTAAGGCTTGATGTGATCCATCTTTTATCTTTTGCTCTTTGTCTTGATAGTTTTGTTAGTGGGAAGGCTGCATTAAATGCTGTGTTATAAATCTGGTAGAAGATGGTTAGGGCTTTGTTTACTTCAGTTGCTTTGTAGTATTCTTTCCAGTCTGAGGTTTCAATAAGGTCTTTGAATTTAGCCATGTTTTTCTCCCCAAATATTCTAATGATGGGTCTGTCCTGTTTTTTAATGGGGTTGTGAGATTGAATTGTTATAAAGTTGGGTAGATGGTCAGTGATATCGCAGTAAATATTTCCTGTGGATATATTCTGATTATTTTTTATTACATTGGCATTTATTAGTATATGATCAATAAGTGAAATTTGGTAGTCTACTATTCTGGTTGGTAATGTGATGGTGGGGATGAAGTTTTGCTCAAGTACAGTTCTAAAGAAGTTATTGACATGGTTATTCTGTTTTATTTTTAGTCCATCAATGTTTAGGTCCCCTGTTATTATGCACTTTTTGTTTTCCAAATTAATTTTCTTCATGTTGTTTTCAATTTGTTCAGTGAAGTGTTTGAGGCATTCAACACTACTGCCTGGGTGTTTATAGATGACCCCTAGTATGTAGTCATCCTTTTTATTTGGAAAGTTAGTTTCAAGCCATATGTTTTCTATTTCTAAGTTTTGGTTATTGATCTGTTGGGGCTCGATGATTAGGTCATCTCTGTCAATTAATTTATATATATTCTTGTATATTAGGCCTACTCCTCCTCTAGAGAGTCTAGGTGATTTGTGTTTAAATTCATATCCAAGTTTGTTCAGTTCCTTTTCTCTATTTAGTATGTTTTTGGTTCCTATTTCAGAGAGTGCTATCAGATCTAAGTTATCACCTAGTGATGCGATTAATGCTAGTAGTTCCCCAAAGTGAAGGTCTAAACTCCTGATATTATGATGAATTAGTTTGAAACTGTTTTCTGGCTTGTTATTCCTGTTTATCTTACAAAGCTCTTCACAGGTATAATATTTGCAGTTGTTTGTTAGTAAGTTGTCAGGCACCAGTGAATTAATATAGTTAAGAAATTTGTTGTCGTTTAGGCAGGACTTAATGTAACTTTCAGCAGTTTCAAGTGTTGTGTGCAATTCAACATTTGTGATGTTACTAAATGGTAGGATTGAGAGGGTTGCACTGTTTTTAGACATGTGTGGGTTTTGCATGGACTTTCCTAAAAGGAACTTTCTGGTGTTGGTGGTTGTAACCATTAGCTTTAAGAATATTCTAGGTACGTGTGTACACAATGGGTTTTGCAGGTTACCAGGTGTGTAATCTACCAGGTGCTAGTTGAGTTGTTCAGCGTCTACATACAATAGATGACTACAATCACATACAGTGAACTCAGGCTACAATATTTTACGGTAGTATACAATTGACTACAAGTGTGTGCAATGAGTTAATAATTACGATAACATACAATGAGTCACAATAGCATACAGTGAATCAAGATGACATTAGACAAGGGTTCATACAAATGCAAACACAATTGAGTAAGGGTTCATGAGATGATGTTCAGACTCAGGATCCAATAGAATATGATGATCCAAGTTCTCTGAGTAAAATAATCTAAAATGGTTCAAGAATACTCTTGACTAAATGTTTGTAGAATGAGATTCAGTCTGACAGATTATTAGTCTCTGCCTATCTGAGCTAGGCTGTATGTCATTAATTAGCAAATGACAAATGTTCACAGCAGTAGATGCTATGGGTAGTGCAATATGCAATGTTACGCGTTTGTTGATCATGGCCTTGTTTAGTTGTCAAATTTGGGGGGGTGAGTCTTTATATGGTTCTGGGTTGTTACTTGTATTATTTCTTTGTTATCATTAGGACTAGATTGTGAATATGCAATGTTATGTGCTAAGTTTATATGGTATGCATTATGATATACTAGGTTTAATTTCATTTTGACCAACTAGGGTTTCAGTTTTATAGTCTTGTCGTGTTGTATTTGAGTGCATGATATAATGTCTCTTTAACTTGAACCTCGTTTACTCGAGACCTAGCATTTGTGTCAATGGGTGGGAAGTCATGATCGTACCTGTCACGTTTACCTAAGTTATGGTTATTGTTTCTTATGATATTCTGGTACCGTTCTTGATCATGTGTTCTTGGTCTTCCCACTGAACTACTGTTTGAGCTGGAGAATTTACTTCTCCAAGGTTCTACTGCATATCTGAGGTTGGAGGCTAGCAGTTTAGTCCCATTTTCAGTTAGGTGGTATCCGTCTGATGCAAGTAGGCCCTGCTTGGCTCTGCCATTTCTTTGTATGTTGTCATGGTGACACAGCTGGTATTTACCCTTGATCATTGAGTTGACTTTGTACATCTTTTCTTTAAGTTGATCTTCTCTCGGGGTTCCAAGGGATATCACTATGTTGGACTTGGGATATGATATTTTAGCCTGGGTGATATAAATTACCAGTGCTGAAAGGGCAGGTTTCACACTAGCATGTGTTGCTTTTGCCTATCTAATGAGCTTTCATTGCATGTTTTGTGTTTCAGTAAAGAACAAAGGTGGTCGTAACCTATGGAGCCCTCACCGATTTGCGGCCATGAAGGGCGTGCGCGTGCGCACTGTGGCCGCAGGCTGCTGCGCATGTCACAGCATCGTCATAGACACCGACGGCCGTGTTTACAGCTGGGGTCAGTATTTCTGTTGAGATTTAAATATAAATATATCATGGCCCACTATATGGAGTCTTAAATTATATTAAATTATATTCACAACTGTTTTGAAATTAGAGCCAAGATTGGCATCATAACCAACGATCAGGGATGATATCTTTCCGTTTTTTTCACAGCATTTTTGAGATAGGTGTAAACGGAAATTTGGCGTCGGGATAATAATTTCAGCTTGATTTCCTCTTCTTTGTTCTGCCTGAAACCACTATCATCCCGGAACTATGGAAGGCTGAGCCACTGCAAGCAGTACAATCAGCAGGTAGACACCGAGTTGGCTAGTGCTAGATGATTAAGCTGCTCACAAGTAGCCAAGTGCTGTGCAGCAGGTGGTCGCCTAATTCCCACAGGACACCTGCCACCATAGTGACTGGTGTTGGGTGACAAATCACTGCTAGGTGGCGCTTGCTATGCTACTGGTACTGCAAGGGCTACTGGTGACTGTAGACCAGATTATTCATGGCTCCTGTCCAGTATAGACGGGGATGCAAACCGCTGGTTAATGGGACGTATAATTAAAGAGATGCGTGGAAGAAAATGTGAAAACTTCCCTACATATGACTCGCTATGCTATTTGGTGATGTTGGGTTGCATAGATCCGAAGGAAAGGAACGTTAAAACTATTGCTAATCAAACCGGAGATCATCATGAGGGTACTAGAACACTATATATTTGACAATATTGATGCCTGGAATCTTTATAGTTAAAACGCTAACAATAATTTCGTTATTTTCATTTTTTTATTTTCATTCTGGAATCTGTTATACTACTTTGTACTGTCATATGTTGATAGTGGTGTGTCCATGGTTTTTCTAAATAAATAAAAAGCAAACCGTGTAGATTCAGCAACACACCCTTATTAACAGAAGCCATTCTAATAAGCAGTTCTAAAAAAAAAAGAATAAAATTTACCACATGTGAGCAATCTGGTTAAAAATGTTTGAAGGATGCACAAATTTCATTTACCAGAAAAAGTTACCCCAAACAGGCCAGTCTTATGAGCAGATTAAAAGTTGTCAAGAAATGATGCGTTTCTTACCTGCTGTAAAGTGGGGCCTGCCACACAGAAGTGTCCTTACGGTGCGCACTTTGCTTTGCGCTCACCTGGTGCACGTCACTTTGCAGGGCGCAACGAGAAGGGCCAGCTGGGACACGGAGACACCAAGAGGCGGGATGTGCCCACCCTTATCGACTGTCTCAAGGAGTGCAACATTGTGGACGCTGCGTGTGGCCGCAACCACACACTTGTGCTGTCAGGTAGGTTGTTGCGGCTCGGTGTGCAACCAGCCGCAGTGGACAGCTCACAGGGGCTGCTGTAGTTCCGTGTCACTGTCTCCTTGTTTATTAAGGGTGCTTTCTGCTTGGCCAAATGACAATAGTACCATATGAAATCACCAGAATATAGTTGCATTACAAAATGATTTTTTACATATGAAACAAGAGAAAGATTGAATTGAACATTATTATGATACACTCTTGTGTAAGCAACCATCACATGACCCCATTCCTGCATGTCCAGTCACGAGGGCTTATTTATGTAAGATCTCCGACCATTGAACTTGTGGTGTAGATCTATAGTTATAGTTTAGTTTTGTGATACTGTCTTTTTTTCTTTATTTGAATTTGTTCGGTATATGGATATTTAGTTTAAAAGTTACAGGCCGTTCAATGTTGTCAACATTGTCACGGTCGTACAAAGCATATGATGGAGATGGGGGTGTCAGTCAAATACGATTTTTATCATTTTATAAAATGTTGATACCTGCTTCAAAAACACCGGCAAGTCACAAATTGGTCATAATGCTTGCATTGCGTTTGATGCGAGGCGAGGAAGGAGGCCCCCCCCCCCCCTGCCACGCCGCACCGGCTTTCTCACCTCCTCTGTCATCTTCCCCTCGGCTTTCTCCCCTCCGCGCTCTCTCTCTCTCTCCCCTGCCGGCTTTCTCACCTCCCCCCGCACCTCTCACCTCCCCGCTCCTTCCCTTATAAGCTGCCCGCCCGGCCTCCTTCAGCCATTCGCCTTCCTGCCGTCATCCCTGCCCAAGCCTCTATTTTCTTTGGCTCTACCTATCTGGCGCTTCCCGGACCCCACTCTCCACGGCCGACGCACCAGTCTCGGGCCGCCACCCCTCACCGACGCAGACGCACAGAAGATGCCTGGCAGCGGAAAAGGGAAGGGACGCCGGGGAGTCCGGAGGGCCGCCCAGAGGACGCCGGAACCCGTCTCGCCCCCGTCCTCCGCCCCCTGCTCGCCTCGGGCGCACCGCAACCGCCCCTCGGGCGACTGGGCCCTCGGCGTCGATGCGACCATGACCGCCACCCTCCAGGCACTGGAGCACATCACCTCCCGGCTCGACGCCCTCGACTGCCGCAGCAACCACGGGCCCGAGGAGACAAGCCCCGCTCCCGCGACGCCTCGTCCCGCCTACTCCACGCCCCCCGCGCTGGCGTCCTCGGCACATGTAGTCGGGGGGGGCCCTGCCCCCGCCCCCGCCTCAACCATCGATCCCGGGGGCGATTCACCCACAGTATGAGCGGTACACATGCCACGCCGCCCAGCCGCCTCCCTCAACACAAGCTCCCGCGCCTCCAGTCTACTACCAGGACGCCGTCACCCACACCCCGGCATCCGCGGCCGACGCCGTGAGGGAGATCCTCGCCTCGGCCGAGACCCACCACGCGGGCAGGCGTAAAGGTATTTCGCCAAGCTACATTTTTCCCTCCAACCTCATCGAGAGAGGCCCTGAGAGGAAGTCCGTCAAGAGGGGGGAGGCCTCGAAGGACGAATATAGCCTCGCCCTCCGCACCCTCGAAAGCCACCCAGCTTTCCCCGCCCACTCCCTCCCAGGCCTGAACCACCATGCCCTCACAGTCCTCCGGGATAACCTCGTTTATCCCTGGCCTACCGTCCGCCGCTACTCCGAGACCATATTTACATGGATAGCGGACGGTAGGCTCCCACACGGCTGGCACGACCCAGTTGCCATCAACATGGTGAGAATGGAGGTTCTCACCATGCCCGCCCGCCCTCCCGGCCGCCCCGCCCGCTCCAGCCTTCCGAGCCGCAGACCCAGCCCAAGCCCGACCCCAGCCACGGACCCAAGCCGACGCCCAGGTTCCCTACAGCAGGGACCTCCACTGGGCTCCCTGCTCCGCCTGGAACCGTGAACCCACCTCATGCGACCGGGCCGCCACCGGGGAGGCCCACGGCGAGGCGGGGGCCAGGCAGTGACACACATGCGCATACTGCGCAAACGTGCGGAAGGTGCTCACCATGCACAGTGAGGCCGTATTTATGGCGAAGCGAGCACGTGAGCGCGAAACCCCATAACCGGCCATAACCGGCCAAAAACCTACACCCCTGCCGACAAACCCATCACTACCACCGACCCCGGCATACACGCCCCTGCCAACCGCCACACCTGCCCAGGTAATGCCGCCGGCCCCCAGCCGGAGGCCCACCGGACCGCCAGGAGCACCACCAGCTCCCCACACACGCGGCCTGGCGCCCTCCTCGCCCTCAAGCAAGGAGGACTAGGCGCTGACCACCACAGCCCTACCCGCACCAACAACACAGACGGGGACCATCACCCCACCCCCCAGGCTCCCAACGCCACCCACACCGACCACAACCATGCCCCAGACATCCCTGCCCCCGCCGACCCCCGGATGCTTGGTCACTCGACCGCAGACACCACTAACACTGACCTCCACCTCTCCCCCGGTGACACCGCCTTCCTCACCCCCCCCGACCTCCTTCGCTGCCCCCCTCTCCGACCCCCATCCTGCCCCGACAGACACCCTCGCTGAGTTGATCGCCGACATCGTCGATCACCACATTCAGGATACCCTCCCTGCCGCCCCCTCCTGCGGCCCCTCCCCCGCCCACTACCGCCCCACCATCCTCTCCACCTGGCCCCACACCTCCGGCGAGGCGTGGACCGGTACCCCACCTTCACCACCACCTACGCCGCTCTCCGGGAAGCGGGCCTCCCCAATTCTTTGGCCGCCCACATCCCCCTTCCCTCGGGCCTCCACATACCTGCATGGCGCGCCCGCCTCCGCGACTACCCCGATCCCGCCGTCCTCGACCTCCTGGAGTTTGGTTTCCCCTCCAACTACCCGGCCTCTACCCCTCCTCGCCCCACCTTTTCCAACCACCGCGAGCCCCCCGAGAACCTCCCCCACATATGTGACTTCATAAGCACTGAGCTCGCCCTCGGCGCCCTCACGGGCCCCTTCACTGTGCCTCCCTTCACCCCTTGGACCCAGGTCTCCCCCATGATGACCCGCCCCAAGTCCGACCCGGGCAAGAGGCGGGTCATGGTGTATCTCTCCTAACCTCCGGGCGCCAGCGTCAACTCCGGCATTCCCCGCCGAGAGTACCTCGGGAGACCCCACTCCTACAAACTTCCCTGTGTCGCCGACGTAGGCCACCGACTCATCAACGAGGGCCCCGGGGCCTACGTCTGGACGGCCGACATATCCCGCGCCTACCGCCAGCTCCGCGCCGACCCCCTCTCCTGCCCCCTGTACGGCATCTGCCTCGATGGCCTAACCTACATCGACCTCGCCCTCCCCTTCGGCTGCCGCTCCTCGGGCACGGCCTGCGTGCGGGTCACCGGGGCAGTGGCCTGGATCCTCTGGCACGAGGGCTTCCACGCCTTCGTCTACGTGGACGACTTCGTCGGGTGCGAGGGCTCCTACCTGAGGGCGTGCCAGGCCTTCGACGCGTTCCTCACCCTCACCGCCGGCCTCGGGCTCAACGTGGCGCCCGGGAAGTGTCATCCCCCCGCTGTCCGCCTCACCTGGCTCGGGTTCGCCCTCGACAGCGAGGCGATGACCATCCAGATCGCCCCCGACAAGATCCAGGACCTCATCGCTGACTGTGAGACCCGCATCGCCCGCCCTGCCCTCGGGAAACGCGACCTCCAGAGCATCCTCGGGCGCCTCAACCACGTCAGCAGCTGCGTGCTCCCCGCTCGGAAGTTCATGACCTGGCTCCTTGGGGCGCTGCGCAGCTGTTTCGGAGCTGCCTCCCTCACCCTCACCGGCGACGCCCTCCGGGACCTGAGGTGGTTCGCCACATACCGCCGCGCCTCGAACGGCCTCCACCTCCTCCGGGCCCCGGCGACCCGTCGCCACGTGATCGAGTGCGACTCCTGCCTGACGGGTGGGGGCGCCTACTCCAGCATGAGGTGCTACGCCCGAGGGTACTCCTCGGCCTTCCGGCCGCGGTACCCGGCCATCCATGAGCTGGAGGCGGTGAACCTGGTCGGCGCCCTCCACTGCCTCCTCCCAGATGACGTCGCGGGGGCGACCGTGGTTGTCAACACCGACAACATGGCCTCCGCCGTCTCCCTCGTGTCTGCTCGGGACCTGCACCCGAGGGCTCTGGCTCCTCGCCGTGATGGGCTCCTTCACCATTCAAGTCGTGCATAAGCCCAGGGCCGACCTCGTCCTCGCAGACGCCC
Source organism: Branchipolynoe longqiensis (assembly GCA_030323885.1). NCBI lineage: Eukaryota > Metazoa > Annelida > Polychaeta > Phyllodocida > Polynoidae > Branchipolynoe > Branchipolynoe longqiensis. The sequence goes on from CM059200.1 coordinate 30,673,121, forward strand.
TCAGCCGCGCTCACCTCGCCAGCCCCTGGGCCGAGGTGTCGCGGGCCGAGGTGGACCGCCTCGGGTTGGAGCACGTCCACCCCACTTACGATGACTTCCCCTTTCACCCCAGCCTCTAGGTGTTACATCGTGGCCCGAGGCCGGGACCCCCTCGCTCCATCCAGCAGCCGGACCTGGACCTCAGAGGCGGTGCACGCATACGTGCCCCGCCTCGCCCCCGAGGCCGCCCCTCAAGCCCTCTCCCCCGTATTGGTGGAGGGCTCCTCGGCGCCCCCTCACCATGAACACTCAAGCTCCCTCTGAGCTCTTCTAGTCCTTAAGGTATTTACTCCTTCTGCTCCCTATGAGCCCTCTCTTAACTTCAAGTTCTCTGTATATGCCCTGTATAAGCCTCATTGTCTTACCCTGTATATAGCATTTGATTTGTCTCTCTGTTGTTGCCCTGTATTACCCTGTTGAGGCACTCAATAAAGTGCCTTTTCTCCACCCCCGCCTCCTCTTCCTTCCTTGTCGCGCATCGGTCGTAATGCTTGCATTGCGTTTGATGCGAGGCGAGGAAGGAGGCCCCCTCCCCCCCTGCCACGCCGCACCGGCTTTCTCACCTCCTCTGTCATCTTCCCCTCGGCTTTCTCCCCTCCGCGCTCTCTCTCTCTCCCCTGCCGGCTTTCTCACCTCCCCCCGCACCTCTCACCTCCCCGCTCCTTCCCTTATAAGCTGCGCGCCCGGCCTCCTTCAGCCATTCGCCTTCCTGCCGTCCTCCCTGCCCAAGCCTCAATTTTCTCCACCCACCCACCCTACACTCCAACCATACCGGTGGTGGAGGGCTCCTCGGCGCCCCCTCACCATGAACACTAAAGCTCCCTCCGAGCCCCTCTAGTCCTTAAGGTATTTACTCCTTCTGCTCCCTATGAGCCCTCTCTTAACTTCAAGTTCTCTGTATATGCCTTGTATAAGCCTCATTGTCTTACCCTGTATATAGCATTTGATTTGTCTCTCTGTTGTTGCCCTGTATTACCCTGTTGAGGCACTCAATAAAGTGCCTTTTCTCCACCCCCGCCTCCTCTTCCTTCCTTGTCGCGCATCAAAGAAAGGAAGCCCTAGTTTCAATATAGGATTGTTGAAAGAATTGCCAAGATCATACATGTTGAACAGATCTTTATGTGTACACCTCATCAACTGTTTAATACCACCTTAATAGATTATTTAAGATGTTCATATTCTCTTGTATTTATGCTCTGTTGTTAACATTTTTATGTACTACTTTGGATGTAGTGGGGTCTGGAAAAGTACTCTTGTTGTACCACCTTGAAAATGTTGACTTTGGATGGCCCCTTAGTAAATAACTTTTATCAGCGTCGAGGCACTGGCCTTCTGACATTTTGTACATAATTGTCTTTGCTGCATGAAACAGTAATTATTATTTGTGGGTACTATACTGTGTCTGTTTACCTATAGGGTGAATATGAAGCGAACACTATTGTTGAATGATTAATCTTCGTGGCTAACATCAACAGCAGAGCCTTCTGAACGTTTGTCCTACTAAATCACCAATCAATCATTCTCTGCTAACCAAACTTGATATGTTTGTTTGTTATTCAATTTTACCTCAGTACTAAGCCTCGGCTACTCGAGGCCGAGGGAGAAGGTAGCAACATCTGGTAGAGCAATTAGCATATTCCACTCGTGAACGGTGGACGTTTGCGAGTAAGCAGCAGTCTTTTTTATGCAATAAGTGCAGAATTTGCAGTGAGTTTATGGATATTTTTTCCACATTTCATTATGAACATATGAAGATTAGTTTGTACAATTTGGTCGATTATGGCGATTGTATTTAAAGAAATATAAGGGTAGAACCGACTTGTGTGCCGGTACGCTACTATAAGTATGACAGCACCATGTTGTTACTTCTGGTCGGATTTCCGACTCGATATTCGCTATTTATTCGTAGCGTTTTTATGACTTTAAACCCAAGAATACTGGAGGAAACGGGTACAACAATATTCTCTACGAGTTTTAGGATATTGGGGAATATATTAAAGAATTTATTGGCGAAAAACCGATTCGTTTGCCGGTGTCACGGTTTAAAACCCCGGCCCGATCGCAGCCCCTGCCGTGGCCTCTGCGCATGCGCAGAGGTTGTAAACAGGCTGCAGAACGAATACACACTGCCAGTGTCTATTAAAGTGTAATAGAAATGCACAATCCTAACCATATAAATTTAATATAATCTATCCGTCGAATATGTTTTCTATATGTGTACCAAGCAGCTTGTTTCTAAGTGGTGTAGCTTTAGAGATATTTCACTTTTTCTGTATGAAGATTGCACTGACACTCAGAATATCCCAACTTTCACTATTATCTCTGTTTTTAATACTTTCAGCATAAATTGCTCTTAGGTTACATTAAATACTTCAGATCTTCCTCTTCAATCGCGCATTAAGATATTTTTAATCGATCCAATGAAAGCTTTTAAATTTATTTTACAAAAATAAATGCTTAGTCAACTGTCTTCACGGCAGGGGCTGCGATCGGGCCGGGGTTTTATACCATGACACCGGTACGGTAGAGTTGACATCGCCGTGTTGTTTGCTTCTGGTCGATTGCTCGACCTGATTATGGCTATTTGTTTTTTAGCGGTTATTCTTATGAGTTTAAACCCAAGAATACAGGAGAATACGTATTGCTTGTGGAGAACAATATTCTATGAATATTAGAATACTGACGCATATATTAAAGGATTTATGGGAGTTAAACCGATTCGGGAGTCGGTACGGTAGAGTTGACATCGCCGTGTTTGTTATTGCTGGTCGGTTGCTCGACCTGATTATCGCTATTGTTTTAGCGGTAATGGGGGACCTCCGACTTTTTAGTTCAAGTTCCTGCCGTTCACGTCGCCACTGAAGTAGTGGGCCTCTCGGGCACACTGTAACACTGCACATTCAATGGCTATGAGCAATCTTCATACAGAAGAAGTGTAATATCTCTAAAACTACACCACCTAGAGACAAGCCACTTGGTAGACATATAGAAAACATATTCAACACATAGATTATATTAAATTTATCAGGTTAGGGTTCTGCATTTCTATTAATTTTGAATAAAATAAACGGTTTGCACTGCGCATACCGGCAAACTCAATGCATTGTCAATGGCCGTGAGCAATCTTGAATTATATTCATACAGAAAAGGTGAAATATCTCTAAAACCATACCACCTAGAGACAAACCGCTTGGTAGACATATAGAAAACATATTCAACGAATAGATTATATTAAATTGATAAGGGTAGGGTTCTGTATTTCTATTAATTTTGAATAAAATAAACGTTTTGCACTGCGCGTACCGGCAAACTCAATGCATTGTCAATGGCAATATCTCTAAAACCACACCACTTAGAAACAAACTGTTTGGTACACATATAGAAAACATATCCAACGATTAGATTATATTAGATTTATAAGGTTAGGGTGCTGTATTTCTATTAATTTTGAATAAAATAGACGTTTTGCACTGTGCGTCCTGGCAAACTCAATGCATTGTCAATGGCTGTGAGCAATCTTCATATAGAAGAAGTCAAATATCTCTAAAACCACACCACCTAGAGACAAACCACTTGGTACATATATAGAAAACATATCCAACGAATAGATAATATTAAATTTATAATGTTAGGGTGCTGTATTTCTATTAATTTTGAATAAAATAAACGTTCTGCACTGCGCCTACCGGCAAACTCAAGGCATTGTCAATGGCCGTTAATGCCCACTAGTACCGATGCGCCACCAAGTGTCGGAAAAACTAACTAGCCCACATGTCCCCCATTCTTTTGAGTTTAAACCCAAGAATACAGGAGAATACGTATTGCTTGTGGAGAACAATATTCTATGAATATTAGAATGTTTACGCATATATTAAAGAATTTATTGGAGTTAAACCGATTCGGGAGCCGGTACGGTAGAGTTGACATCGCCGTGATTGTTTACTTCTGGTCGGCTGCTCGACCTGAATTTCGCTATTGTGTTAGCGGTTATTCTGTTGAGTTTAATCCCAAGAATACAGGAGGATATGTATTTCTTGTGAAGATATGGTTGTTATATGGATATTAATCGAATTAATGGTGCTTTTAGTGGCGTTTTTCTATTTTTATGGAATTAATTTATAATTAAAATTATGTATGTAGATGTTGGTGGTTGCCACATCACAGGTAAAGTTTTTGGTTCAACAAGCCACCCGTTGCTGAACGGAGAGCGATGTTGGCTAGAGCCTCATCTCGTTTGGATTTTTCCTCGGTTTCTTTTATGGATTCACGTTGGAAATTAATCCTGGATTTCTTTCATGGATTCCCCACTTTTTTAAGGCGTACCTCCGAGTTCCGTAGCATTTTCTCCAACTTGCTGGCGCAGTAGCTGGAGGAGGGAGAAGTGTACGGAACAGAGAGTGTGGGAGGGACCGATATACTGGTCCCTACCCCTCGTTTGGTTTCGGCTTCCATACCGTTACCATACGACATTATACATTAGCTTACACGCCTGTGTTGGAATGGTGTAAATACATTCTCCAACACCAGTAATTGCCGCCCGTGACCGAAACGGAGAGCGATGTTGGCGAAAGCCACATCACGTTAAGCCGCCCGTTGCCCAACGGTGAGCGGTGATGGCTGGAGCCATATTACGGTTATCCCCTCCGTTGCGAAATGAAGTGCGATGTTGGCTGAAGCCTCATCACGGTAACCTGCCCGTGACCGAGTGGGAAGCGATGATGGTTGCGACCACATCAGGTTATGTAGCCCGTTAAAAACGGAGAGCGATGTTGACTGAAGCCACATCCCATTTTGGCGTCTGCTACCAAACGGACCAGACGGGATGGCCGAATGAGTTAGAGCGTCCGTCTCCCGTGCTGGTAGATCGTGGGGTCGTGGGTTCGAGTCCCGGTCGAGTCAAACCAATGACTTTAAAATTGATACTTGTCGCTTCCTAGCCAGGCGCTCGGCATTATTAGGATAGGGCAAGGACTGGTGTGCTCAGTGTCAGGATAATGTGACTGAGTGGGATACCAGGTCATGGTGCCGGCGGCCTGGTTTCCCAGTGGGACAGCACTATAAAGTCGCCATGAGTGTGCACTGTCACAAGTCGGTACCCGTCCTGATATGACCTTAGATGTTGCTAGGACGTAAAACAACAACAAACAAACAAACAAGTTACCAAACGGAGAGCGATGTTGGCTGAATCCACATCCCGTTTAGGCCGCCTGTTACTAAACGGAGGGGGATGTTGGCTGAAGCCACATCCCATTTTGGCGTCTGCTACCAAACGGAGAGCGATGTTGGCTGAATCCACATCCCGTTTAGGCCGTTTGTTACTAAATGGAGGGCGATGTTGGCTGAAGCCTCATCACGGTAGCCCGCCCGTGACCGAGCGGAGAGCGATGATGGTTGCGACTACATCAGTTTATATAGCCCGTTAAGAACGGGGAGTGATCTGGGTTGAAGTTACATCCCGATTAGGCCGCCCGTTACCAAACGGAGGGCGATGTTGGCTGATGCCACATCCCGGTTAGGCCGCCTGTTACCAAACGGAGAGCAATGTTGGCTGAAACCACATCCCGTTTAGGCTGTCAGTTACCAAACGGAGGGTGATGTTGGCTGTAGCCACATCACGTTTAAGCCGAGCAGAGAGTGATGTTGGCTGAAGCCACATCACGTTATGCCGCTCATTGACATACTGAGAGCATTGTTGGCTGAAGCCACTTTACGTTTAACCCACCTGTGGCCGAGTGGAGACAGATGTTGGCTGAAGCCACATCATGTCCGTCCTGATATGAGCTTAGATGTTCTAAGATGTAAATAAAAACAATTAGTTGGTTGGCCATACTCAAACTTTCAGTTGATGGTTACAGGGTGTCTGGCCTGAGAGGTACTTTGGCCATTATTAGCTATGGGTATGTTACAAACGGTACCTGTCGGGATATGATTATAGATTTTCTAGGACGAAAAACAACAAACAAATAGTTGGTTGAGCACTCTAATTTTCATTGATCGTTACAGATCTTGGATTTAAGGGTTAGTTGCCTATGAGGGGCAGTAAGACCGAGGCTCCCATTTCTGATGATAATTACTCGTCACCGGGGGTGAGGGTTTAAGCTTCCCTGGTACACACGGTGTTAGGGGAGGAAAGCAGGCCAGATTCCAGCTCTGCTGGGCTAGAAAAGTGGCTCATGAAGCTGGAGCAAATGCCCTCAGCTAAATCTCAGAAGAGAACAAGTAGAGGTTGCAATGCAAACTCAGATGGCCACGGAAACAGTTTTTTCCAGGAGGTAAAAAGAACTGTATTGTTTCCATACATTGATGATTCATTCATTATGGCCCAGTCACAGTCGAGCTGCTCACAGGCAGTTACCGATCAATTTATGAAGCAGACCAAACATTTGTAAGGTTTATTTCGAATGGACAACTATATGAATTTACTTATTTACCAAGTGGTTTAGCTTGTGCTTCTCCCTTCTTTACAAACTGTTGTTTTTTCACTCATGAAGAGTGAGGGACAGGTATGTTCCCAGACAGTGATGATTCATGTTTTGGTGGGCAGACAAAAGTAGCTGGTCAAAATGTAGTAAATGCTTTAGGTACCACATTTACGAAGTTAGGAGTTGCTGAAAATGGATAAGAAGTTAGCATACGACAGAACTAAAATGGATTTAGGGTTAGGCGTTTAGATCATATTAAGGTTCTAGAGTTGAGAATTTAGATCATATTAAGGTTCTAGAGTTGAGAAGCAGTGTATTTAGGGTTAGGCGTTTAGCCGGCTTGCCCTAATGCTATGTCAGGATGTTGACAGATAGTACTACAGTAATAGCTTTCATTCGCAACATGGGAGGGACAATGTCCAACTCATATAATAAGAGAGCGAAATTTAATTGGAATTGGGGAAGCCACATATAATTGGTTGGCATCATGGAATAATAGCATTTTATAAAGTTGTTCATGGCATCCAGAGCAAAAATGTTGGCAAGTGGATGTTGTCTCTTTGATTTGGGGGGGGAAATAAATTTTATTACATTTTCTTAAACATTCAGCCTAATCGGCAGAGTAGCAAGGAGGGTTTTGATAGTCCCTGATTGGGACATGCAGCCATGGTTGGAAGTATTAGCCCTAGCAGCTAAGGACTTTATATTTTTCCTACATGTAAGGGAAAGAATTTTAAGCATTAATGATTCGTGGGGATGTGTTACAACACCCCTTCTGGCATTCCTTTCGGAACACATATTCATGACACTTTGGCTTAGAGAAAGTTACTCAGCATGTTTATTTGGACTGGTCATTAAATGATGATATTGGTTCAATAAATTGATTTGTTGGAATCAAGGAAGAATAACAAGTTACATAAATAAGTTTTATGCCATCCACAAAATAAGGCATTTTTTGTTTAAATACATAAAGTTAAGCCAATGGAACCATCCCATGCCCAGGTAGTCCGCCTCTTACGAATGATGCGGGATGATGGATTGGGTTATAGAGCCATTAATGCAGCTCGATGAGCTCTTTCGGTCATCTTACCAAGGATTGACGGAGAATTAATTGGGAAACACGAAGTTCTTCAGTGTTTCAGGAGGTCATTATATGAAAGAAACCCTCCTAAACCATAGTATAATAGGTTTTGGGATGTCTCAGGGGTATTTAAGTTTTCTTGGAAATGGTCTGGTTATGGACATCGATCGATTAAACAGCTAGGCTAAAAATTAGCTGTATTGTTACTTTGGGTAACCGGTCATAGGGCTCAAGTAATTGTTGACCCTTTTTACTTACTGGCCTAGACATTGATGACAAGGAGGCCACGTTTGATTTGGTAAATTTTTTAAATCAAACAGTACAGGAGATCCCCTCTCCTTGATTCATTTGTAATGGGTTCCCACATGACAGGAAACTGTGTGTAGTGTCAGCCATTAGGGCTTATATATCCAAGATAAAAGGAATACATAATTCAAGACAGCTTTTGGTAAGCTTCATAAAGCCACATAAGGCTTTATCCAGAGATGCGATCGCCAGTTGGATGATTCACGTGCTCAAGTCAGCAGGCTTTGACATAGGACGCTACGCTTCGCATTTTACAAGAGGTGATATGGTCTCGAAGACGAGACAATTGGGAATCTCAGTGAAGAGAATCCTAGCATATGCCGGCTGCAAGACGGCAAGGTCGTTGGCTAAATATGGCAACAAACGACTAGAAAAGACAGGCGGGGTTGTAACCCGCCTACTCACCAACTAAGAAGATGTGTGAGAATTTACAAAATTGGAATTTACAACTGAAAAATTACTAATAGAGGATAAAAATGAGGCTACGTAAAGTCTCCCTCGGCCTCAAGTAGCTGAGGCTTAGTACCGAGGTAAAATAGTATAGTTAGACGAATCTTACCTTGGTACAGATGATGGATAACTCTTGTTTTCCCGAGGTACAAGCCTCGGGTAGTCGTGGACTAGGGCCCACCCACCACACCCTGCCACGACTATTACGTTTTGCTTGTGCCAAAAAGAAAACATGAGGAATTCCAATCATTAAGCTCATTTTTATCCTGAATATTTAGGTGAAGATTGCTGTACCGGATGTTGCTACCTTCTCCCTAGTCCACGACTACCCGAGGCTTGTACCTCGGGAAAACAAGAGTTATCCATCATCTGTACCAAGGTAAGATTCGTCTAACTATACTATATACTAGACAGGTTGCACTAGTGCGGGAAGTTTTGAATTCTATTCTATTCTAACCGGTCAAACTAAGAATAGGATTAGTACTATTGCTACCTTATTTTGGGAAGGATCGGCCCATGATTGAGTTAGTATGGGGATAATGTGACTAAGTGACCTGCATCATGGTGTTGGTGGGGCAACACTATCAACCAGCGATGTCATGTCAGGTATTGATAGGACATGAAAGTCCATGTCATTGAAAATCGATTTCCTCTGAATGTTCAGTTGTAGACACAGGAGTCTTCACACTAAAGTGGATTAGTGGCGTCCTTTTGCCACCACAAACATTTCTATGTAAATCTAAATTTGTTCTAACACTTGTAAAGAAACGTTTTAATTTATACTACACGCAAGACCCACTTTGTGTTGAAGTACATTTTAAGTCAATGAAATACATGTAGTTGCTTTTTCATTATAATTTAGAAGTCATTAGCTATCAAGTCCGGCTTGTGTGGTAGGGTTATGAATGCTCCTTAGACTGTCTCCTTGATAGATAATTTAATAACTGAAGATTGCCTTTAATAGGTGTTAATACCAAGCGTGGCGTGTGTAATGTGCAGTGGAAATTAACACAGAACGACAGGTGATATTTGAAGTGAAAACAGACAATTATGTTGGTGTGCATACTGAAATATTGGACACCTTAAGCTTGTATACAATGCCATGCAGTAGTTACAGGGTTCTATTAAATGCAATACATATTTAATAAGTGTACCTGTATCTAAATTGGATATATAAAATCCAATTTAGGCAAGTGTTTTGGTTGACGGAATTTGATGCTCTCATCGGGCTGTGCAACTTTACGGTGAACTGAATTATGGAACTCTTCATCAGCCAGTACCCACACCCTTGACAATCCATATCATGACAAAAACAGTCATTGTTGAGCTCGGTCGCTGAACTACACTGCATCCACGCCAGTAATACATGTACACGGCGATATTTTGCCGAAGGGTAAATGCAAAATTGGTTGGTACTGATAATCGGTAAATCCTTAGTATGTCATATTAAATAGAAGTGGATTCGCACAAAAGACGGCTTCTTACCATTTAACCTGGAATTTGCCCATCTCAGCTCTCCAGGATTTCTCAACAAAGACCACCAGTCGGCAACACTCACCAATGTCCAAATAACAATAACACCCACGGTCCACGCCTCTCAATTAGTCCGGGCCCTGATTTACTAATCAGAATAGGCGGCATTGCAGGACAACCGTGTATAAGGCTATTTATAGTAATTAGTGTCCGATGTCTTAGAAAGGGATGATTTATGGATCTAAGTACCGGGCATGTAGCACTGTCTGCGTCCCTGACACCGACGTTTGGTTACAGCAGCCATCTGTCACAGTGCTGCCGTCAGTGGATGCAGGCATTTAATATGGCATGTGTACGTCATTGTGTTTAGTAACAATGGAGAACAGTCATACACATGGTGCTCAGTGACAGTGGAGGGCTGTTATACATACTAACACAGTGATCAGTCATGCATGTCCGCGCTGATCAGTGACAGTGGAGGGCAGTCATACATGCGGATATGGTCCTCAATGACAGTGGAGGACAGTCAGAAATGTCAACACAGTGATCAGTGACTGAAGGATTGTCACACATGTGAACATGGTGCTCTGTGACACTAGAGGACTGTCATACATGTGCACATGGTCCTCTGACAGTGGAGGAAAGTAATACTTGTGTTATTCCATGTGCTGGATGTACTCCGTAGACTGGCACTGTTAGTGCTCAGCTATGCTTGGAGTACAGTGACAACACAGCCCGTGATGACAGTGTGAGTGGTGGAGGAAGGTGCATTTATTCGTGTAGTTATCACTTGATACATAGTCTATCTATGGCATCGTGGCGACTGTCCTGCCCTTCTAAATATGATGAGTCATCGCACCGCCTAACACATTAGTTTCAAGCACTGCTGCTAATTGCAGTCGGAATCGAGGCAAGTGGGGTAGAAGGACACTTCTTGAAATGTGAATAAATGGAGTGGGAGTTGGAATATATTAACAGCAAAGACTAACACTTTTGTGATAGGAGCATTGGAAGACTACACAATTATTATACCTTCAGTCCTTGACGTAACATGCCCATGCATGTTAACGTTGTTATTGCAAATATTAGCGATGTTATTGCACTGCCATTTTCCATCAGGTTGATGGGTGGGGTGGGGTGGCAGTGACATTGCTCATCAGATTGATGGAGGAGGTATGAAGGTGACAGTGACATTGTCTACCAGGTTGATGGGGCAGGTATGAGGATGACAGTGTCATTGTCCACCAGGTTGATGGTGGGGTATGACGATGACCGTGACATTGTCTACCAGGTTGTTGGGGCGGTATGAGGATGACAGTGACATGATCTACCAGGTTGATGGGGGGGGGGGGGTATGAGGATGACAGTGACATTGTCTACCAGGTTGATGGGGGGGGAGGGTATGAGGATGACAGTGACATTGTCTACCAGGTTGATGGGGCTATATTACATGATGGTGACAGTGCATTGTCTACCAGGTTGATGGGGGGAGGTATGAGGGTTAGTGACATGGTATACCAGGTTGATGTGTGGGTATGAGGGTAGCATTGTCTACCAGGTTGATAGGGCTATAGTACATGATGGTGACAGTGCATTGTGTACCAGGTTGATGGGGGAGGTGTGAGGGTGAGTGATGTTGTCCATAAAGGCTCGAGATGTTGGTGGAAGCGTTGCCTGTTGCCCTGCCTGGCTGTCACAGTATGGAGTGAGGATATATAGATGTGTGTGGCATGTGCTGCTTGTACACTTGCTATCCGGAGCACACTTCGTCCACACCTCTCTCTATCTCCTCTCTGCTGGCCAAGCTCCTCCTTGATAATGTCTGAAAAGAGTTCCAGGAGGGGGAGCCTGCCAGCATTTCACTTTCTACTGTTACTCTGTCCGTGACTTTGGCTCGCCGGCTGGTCACCAAATAGACACGGTCCTTTGACTCGACACTCCTCATTCTCTTTCCTATACTCTACCCTTTTTTTTTTCTCCCAGGCTTGCTTCTCCCCCTGTTGTTTGCTTGGGTGGGGCCCTTTACTTTATTGTTTCTCTCGCTTTGTTCTTGTTGTTGGAACCGCTGGACCCACCTCTGCCCGTCCCTTCCTCCTAAATCCTTGCTGCTGTCGACTGGATAGGAGTTCTGTGCTACCGCCGGACAGGAGTGATTCAGGGTCGCCCCAACGATTTGTCGTTTTAATTGTTGTACATCCCCCAGCTTCTACAAACATCCACCAGAAGATTAATCTTCAACCAAAGATTGGACCGATTTATCGGTGCCTCTCTATATTGCTGTAGTTCTGCAGCCGGTAACTGTCGTAAGGTTATGAACCCCCCAGAAGTCAAGTCAAGCTGCTTGTAGTATTCTAAGATGACAGGTTGCTGCTGCACAGAGGGATGCTGAAGAGAAGACACCCGTTTCCATAGTAATTCCCGCATCACTTGTCACATCACTCCGGGAATGGGGAGAGTAAAAAAGACTAGGCCTCTTGCTTGGAAGTAGTCGTTGCCATAGCAACCATGCTCGGCAATTTGAATGATGAGATGTACATGCTGCCTCGACCCAGTCATTCCAAATTCTTTTGTCTGTCTGATTTGGCAAGCGCTTCTAAAAAGGAGGTCTATCTTCTTAAGTCATCCTCATCCTTGCCTATCAGTAAAGCAAACTGTAATTATTGAGTAGGTCTGAAGTTCGAATCCCAGCCGAGTCAAACCAATAACTTATATAATTGGTACTTCTCGTTACCTACCCTGGTGCTCAGCATTAATAGGATAGGACAAGGACTGGTTAGCACAGTATCAGGATAATGTGACTGTGATATCTGGTCATGTGTGTCGGCGACCTGGTCTCCCAGTGGGGCAGCACTTTTTAAAGTCATCATGAGCGTGCACTGTCACAAGCTGGTACCTATCCTTCTTTTTTTTTGCGAACTGGGCTGAATATATTCTACAACTTGACAAAGGGGGTCATGTTCTGTTGCAGTAACATCATCTGTCAGGGGATGGAAATAACGGTTTCTTTGTTCATAATAGAACTCCATATGAATGTGGTGAGGCGTCACTAATTTCGCCGCGATGTTCTAAATCCGGTTAAGACCCGCACCCCCCCCCCCCCCGCTCCCTCCTCCTCAGGTTGGAAGTATGTGGCCGAGTTGTCTTTGGCTGTTCTTGCACCATCTTACTGAACAGATCGTAGACGAAGCGCGCTCTGTTAGTTATGTTGGTTTAAACGATGTGTGAATGGTTAGTATAGCGGCAGTCCCCTAAGGGCTTGCTTGCTCTTTTAGAACCAATACAATTGATGTCCTGTCGGACGGCAAATGAAAGGCTAGCATTGCCAGCGGCGGCCTGTATATGGCGGGCAGTATTCGGCCACTGCAAATTTGAAGCCATGCCGTCATGACGTGGGGCGTGCATGTGGTACACGTGTACAGACACGCACTGGACGCCACTGCCCGTCACGGCCCCGTGGTGCCCGGTCGCCAGCACTCCTACTGCCGCCCGTGGAACTGAGGCGCTTTGTATGCCGGGCTAAGATGTGTGTGTGAGGGGGGGGGGGGTGCACCCAGAGAAGCGAAGCGATTACAATCACACAAATGACACCGAGCTTGTTTAACTGCCACAGGAGTTCTCATCATAAGCCGTGTTCACACGGACAAAATCTAAAGCGATTTAGACAAGGCGGATAGCAGGAGTCGAATTAGCCGCCCGTTCACACGGGCAGTACTTGGGCCGGAAATCGATATCTGCGCATCAGCAAGTCCAGTCTGACCAGAGCCAGTTTTCGGTTAGTCGACGTGACCACTAGAGAGTGGGTTCGACCTAGATATGTATGTACTGAATCGTATTGGTTTGGAACGGTCAAAACTTCTGCTGGGCAGTGAAACCCTAAAAATAAATGTGCACCTCTAGCAGTAGGTATCCCAAGTGATTTTTAAAAACAGGTCTGAGCTTAATTCAATGGATTTCATCTGTTAGGATATCTAATTTGAAACAAAATGATACTTCATTTGTCAAAATTGCTCTAATATTAAGGAAGATATGGGCGTTTTTATGTTGTTACTTAATTGGGCCCATCCGAACCTAAAAAGATAGCATTTTTGATGGTCCCCTAAATTAAAACTAATCACCCTATCTCACTTCTAATGTTTTTTCTGGTGATTCCATGGCCTGTATAAAGAGAATATAGAGATCTAGGGGTATGGGATGGTTACATTTCAAGATATGGATCTTCAAAAATGCTAAAAACTACAATTTCCCATAACTCACCATTTTTCAAATTTAGCTGTGGAGCACTTTTAGAGGTGGGCTTGTGGAAAAAATATGCACCCCAGATGGATTATTCTTATTTCTCCCTGACCTATAGGTGCGTCCTGTTACCTCTATTTTTTTTCAGGACCGCATACAATTGGGAAAAGTTGATAGAAATAGGTCCAAAATGCTCCAGAGCTCAATTTGGCAAGTGATAAAATTTGGTAAAAAATTAACAATTTTGAGAAAGTTTTAAATGACACAGAAAATCACCCGTACAAGATAATTGCATGAAATTTTCAGGTTTTATTAGGCTGAATATGTTCTTTCTATTTCCATTATATAAAATACACTTTGATATATGTGAATTATTTTAATTTTACAATGATTATGATCAAATCTGGCAAAATGCCCAATTTCGAGCAAGTTTAAAATGACACAGAAAATCACCCGTACAAGATAATTGCATGAAATCTTCAGCCTTTATTATCATCAATATGCTCTTTCTATTTACAGTATATACAATATGCTTTGACATATGTGAATTATTTTAATTTTATAATGATTGTGATCAAATCTGGCAAAAAATGCCCAATTTTGAGCAAGTTTGAAATGGAAAAACACATGTACAAGATAATTCCATGAAATTTGGAGATTGTATTATCCTCAATATGCTCTTTCTATTTACATCATAATATATATAATAAACTTTGATAGATGTGAATTATTTTAATTTTACAATGATTTTATACATTTCTTCAAAAGTAGCAAAAATCCTTGCGCATGTCCAGTCAGGTAATAAGTACTACTACCACATAGGTATCCCAAGTGATTTTTAAAAACAGGTTTGAGCTTGATTTAATGGATTTCCCTTGTTGGGATATTGAATTTGAAAGAAAATGACACTTCATTTGTCAAAGTTGACTGCAAAGTCCGATGAAATATCAAATTTTCAAAACGAAACCAATTACCTAGATTTGATTTTACATATCAAACTTAGATACTGATGCACTTATTAAGCATTTTTTTAAATAATAAAATGAATCCAAGACCAGGTTAAAGGTAAGAGAACAAAGGTTGTTTCTGCTGTCATAAATTTGTAAGAACCCTTTGTGGTTTGTTTTGCCAGGGTGTTGAAGTGGAGCATTTTTGGACAGAATTTGGCTGTGTTTGGGGTACCTACTAGCAGGTTCATAGACCAAATTATATAATATGTGCTTTTGATCGACCGGAAAGTCAACAAACTAAGGTGTCGACTGCACATGCGTGTGAGGTGCTTAATCCGCCTCAGAGCATCCACACGGGAAAAATAAATCGACTCACAGAAATCTACTCGCGTAATCCATCTCCACAAGTGGTTTCCAGTATCAGGATCACAGGAATCGATTCAGCCCTAATCCGCCTCAGACGCCCGTTCACACGCGAAATGTAACCCGAACTATACAAGTCGATTTCTACGAATCGATTTACAGCGCCCGTGTGACCACGGCTTTAAACAGCTCTATTGATGGTACTATTGAACATGTATCACTTTCTGTGAACTGACAGTAACTAGTACCGTATGAAGTTAGCAAAATGTGGGTCGATAGCAAAATAGCTCTGTACCTATGCAATAACAATTTAAGTGTGTGATTGTACATAATTGCTGGCATTGTAATAGTTGTCGTGGGTGGGCAGACTGATTTCATGTGGGCCTCAACCTTCAGATTCGACTCATTTAAACTCACACCTCGCATCCACTGGCAATAATACACATACTTACCCCCATCTAAAACAATACTTATAGGTCAGCATATGTACATTTCACTGTTATCAACAAGCTGTTTATGTGTGGTATGTTTAATTTAAAGATACCTGGTTGGACAAATTTATCTTTTTATACCAAAGACTATACCCATGCCTGGTATTCGGCATTTCTAGACTAGTATTACAAGGTCAGGGACTGGTTAGCTCAGTGCGACTGTGTGGGATTTTTGGGTCTGCCAGTTGTGCAGCACTATAAATTCACTATTATTGCACATTATCACAAACCGGTCCCTGTCCTGATATGTCTTTATATGTTGCCAAACCTGAATAAAGCAAACCGCACCTGGTCACCTGGGCGGAATTCTACTATAGTATACATGATTTCCGCGACGCATGCGCGGAGCGTAATCCAGATTGTACTTGTGGGTCACAGAGTCTGTGGAGAGGCAATTGAGGCTCTGTTAACACTGGCTTCATATTGACCAACTGACACAGTCTTTTGGCACAAATGTGGATTTATAGAGAAAACATACTTACCATTTTTTAATCATTTTTGATAATTATAGCTGTATCCTATTGATTGATTGATTGATTGATTGATTGATTGAAAAGCTTGATCGTCATGGAAATCGTGTATTGCACACAAGTGTGTATGGTGGCGTATGTGATACTAGCTCCGTTAGTTTAACCAACTGTAAAGTCCACGGCTCGAATCTGTGGTTGTGTAGGCAGGCTATAGTGAAATCAATACAGGCAAAAAGAAAGGAAGAGTATAAAGAGTGAAAGAAGAGAGTGAGTCAAGCCTTCTGGTTTATTATTTATATGGTACATGGATCCAGTATAGTGTATCACCCCACCCCATTCTCCCTATGAGAAACAAGCATTTCTAGCTCCACCAATCAGAAACAAGCATTCCCAGTCCCCATGGTTACAGTGATCTGCCCACCACCACCAAGCTGTGTGGCTCCCCTGGCCACCACCTGCCTTGAGCATGCGTGTGGTGATCCTGACTAGCAGAGGGGGAGGGGGTAGGGCTCTGAGTGCCCTTTACACACTATCTTAGTAGCACCACCATGTCTATTTACCAATCAATTAAGTACCACCAGCAACTACATAAACACATCTATGCACCTAGCCATGTATACCTGTTTCACAAATAGAACATTTGCATTCCCCCACCCATGCATCAATATCGGAGTATGTTACACAATGTCAAAAAGCACGAGACAATGCTGGTGATGCAGTGTCCTCTGGTCGCAATTTAACCCTCTGGTCGCCGAGTGAGGGCAGTGTTTCCTCTTCTGTGGCTGTGCACCGTGTCACCATGGTGGTCGTGTTACAACCCCCAGCCACTGCTCTTGTTCTCTGTTTGTGAGTTAGTGAGAGTGGCAGCATTTCCCGTGAGCCGTTTTATGTTTGAGTTTGGAACATACGTGTCGAAGGGTTAACTGGTTCCCGTGAATAACTTACAATACGCCCAGCAGGGAGACACGCATGTGCACAGGTGGTCACAACCAGCAGAACCAGCTGTACCGCCACCCACACCTACATCAAAACACCACCCAGTGGTTACCCGGCTCAGCACCAGAAATATGTCTTATACCTGGTATCTCTGACCCGAATATGTTAAAAAGACGATAAAGTCAGCTAAATCTCTCCTGTCGGCGTCATCTAGCTGGGAAGGTTCTAATTGCTGCAAACCAGGCGGATTGGCTGAATCGGCAAGAGCGTTGGTTGGTTCATATGTGGGAGCTTGTGGGTTCCAAACCTGACCGAGTCAAAGCAATTACTTACAAAATTGAAACTGGTCAATAGCTTGATGCTTGGCATTATTAATAGGATAGAGCAAGGACTGGTTTACTGAGTATCAGGATAATGTAACTAATTTAGCTTTCAGGTCATGGTGTCAGTGGTCCAGTCTCCCAGTTAGGCAGCACTATAAAGTGACGTTCCTTAGATGTTGATAGAACGAAAACCCCAACAATAACGGCAACTCTTCGGCCCTTAGATTTTGATAGAACGAGAACTCCAACAATAACTGCTACTTTTCGGCCCAGTTAATCAGGGATGAAAGATCTCCGCAATTTTTTATATTTACCGATTAACATTAAGAAATGGCAAGGACAATAATACTGTCACAACAAGGACTGTTGAAACTTGACTTCCAGCATTTTTCCGTGATTCACTGATAGTGCTAATTCTATGGAGGAAAATTCGCGTTTTCGCGGAAATTCGGCATAGGCGTTTCCGCCTTTTTTTCTCGGAGACCACTTTCATCCCTGGTTAATACAGAGTGCTGTCTGCCCAGTATGTGTACACAAGTCAGTCCTGCCCTGTAGTCAGCCCTGTGTGCAGACTGCTGTCTGTCCAGTTTGTGTAGGTGGATCGGGCCTGTGTGGAGATTGTTGTCTGCCTGGTGCATGTAGGTGGATCAGGCCTGTGTGCAGACTGCCCTCTGCCCGGTGTGTGTAGGTGGATCGGGCCTGTGTGCAGACTGTTGTCTGCCCGATGTGTGTAGGTGGATCGGGCACGTGTGCAGATTGTTGTCTGCCTGGTGCATGTAGGTGGATCAGGCATGTGTGCAGACTTCCCTCTGCCCGGTGCGTGTAGGTGGATCGGGCCTGTGTGCAGACTGTTGTCTGCCCGGTGTGTGTAGGTGGATGGGGCCTGTGTGCAGACAACATACGAGTACCATTAATGGAGCGTGCCCAGATTTAGTGCCAGCCAAAAGGCGCTTTAATCGGACGTCCAAAGCATTGGATCGATTCATTTTCAGGAACAGTTAGGGTACATTAGGAATGCACATAAACGCAAATAGGTTGGGTTAACAGCCTACTACAAATCATATGCCAGATCTACATTCGTTTATTATTCATCTAGCAGCAAAATCCCATTAATCTTCTTTTCGCTTAAAGCTGCATAGTCCGATGAAAACATCACATTTTCACAAGCATAACAAGTATCTAGATTTGATTCTAAATATCTAACTTAGCTACTGGTGCACTTATTAAACATTTGTTGTCACATATAAGGGAATACTGAGTCATTTTAATAGAACCAGTTACTGCAGAAGCCTATGGTGTATAGAGTTTTGGCAAGCTTGCAAAAATTAATTTAGCACGTTTGCACTTCAAATATCTCAAAAGTTAGCCATTTAAAATAAGTTACTTCAAACTAAAGTATGGTAGATTATAATGATCAACCTAATATGTTTATCTCAGAAAATGAGTGAAACTCAAAACCATCGGACTATGCAACTTTAAAGATTAACTAGACGCGATGGTCGACTCAGTAGAGCATTCACTTCTCACGCGGGAGCTTGTTGTTGAGTCAAGCCAAGGACATACAACCTTAATGTGTGTAACCACCTTGCCCAGTGTCCAGCATTACTGTGATAGGGCAATGGCTGGCTGGCTGGCTGGCTTAGTGTGGGGATAATGCGACTTAGTGGCATCATGGTTCATTGTGCCTGCGGTACAACGGAGCAGCACTGAAGTCGCCGTGAGTGTGCGCTGTCAGAAGCCGGTACCTGTACTTAAATGATACTGGGACATAAAGATTCGATAAAGAAACACCTCGTGGGCTGTCCGCTGTAGTCTGTAAAAACTGCTACGTGACCCCACCTCACCCCCCACCCTGGCGGGCTTTCATTGTGAGGAGTGATGCCATGGCCTGCATGGCTGCCCCGTTTGGCTGCAGCTGTCGCGCGTCATATTTGAGTTCCTCACATTAAACATGGTGTGTAAACACAGCGTGGGAGCACGACGGTGTTGTCGTTCCGGGCGTGAGGGGTGCTCGGCTCCGTTGCCATAGTAACCGGAGGCCGGATGAGTGATGGCTACCACTGTTGCCTGTAACCACGGGAGATATGTATTGGTTCCGATTTGATTCCCTCGCTTATAAACTCCGGGTCACCGGTTAGGCATTCATGTACGCGCGTGCACGTTAGGGCAGCTTCCATTACCTTGGGTACAACCGAATTTCAACATGGTACGGGCTCTTGGTAACCGTCGCAAATTTATATAATACATATGTGCTGTAATAACGGTGACTGATTCTTAGAATACTGAAACGTGACATTATTTCTACTCCCCATCCTCGTCCACACACAGTGACATGCATGGCATTGTGATAACCATGGCAACTCGCATCATCTGTCATCCACTTGCGTTTCCACCCACTCACACCCAGTTCACACTACAAACGGCCTTTATAAATGTTGGCATGGTAACCGAATGAGAAGCGAGTTGGAGGAAAGAAGGCAACATGGCGTCCAAAAGATGGGGTGGTTCGGGGGTCGGCGTGTTGCCAGCCGGTCAGGGGCGGCGACAGGAGGCGGCCTGTGCGCGACGTGTGTCACTGTTATGGATTCCGTACATAAATTAAATCTAATGAGAGGTGGCATTCGCACCGGCTGAGACGCTATTCAAGTCGCTAGCCATGGGCCAGGTGTCGGTGCGACCTCGGGTCAGAGCTCCTTGGAGCCTGCGCCACTCTTAATACATGGCCTGGGTAGCGTGACTTAATTGTTCTGCTGCTACGTAGAGCATGGCCTCCACAATCAGTGACGACCATGTTGTTATCGGCTGCTTGAGCCCCTCAGTCTACACACTGGGTCCTATTTATTTTAGTTTCCGAGAGGAGCGAGGGGTGGGTGCGAGCACTGAATACTAAACTACATGTAATCTAATACATGCTTGGTGCTCATGAATACAATCCGCTTTTTGCACTGTCCAACCACTGGATGCAGTCCAATGTCA
This sequence comes from Branchipolynoe longqiensis, assembly GCA_030323885.1. Classification (NCBI taxonomy): domain Eukaryota; kingdom Metazoa; phylum Annelida; class Polychaeta; order Phyllodocida; family Polynoidae; genus Branchipolynoe; species Branchipolynoe longqiensis. The sequence continues at coordinate 30,693,634 of CM059200.1, forward strand.
CATTTTTTGCCGGTGTAGGACGTTCAAAACACGACCCCGTTCAAAACACTACCCAAGTTTAAAACACTATCATGACACGCTGACCCTGCTGTGGCGTTTGTAGCACATATTAGTAGTATGCACTGACAGTGCTGCGGCATATGCACCACGTATTTGTATATGCTGATGGTGCTGCGGCGTTTGAAGCATGTATTAGTAGTATACGCTGATAGCACTGCGCCGTGTGCACCACGTATTAGTATATGCGGATTGTGCTGTGGCGTTTGAAGCATGTGGTATGCCTTGGTCACAAATGCGTTACGGCGTGCCTGCGGCGGCCGTAAGTCGCCGCATCGGCCAGACCGTACAGTGATCGTACGGTTAGTTACGGTCGCCATATGGTGACCGTACGTTTTTTGGCTAGCCGCAAGGTGCTGCGTTTTTTTAAAGTTAGAGTGAAAAATCGCAACACTGCAGGCAGCAATCCTGGCAATCTGTACGATCACCTTTGTTGACATCAATGAACAGGTTGTAAAATGAATATCAATAAGGTACACAATTCATGTTTGTGTGATCAATATTAAGAAAGTTATTTGTGACCAATATCATTAGTAGTATACGCTGATAGCGCTGCGGCATGTGCACCACATATTAGTATGGTATATGCTGATGGTGCTGTGGCGTTTGAAGCACGTATTAGTAGTAGGCTATGCAATGCACACTTCCCCCACCTTACTGCCTACTGCCCCACCAGGCGCAGTGGCCTAATCGGTAAAGCGTGGGCCTCGCATCCGGAAGGTCGGGAGTTTGGTTCCCGCTCGAGTCAAACCATGCAATGACTTTAAAATTGATACAAGTTTATCGCTTCTTAGCCTGTCACTCTGCATTAATACGACAGGGCAAGGACTGGTTGGCTCAGTGTCAGGATAATGTGACTGAGTGGGATATTGGGTCATGGTGCTGGCGGCCTGGTTTCCCAGTGGGTAGCAGTAAAAAGTCACGATGAGTGTGCAGTCGCTACCCACCCTGATATGACCTTAGATGTTGCTAGGACATAAAACAGCAACCAACAACAACAATCCCAACTGCCCCACCTTACTAAATACTGCCCCACCCTACTATACATACTTCGCCACACTACTGGCAGCACTATAAAGTCACGATGAGTGTGCAGTCACAAGTCGGTACCCGTCCTGATATGACCTTAGATGTTGCTAGGACATAAAACAGCAACCAACAACAACAAGCCCTCCTGCCCCACACTACTGCATACTGCCCCACCCTACTGCATACTGCATCAACCTACTACAAATGAAAATGAATATGCAGCAATTATACAAAAACATTTAGAGTATTGTTTTGAACTGAAAGGTAGTGTTTTGAACTTGTGGATAGTGTTTTCAGCGTGGCCACAGTAGTGTTTTGAACCTACCTTCAACTAGGTTGAAAGCACTACCATAGTGTTTTGAACCTAGGTTGAAAACACTACCGTAGTGTTTTGACCTTACTACACCGGTTACTTAAATTTAAAATGATACTTTATTAGCATTGTTTTGATTTGTTAACTAGAGACTTTAAAGTGCTGAATCAACACACCAGCTTGAGAAACCTTCAGACCGCATGACCTACATAGGAAGATGACTTCTCAGTATAATAGAATTGTGAAGGACAGCTGGTGTTGCTATGCTCAGCCGCCGTTGTCAAACTGAATGTCCAGTGCGCCTAAAGCTCCCAGTGCCGCCCACCCCGCTATAGTGGGCACACTTTGCATATTGATCGTGGCTCACGCCGACACCCGGCGTGCGAGGTGCCTAATACACAAACTACTCATAATGCCTCTTCTGTTTACAGACACATGGCCGACGGATTAAGTCTGAATGCACTCATAGGCTTTCACATCTCGAGGTGTGAGATACAAAAGCCCTATAGTGTATGCAGCAAAGGATTCATTGAGCCACAGCAGTCAGTGGCCCTTTATGACGTACCTGTGTGCTCACTGGTGAAAGCTGCATGTATGCATTCTCACACTTTTAGAATACATTATGTATATTCATCACACCCCCTTAACAAAAATCTCTATACTAGCATCATAGTATGATCCATGAACAGAAACAGGAAATAGAACAATTCCGACAATTTATAAGCTACTAAAAAACACGTGAATCTACTTTCATACTGTTACCAGTATGCAGGGTGGCCTAATTTGTTAACATGATTCCCATGTAGGATTGAAATCAATCAAACTGTCATCGCCTCAAAACGCCGGTTCGACCCTGGTGAGTGGCGTGTGCCGCTGCAGCTCTCTGGGAGCCGCCATGGTGCAGCATCTGTGTCAGTGTACCTTCCTTTTTTTCAGCGTCGTACATCGGTGTGCTTTCTTCGTTCTTATTGTTCCGTTGTTGGAGCGTGTTTTGCTTATCCCTATGAATGAGTTGCATGTATGTTTTTTCTTGTGCAGAGCACGGGACGGTATACGCCTTTGGCGAGAACAAGATGGGGCAGCTGGGCCTGGGGCACCAGAGTCCCTCCATACCCAGCCCCACCATGGTGAGGCACAGCTTAGCACATCACTCTGCCTAATGTTGTCTGTGATTCCACGCAGGCTCATCTGGCATCCTACAGATGGTGTATAGCCAACCCTGTAAACTACCAACTGTAGTAGTTAAACGCTGTGTTAACTACCAACTATAGTAGGTAAACACTACGTAAGCTACCAACGATAGTCATTAAACACCATTTAAACTACCAACTATAGTATGTAAATACTATGTAAGCTATCTATGAGTCGTTAAACACCATTTAAACTACCAGCTATAGTAGGTAAACACTACATAAACTATCAACAAGTCGTTAAGCTACCAGCTATAGTAGGTAAGCACTTTTAACTACCAATTATTGTAGTTAAACACCGTGTATACTCCCAACTATTGTAGTTAAACACGACGTAAACTACCAACTATAGTCATTAAGCAGTATGTAAGATAACAACTATAATAGTTGAACACTATGTAAACTACCAACTGTACAAGTTAAACAATATCTAAACTAAATGCTGAGATTAACTGTGCATTCAGTGCATGGTAATTAATTACCTAATCAGTGGTTATTTGCAGAAATGACACAGTTGCAGTGTAGACGAACACAGTGAGGCGTTCTTCACTTGCGGGTTGCTGACACGTAGTTTCCTTAGGCATGACACGTGACTGTTTCAAACTGCCGCGTGTTGAGCCCGCCCCGTGTTGACTTGCCTCTTGCTCTTCTGCCCGCCAGGTGATACACAAGGGCCCCCCGATCAGGCGCATGGCGTGCGGGGCCGAGTTTAGCATGTTCGTCGACGTGCGCGGCAACCTGTTCTCGTGTGGGTCCCCGGAGTACGGGCAGATTGGTGAGGCAGTTCTCAGTTCTCAGCTTTCCCCCTTATCTATGTGCATTTTGTTGAACAACTACCAACTAAAAAGCATTTCTAATATTTTATTCCATTAATATAACATAGAAAATAATACTTCATTTTTATTGGAATAGTTAAGAGAATTGAGTAGTTAAACAAAATTGTTATTTTAGTTTGTAAGAATTTAATCTTGAGGCGTTCTAATTGTGACAAATTCAATGAATAGCCGAATGATGGTGACATGAATAATTAAGAGAACTTATGACTTGGTTAATAGACAATTTCCACGGGCATGCACAGTCAACTGAAACTCGCGTTGTGGGTTAGTGCTGATAGTACTGTGTTATTATTTCACCCAATCATTATTGAACTCTCCCATGCATTTACAACAACAAAAATAGCAAGAAAGTGACCATCAATGGTGATGCTCTGGCTTCTTATCATAAATATAAACATAGTTAGCAACTACTACCTAAATTAGTAATTAGTCATATCTAGCGTTAAATCTAGATTCATCTAATTCTAGAATTATCAAGACCTAAATTGCAGAGAATTTCGATTTTGTCAACCGGAATTTGCTTCAGAAGCTTGCATTCAAGTGGACACTACCCATTCTCTGTACATTAAAAACTAATGAAAACTTGAATACACTTTTAAATATTGACTCATTTTGGTAGTTCTATTTCGAACACGAGTCCTTGCCACTGCCACCAGAGGGCGGGTTAGTAACGGGAATCGCCTGTTATCGCCAATTAGACTGTTGTGATGTGGTTGTGGTGGGCTGCCACGTGGTGCTGACCACTGTGGGGTGTGCTGCAGGTCAGAACTCGGACGGCAAGTACTTCGTGACGAGCAGTAAGTTGACGTACGCCGCCGAGACGAAGCTGCGGCGGGTGCAGGTGTTCATCGAGAAGACGCGCGAGGGGCAGGTCCTGCCCATCACAGACGTCGAGGTGGCCGACGTGGCGTGCGGGGTGAACCACACGGTGAGCGGGGCGGGGCGGGACGTGGAGGGGTTACCGGGCCTGCTGAAGTAACACTCACTGGTCTGTAACGTGGGTGTTTTAATACGAGGGTACCAACTACAGTTTGATGTTGAAGCTGCAGTTTAATTTGCCAAGCTGTGTATAGACTGTAGATGTGAGTGTTGTTTTAGACAGACTTAGTACGTCATTGACAACGGACGGTTCCGTTGTTTCTGTAACAACTATCAGTATCACGGTATGTTCGCCGTTTAGTTGAACATGATTACTGCTAATTTAAAGAAAGTTACATTCGTTGATTAAATGGTGGATTTTTTTCAGCGCCATGTATAAATTTTAGTTTGATTCCGCCAATATTCTAAACTCCACGACCTGCCGGATGAGAAGCAGGCGCTGTACTCATTCGGCCATTCCGTCTGGTAGTGTTACTGTTGGGAACAGCACACAGTAGAAGTTCCAGTCGTAGTTTCACGATTCGAATTAGCAACCCACACAAAGAATAACTAGCTGACCAAATATTTAGTAGAATATTACGACGAAATGTGCATTTATATTTACGTTGGTAAAACGTGTACATTTCGTGTGGGTTAGTACTTAATTACATATAGAGCAGGAAGCTATAGACTCATGCTCATTACCAGGTTGGAGAGCTTACCTCGATCGGGCTATGGTGGTTAAATACCTCATTCGAGCCCCGGTGCAATTTCCAAGGTCGAATTTCATATAGGAATAAGGTGCAGGTTCACAAATATGGTTGTGGAACACTGAGTTTTAGGAGGTTTTCATATTGGAATACATCACTAGAAAGCCAAAAATTATATCTAATTTCCTGGATATTCCTAGGACATTTAGTTGGGACCGGACTGAGTAAATTAACAGTGAATATTAGGAAATAATTCAGTAGTTACAACACATGTCTACAGGACAGAACTGGCCATGATAGTACTGTGTTGGTATAGCCATAAATCCTAAACAATAGAGGAAACTCCAGTCAACCGTGGGGGTATATGCTGGTCTGTGGCCCACTCATATACTTCCACTTGCCACTGGGGGAGGTCCTGTGGGGACTGTTGTACATCATTTAGATGCCCTTCCCGACCTTCCCTCAAAGTTACTCAGACATTGTTCAATCTTGTGTTTAAACACTTATAGATCATGTGTATTATGTGTAATTGCAACGTAATAACATTCCGTAGAGTTACGGGGTGATTTTAACAGCGGCGTTGGAGGATTTGCACTTTTACTTACATATGATAGCGTATTGACCCACTTACCCATATTGTGTACTTCCGGTTTCGATCTGTTTGCGTGTTGATTGTGTTATTGTTGTGATAATATGGCTACAGACAGATTACGGAATACATAAATGGTACCATAGGGGTGTTCTTGGAACACAGCCTTGGATACACCAAGCTCAATGAGTTTGACTGCGATTTATTCGTTTTCAACTCGGAAGTATGTGTCGCGATCCATAGACCGCTACCAGGCTAAAGTATCGAGTTTTGCTCGGCTTCCTATGTTGGCGCTGGGTTAGATACAAGATTCACCCCGTACTGCTGCAGTAGGGGTGCAAACCAACCCTATGTAAAAGCTGTCGAAAATGCGGGTCAAAGAATTGAGAGCCTAATTTCACAATCTAAGAAGCAACAATTATTCTTTACATCTGTTTTATTATTAGCCCGCTACCTTTGAGTTGAAAAATATAATATAATATCTAGTTTAATAAGATTTAAAAGTGAAATCGACGGCGTTCTACGGCCGCCATCTTGTGTTTTTGCATTCTCTCCCATTTCACCAACTCTGTGCCTATAGAAGTATCCATTTGATACTGGAGGCAGACATTCTACTCCCTGTTTCATACTAAAGCTATTTTCGCCCGTATTTAGACTACGTTGTCGTTCACCTGTGTACTACAAGTACCGGGTGAATCTTTTATCTAGTGCTGGGTGTGCAACAAAGTTAGTTTGGGTGGTATATAGCTTGCTATATACCAAAAAAACTTCAAAACCACTGAAGTTCTCGATAAGTGTATCACATACCATGTTACACTGCACTGTTTACTCCTTGAGTAGACACTAAGACAGCAGTTGCCATAAATGGTCATGTCGGTAAAGCTTCTGACTTTCTGGTCTAAGACCCAGACCGGTGTGCAGCCAACGCTTGGTGTTAGGCTACGGACATGCACAGTAGCATTTACTGCTTTTCTGGCTTTACTACAGCCTTAGGGAAATAGCACAATCCACACCAATAAAACCTGTTGTGCTAAAGTGTTAACGGTATGACGGTAGGAGGCCATGCCTACGGTTGTTGACGGCACCCATGTCAGGGCGTAATGCGAAGACGGCAGATGCCGTTGCACACCAGCGCTGAGTGATGACCATGATCCGCCACGGATACGCCGGGCCATTGGGTTAATATATGCAATTATGCAAATAGGTATGCAATGGTGGTTAACTGATTCCCCGCAGGTTCCCCTTTCGAATATTGGCGATGCCGTCACAAAGGGCGTAATCGATTAATCAACTCGGGTCACCCGAGCCACTTTTTGGCGCATGCGCACATCCTACAGACTCGGGTCGAATAATCGAATACGCTTGTCCACGCTCGGGTGGAAAAAATTATTAAATTTTTTAATAACCGATAAAACTACAACAAAATAGGATTTAAAATATGTTATGATGGCCTGGTTTAGCTATATTTCCATTTCATTAATCTAAGTTATTCTTTAAAAAAACCATGTATGACTGTTACTGGTAGCTGTTATCCTGCAGGAGGGTACCAGCGCAAATGTGACGTCATCGCTCCTTGCAAACCCCAGCCAAGAGGTGGGTTACTGGGGTCGGGTTGTTTTGCACACGGCACGTCTATTTGTCGACTCCACTCACGGTGTTTTATTTGAAATTCTGATGACTCGGGTCACCCGAGTCGCCCGGGTCGTGTTAATCGATTACAGCCAAAGTATCTTGGCTGCAAGGAGGGACACACTGGTCCCTCCCTACACATCAGCTTTACGCGATAACAGTCGCTGGGTTTCGTAGAAACATAGCATTTTCTACACTCGTCTAGGATGAGCAGTGTGTCACATGGACGTTTAGCTGATCTTTCCTTATCTAATTCCAAGCCAATGGACAGATTGGTAGAATCGGCAGAGCGCAGACTTCCTGTGTGGAAGGTCATGAGCTTTTATCCAAGAAACGGTTAACATTTGACGCCGCCGCTATCAGCGGTCTGACAGGTTTAACGTAGAACCAGATCGGTTCTTATAGACCCATTTCAATGAAGATGTTTACAAACATCGAGGATTTGCACCACAATTGCTGCAAAACCAATGCGCATGGCCTTTGAGTGGCCGATACGCCCAGTGCATAACTTCTAATTTTATTTTAACAAATTAAATAAATAAATAATTAATAGAAATACAAAACAATAAAGCATAAACATGGAGTCACTCAAACTTTATAATGATATAATTTATACAGTTAAGACAGTAAGCATTGACGTTCAACTGATACAATCAGATGTAATGCCAAACCCCCGGATGGGTTAACCAAATCGGTAGAGGGAAGGCTCCCTATGCGGAAGTTCACAAGCACAAACTCCAGAAATAGTTAACATTGACACATAACTATATCAGTTTCTACACGTATCTATGGCGAAGAGCACATCACAAGACGTTTAGCGGCTATTAAGCATTCACCCGCCCAGCTATATTAGCCATACTCACTACAGTGAGTCTAAAGCTGTGTTTACACGGGCGAGTTAATTCGCTTCATATGAATCGCCTTGCCTAGTTCGCCTCACATTCGCCGTGTAAACGCACCGCTTAAGCGGATTAGGGCTGATTCGATTCATATGATTCGCTTTTTGTAGATCGCCTCCGGAGGTGGTTTATATGAAGCGATTCCACTGGTTCTCGGGCGGCGGTAGTATAAAATAGTGCGTGCCGGAAACAGGGGGAGCAGTAACTAATCGCTGGTACCCGGCAGTGTTAGGTCCCGATTAGGCCAAAATCTATTAAATGCGATCATATTTAACAGAATTACATACTCAAATAATGAAATTTAATTAAATTAACCCTAAATTCCAAGCGATATTAACGTAGCAGCTACATCTGCGTCGAATCGACGTGTGTAAACTAAACAAATAGCAGTGCTTGCCGACTACAGGCGGAACTAAGGCCGCTGATTCCCGGCGCCGAAACACTTTCAAACTCGCTTCGTGTAAACACGCCGCTACTTCGCTTCATATGAATCGCTTTGTCTAATTCGCTTCACATTTGCCCGTGTAAACACGGCTTAAAAACACACAAAAGTTTGAATGCATGGGGTCTATTCCTCATGGTGTCTTACACACCGTTAACATTACGACCAATACCTCCGCGTGGAGGACAATCTGAGAACCTTATTGGTTCCCTCCACTCGGCGATGGCTAATAACGCGTCAGATATGTAGATCGATAGAGCGAACGCTTCCCGTTCGGCAGTCCACGGATTGACACCTTGAGGGCGGGGCTCGGGTAACACTCCAAGATGTAAACACTACACTGGTCCCATCATGGGTTCCAGATTTAACGATTTGGCGAGATAAGCAGGGGCATAGCCACAGGCTCGCTCCAGGGGGCCTGAGACCCACACTGGTCCCATGCTTAAAGTTAGGAAGGCGGCCACAGCAGATTCCGCCAGTGAACAACCGGCTGTCATAGAAACATGTTATGCCTCACATAGATATACATAACGTGGTGGCCGAATACGCAGAGCACAGGCTTCCCCTCTGCAAGCAAGGATTTTGAATCCCATCAACGTTTCGGAATTATATATCCTCATTAGAGGGACATCTCTGTGCTAAGTACATTCAGATCTGAACGTGGTCATTCATAAGTACTTTGCACTTGCAAACTTACCATTACTTGCAATCCCATGGAATGCACAAGGGGCAAAAGCCCTGCATTTAATGCTTTCAGCCCTAACCAATGTCACTTACAGGTATTTTGCACTTTCCAAATATGCACTGACTGCTAAAGGGGCATGAGCCCTAAGCTAAAGGCATTCAGACCCGACCTGGTAACGTACAGGTAGGCGAAAATATGCTACTGATGGCAGCAGGGGCAAAAGCCATATGTTAAATGGTTTTACACTAAATACACTCACAGATAGTTGGCATATTGCACATATGCTACTAACTGCACCAGGAGCGAAAGCCCTGTGCTAAGGGCATTCAAAAGTTATGAAGTCATTCAGACTTAACCAGGGTCATGGCTAATTTCATAAATACATCATTGCTGGCACCAAGTGCTTTTCAATTCATGACAAAATGTCTGGGACCACACCTACACAACAGCTATGGTTCCTTGTGTTCCAATGAGACACCATAAAATTGGAAGTGTCACGGACACCAGATAAGATTAAAAAGTTTCAAACATTTGTCAACAATTTGGGAATGGGGAAGAAAGTTAAAATTAAGCAAGTCGCAGCATTGTTAGGACTCATGACTGAGTACACGCCAGTCGTGTTATAAGCTCAAGCCCATGTGAAATCACTTGAGATAAATAAAAACAAAGCATACCGTAACATACATAAGCAAGTAAGGGTAACTTTGAGAGGCTCATGAATATCTCTGAGGAAGGCTGGGAAGACATTCGTTGGTGGAAAGGGCAGTAGGGTCATCCCCAAGCCAAATTAGACTAGATAACCCCAGTGAAGAAATCACGACTGATGCGTCACTACAAGATTGGGGTGCTCACAGGGGTGAAACAGCCACTGGAGGCAGATGGCGAGAGGATGAGTCTGATTCACACATTGGATATCTTAGAATTAAGGGCCCTTTGGCTAGGTTTGCAAAACTTAATCAAAGAACGTAATGTCCACATTCAAATCTATTAGTCTGGGATCCACAACCAGAAAAATAATTTTGATGTGACACCCCTGCTATAAAATTTTTGGCAATTGGATTATGTCTATAGGGGTCTTGGACATCTGAAAAGTGAATTTGGACACTTTGAATGTATTGCGCAAATTCGGTAGACACCGTTTTTTTACGATAGGGTGTGACGACACCAGCCGCCTAATTCCAGGGTAGGGAAAACTAAATCTAGTATATCATCACAACGCAAGACTCTACTGCAACAAATTACCCCTCATTCTTTTGGTATGGATGTAGGCTAAAACAATAAGCAGAGTAGATTCTGATTGGATTAACCTCAAGGTCACTAGAGGTCAAAAGGTCACGAAGGTTGTGGCATGCCCAAAATCTGGGACTTCCATCAAAGAAGTGCCTATTAATATACCGTATCATAAGTTTTTTCACTAAAATACTGTTTCAGTCAACTCCTGAGATCCCCCTGATGATTTTAGAAAAGGGATGTGAGGATTGGCAAAGAACTAATGGCCCCCTGAACATCTTTTACGAAGCGATATTTCAGAAAAAAGCCAAATTCAGTGAATTTTCCTTCGTACATTTTATTGATATAACTCTCATTATCCAATAGTTTTTTGTTATTATTTGTGAAACTATCAGTAGAAAACGTCTGAACTATCTGGAGATAAGAAAAAAAAACTTAGTAAGCAGTATGTTGTCATCCCAAGTTCATCATTCTAACAATAACATATAATGTTCCGATTACAACTATACCTAGTAGAAAATATACTTTGTTCTTGGTTACCTAGTCCTCATCACTTTCGTTGTCTTCAGTCAGTCGCCCACATTTGTTTGGGTCCCCATTGCAGGTGCATGCAATAATGCATGCCGATCCGGCCTTTGCACATGAACAGTTCCTTAAACAGCCCTTCTTGCACTTGCAGTACATCAGTTTTGCCACTGCAGGTTTGTTTGGCTTGCTCTTCATGACAGGAACTAATCTTCCTTTGTCCATATATCTGCCATACTGTTCAGGTGGGAGAAGAGTTGGATTGCTTAGATGGGCCTGTTTGTAGAGGCTAATGTTGCAAAGACTCCTGAGAATGTGGAAATGAAATGCATCTTCAGTGGGAGGTAGAGAGCGGAGGTCCCGTTTGCTTGACGCAAATAAATGGGCTTGTAACCTATCTAAAGATGAATATCCTGCCCTTCCGTACAAATCACATAAGAAATCACATGGTTCTTTGTACAACGTATCATCTAGGCACACAGTGTCGTGAGCGAAATTTGTCAATGCTGGCATTGAACCGACATGCTGCATTGCTACAATTGCTCCCTTTTTTTTCCTCTTCTGTATGGATAACTCATTGAGTCACAGTCGGACATGACATACGAAGTGAGTAATGTGGCTGTTAGTTCCATTTAATTTTTTCCCACCACTTTCGCCAATTCCACAACCAAGTCATGAATGGCAGGAAGAGTTCATTCTTTTCTACCCATAGGTTTACAATGTGTGGAAACTGAGGATAATGGTACATAGCAAGCATGATGATATCTGTGTCGGTTGCGTGGATAACAAATATGCTCCTGTCTTGGCAGCTAGCAAGATGTGCGATGATTCTCGTGTCGGCTTCCTCATGTGTTTTGGCAGCACAGATCCTCCATCACATTGGTGCTGCTGTTGGTCACACATATTCCCTCTGCGTTAACTCCTATTATAAGGGTAAACCCATCTGGCAGGGATACAGACTGCGACCAAGAAGATGACAGATATGAGAGCAGGTTTGCCTTGTTTTTAGGGTTCGAAAGGAATGTTTTCCACACAGGTATTTTCATGTTATGAACAGGAATATACTACGGTGAGTTTGCTCCCATTCCCATCTATGGCGCTCATCACTCTTTAGGCTCATTGAACCAAAGTCATATCTATCGCCGACAAAATGCACTTCTGAACAATGTTTGGGTTTCATACTTAGAATCTTGTTTTTGTACCTCTCCTGAAGTTCGCCAAAATCACTTCCCCCAAGGGTCTGAAAACGTTGCACGAATGCCATGGCATCAATAACATACACCAGTTCCGATTCGGAGGGAGGCAACACTTTCATTGGTTCCCATGAATCCTTAACCTTGTTTTGAAGAGTTCCTATAAAGTCAGATTTAGTTCCTTTGCGCATGGTAAATCCCCCAGTCTTCTCTGGCTCAAATAACGATGGTGGATAGTCACTCCATTCGTAACTGAAGGCTTCAATTCTTGCCTCGTCACTCAACTCATGTGTAAAGCAAAGGGCCCTAGTAACCGAGCTTTCCTCAGAAATTAATTGTTTAACAGAGTCCTGCTTTTTTTTGCCTTGCTTCTGTTGTGTGGCAAAAGTCATTATCCTAGGGGTGATAATTTGGTCAGCATCAGTTTTGCTGGCAGCCGTCATTGCCTCTAACCCAAGTTTTTTGGCATCCACGAGTAGTGTTGAAACAAGCATTTCTCCTGTTGCAATGTTAACTAACTTATCATCTGCGAGGGAAGCAGCAAATGGATTTCTCATTTTCTCTGCCACAGTGTCTCTGATTTTCAGTACCTTTACCATATCATCTTTATTCATTTTCTCATGATGATCTGATTGAGAAGACTCCATATGTACCATCTGCTTCCCACTCTCAGAGATCGCTGTTAGGAATGGCACGGTTTTTATGTATTTCTCTCTTGTTAATTCTGCCTGAGTAATGCCCTTGAATAGTCTTGTCTTCCCTTCCTTGTTGTAAGTTTGTTCCAATGCAAGGTCTGTCCATACTCCATCTCCATCCATCTTGTGCACTGCAAAATTACCCGCTTCAAATTCCTTGTGTAATTCAGGCGCAGTGTTTGGGAGGTCATTCATTTCACTTAGATAAATTGGCAGACAGGACATGTACTTGCTATGTCCAGAACAGACCGTGTACAGTAACATGTTTTGTGCCTCGAGCAGATGTTGTTTCCAAATGCCAACTCTTTCAGCATGGATATAATGTTTCAAAATGAGCATCATTTCAATATACATTCCCCATAACCAAGCTGTTATACCCAATGTATTCTCAAAGTTCTTCCAGTGAGCTTGAACTAATCTTAGACTTGTCGTGATATCACCAACAAGTTTTGTAAGACTGTCTTTGACCTTCATTTGAAAGGCTGCCCTGAGACATTCCAACACAGATGACAAAGATGAGAGTAAGTCAAGTTCATCTTCTTGCAACAACCATTGCTCAAAGGCTTCCCACTTGAGCATAAAGAATGCCTCACTGAGCAAGGAATGGTAACGAACTATTTTATAATAGTCCTTCCCTGCCATCACTTTATTAGCTGTTCCTCTACCACATATGTCACTTGCAACTAGTACGTCTTCAATGCCGCTTTCTTTCATGAAGAAACCAATGGACCCCAAAAAGTTCTGTGCAATATGGAATCCGCCCAATCGTACTATAACATCTTTATATCTGGCAGGTTCCTTTTTCACCAAGCCTTTTATGATATCATATATTGCCTGGTCACATGTTACCACAGTCTTTGACAGGCCCAATTTCAGATTCAGTGTAACAAAGTAGTCAAGAGAGGTTTTGACAACATCTGGATTTGTAGGACTTTGAGGATACATTGGACCATAGCCAATTTTTGTTTTCTGTGTCTTTTTTCTGGAATAAAATTCAAAGAATGCATTCCAATTTGGTGTACAACAAACACTTTCATCTTTACCTATCATCATCTGAGTTGGGAACATCCGAAGTAGAAACAAGACAATGTTTTCATCAACCAAATCATCACTGCTTATATTGCTGCCACAGCTAATCTCTGTACCACGTAACGATCTAGCCTCTTTTCGGTCCTTCAGTGATAGATTACTTACAACTGGTTCAAATTTAACAGCTTCCTTAATTGTTACTTGTCTTGTTTTCTGAAGAGGAACTTCTCCAGTCCCAACATTGTTCTCCTTATCATTTGTATACTGATAGATAATATTTGTAGTTGCATCAAGACTACCACCATCCTCGGTTTCTGAATGAAAGTTCAGGTTATCAAAAGCATACTGCGCAAATTGACCATGAACAACATTGGACGAAATAAAAATACCTTCACTTTCTTCCCGTTCAGTAACCTCATTAGCTGTGGTTGTCAGGTAACGTTGGGCACTGGCATAGCTAATGCTATTACCAAATCGGTTTAACATTGTCACAATATTTTTACTATGCGTTTCTTTGAGAATATGCAGAGCAACTCCTACGTGTTTAGGTATAACCTGTGTACCAAGATACCCAATAATGTCCTGGGCTAGGTTCAACACATTCTCTTTGTCATTTTCCGGAAGATGAACTTTTCCATCATCGCCAAGGCTATCATCATTGTCAGTAATTCGCCATGCTATTAGATTGTACAAATCTACTGGAACCTGGCGAGATGCTGTTTCATGAGATATCTCTATTTCTCTATCTTCAGCAGCATGCATTCGTTTTGCAATTGTTTTTACCTCTGTTCGCAAGTACTTTGCAAAGAATATGATGTACTCAAAATGTTTTCGAGGAGATTAAAATCAACATCATCCCCCTCACAATATAGCTGGTATTCATCTAATTCATCTTGCAGGTCAACTATCTGGTCACACAATTCTTTCACAGTCAGAGAAGATGCACAAACTAATTCTGTTTCAATTGGACTCATAATCAGATAAGTCACTGTTACATTTGTTATTACTTTACATAACGTCTAGGGCAACTCAAGAACGCACACCAACTTCAAAGAGGCCTAACACCAACATCCTGTCAAGCAGCCATGTGCCAGTGATGAATCTGCCTGATTCATCACTGGCTAGTAGATTTCGCTGCTCGATTTTCGCATCTATGTGCGTTCTTGAGTTGCCCTAGACAAGAGGCACTGAACGCACATGCATACATGTGCATTCTGCATGGTATATTTTTCCATGTGTTGATGGGTGTCGTGGCCTATTCAATGCTGTGCGTTGTATTCAGGCACTAGAACTAGAACTAAAATGTTATTACTAGTACTTACCAATTTAAAAACTGTGGCACTGGCTATATATCATTCTTGAAAATTATTTCTTTTTAGGAGCATTTACAAACCCCTTTTAGACCTGTCCTAGTATGCTATATTAGTTAATGGCTGAAATAAATGGATTATTACGCACATTTTATTTGACTTAAATGGATCCGTCATAAAGTAATCTTTTTAGATATTTTTCCAAAACATAACTTAGAAATATGTCTACAGGACGCCATTTATTCTATATGAGCCTTGACACCCCTTTCCTAAAAACATCACAGGGATCTAAGGAGTTGATTGAAACAGTATTTTAGTGAAAAAAACTTATGATACGGTATATTAATAGACACTTCTTTGATGAAAGTCCAGGATTTCTGGCATACCACAACCTTCACAACCTTTTGACCTCTAGTGACCTTGAGGTTCATCCAATCAGAATGTACTCTACTCATTGTTTTAGGCTACATCCATACCAAAAGAATGAGTGGTAATTTGTTGCAGTAGAGTCTTGCGTTGTGATGATATGCTAGATTTAGTTTCCCCTACCCCGGAATTAGGCGGCTGGTGTCATCACAGCCTATAGTAAAAAAACGGTGTCTACCGAATTTGCGCAATACATTCAAAGTGTCCAAATTCACTTTTCAGATGTCCAAGACCCCTATAGACCTAATCCAAGTGCCAAAACTTTTATAGCAGGGGTGTCACATCAAAACCCTTAATTTGCACATTTTCTGGTTGTGGATCCCAGACTAAATATATGGAGATAATACAACAATGTTGGCTTGCATTAATAAAAGGGGCGGCACCAGATCGCCTCAATGCAATGCAATGCAATGCAATAGCCAAATAAATTTGGAACTCGGCAGAGTTAAGGAATAACTGGCTCACAACAGTTTATATATCCGGGTTCGCTAAAATGTTGTAGCAGATAAGCACAGGAGGCAATTCAGGGATTACCTTGAATGTGCCTTGTCCCTAAAATTATTCAAGATAATTTGGGGATTTGGAGAAAACCCCAAGTAGACCTATTCGTGTCATGAACATTTAAAAAAGTTGATAAGTAAAGGGCTCATGGATGTAGTGAATGAAGCGATGTGACTCCTTCGATGTCTCAGTATCAAGTGGCGTTTATTGCTCTACGATCTACCACGTAGACGTTCAGTCATGCGCATACATGTTCACCGCTGCTGGTACCGGCCTGTGTACATGCCATATACTACATCTCCCTCATTACAATTTTTTTTTTTTTTTTTTTTTACTGTTCGATGTTGCTTTCCTGCCCGCTTGTCATGATATGCCTTCTGCTTATTTTGACGCGCCCCTATTTGTTTTTTTCTTGAAGGTATTACTTTAGCTTTAAGGAGCCGTGGCAGCCTTGGGATATGGCACCGCAGCCGCCTGCTCATAATCAGCTGGGCCGGGGACGCCCCTAAGTCCGGTATTACCGTATTCCGGTACGCTAATAGTGCCAGCTGAAAATCAGTCCGTCTGTTTTAGATTTTTTTAACATTGACTTCATTGTTTTGACATATCTTTCCGCCTGCCCATTACTTCTAGGGTATAACGGGCTAGAGTACTTTGCTGTGAACCCATATGCTATTGCAAATGCTTTGTACTCATCGCTAGCGAATTGTGGGCCATTATCTGAAACAACCGTCTTAGGTATACCATGACGTGCGAAAATTTGTTTTATGTTATTTATTACTTCTCTACTGGTAGTGCTGTGCAGCCGTACTACCTCCGGGTATTTAGAATAATAATCTACAACTACCAAATAGTCTTCCCGGTCAACATGGAATAAGTAACCCCACCTTGTAAAAAGGAATATCTGGTATATCATGACATATTAACGGCTCAGTGTTTGGACGGTCTCGTGTTGACTGACACGTTTGGCACCTGGACACTTTATCTTGTACCTGCTTGTCTACCCCTGGCCAGAAAACATAATCTCGGGCTATCTGTTTCGACTTAACTATGTCTAGGTGTGCTGTATGTATCTTGTTTAGTATTTTTGCTTGCAATGATCTAGGAATTACGATCCTATCACCTTTCATTACAATGCCATCATGAACGGTTAACTCATCCTTATATGTTTCATACGGTGCTGCTACGTGATCAACATTATTGTGGTTCATTGGCCATCCGTGTCGTATATACTCGGACAACTTGACCAGGGTGCTATCTGCTAGTGTCTCGCTCGCTATCTCTGCTAACTCGTCCTCCACATAATTTACTGCTGCAATAGTACTGCCCCAATAGTATTGTCGTATAAGTTTAACGATCTGTGTGTCATTGTGTGTGCACGCGATAAAGTATCAGCAAAAAACATCTGAGTGCCTTTCACATATGTTACCTTTAGGTCATAATTTTGTAGCCGTAATCACATCGCTGCAACCGTGCCGTCAGTATGTGTAAGGGTTTTGATATAATAGACACTATATGCTTGTGATCTGTCTCGACTGTGACTTGCTTCCCAAAAATGTAATCATGAAATTTGGCGCAGCCAAAACAGATCGCCAGCATTTCCCTTTCATTTACCGCGTAATTCCCTTGACATTCGTTAAGCGCTTTAGACGCCATACTTATAGGCAAATCATCCTGTAACAGTGCAGCTCCCAGGCCACTCTGCGATGCATCTACTTGCATAGTCACTGGCTTCCCAACCTCATAATATTTTAGCACGGGAGCTGTAATTAGTAACTGTTTTAATTTTGTGAAAGCACTTTTGTGAAAGCACTTTCCTGTTCATGCTCCCAGTGCCATGCAACATCTTTTGACAGCAACATTCTGAGTGGCTTCGCAATTTCTGATAGGTTCGGGATGAATTTATGTACGTACCCTACCATCCCCAAGAATCTTTGGACACCCGGTTTGTCACTAGGGGTAGGCATCTCAGTTATAGCTTGCACCCTGTCCGGGTTTGGCATGAGGCCCTCCCCCGTTAACAAATGACCTACGTATTTCACCTGTGATTTGCACAACACTACTTTACTTAGGTTCAACCGTAAACCTGCTTTTTCGACCCTCTTTAACACTGCCTCTAGCCTTTCATTATGCTCTGTAATCGTTGCTGCATACACCAAAATATCATCGGCTACCACATCCACGCCTGGAAGACCCTCCAGCATTCTCTCCATCTCTTGAATGAAGATGTCCCCGGCTGTTTTTATCCCAAAAGGCAACCGGGTAAACCTGTATCTCCCCCATGGCGTGTTAAAAGTGCACAGCAACGACCTTTGTTCATCAAGTCCAATTTGCCAGTATCCGCTCTGCGCATCTAAAACTGAAAAGAATTTAGCCCCTGCAGTGTTAGCAATGACCTGCTCTATAGTTTTAATTGGGTAAGGTCCTCGCAGTATGGCCCTATTGAGTTTTGTCGGGTCTAAACATATTCTTAATTTATTCGGTTTCTTGACTATCGTTACTGAATTTACCCATGGCGCTGGTTCATTCTGTTCGACTATCACGCCCATTTCTAACATCCTGTCTAATTCATTTCGGACTGCAGTATTAATGGCGTGTGGAATTCGCCTAGGCGGGTCAATTACTGCCGGTACACTACTGTCTATGTGTATTGTGGCATTCACTTTAATACAACCCAAACCACTAAATAACATTTTATATTTATTTACCAGTTCAGATGCTTGTTCATTTGCTTGCTGGGACGACTTCTTTTCAATGTTGACCGCCTGTATTCGACTGATGAGATTTAGGACGACACAGGCGTCCTTTCCCAAGATGGCGCACCCGTTGTCAATGACTTGGAACCGTATCGGCTTGCCCTGTACGTCGATGCAGATCTCCCCCCGTGGTCGTATTCGCTCACCGGAATACGTCACAAGCCGACATGTCGGCTTGCTGAGCGCCATGTTGGGCATCTTCATGTACTCTGACTCCGGAATGATATTTGCTTCGGAGCCGGTGTCAAGCTTGAAACACACCTGCTCACCGCACACCTCTATGGTTTCGAACCACAGACCTGCTTGATCGCTCACATCATTAATTACCCCAACGAACAAATCGTCACAGTCGTCGTCCTCTTCATCGGCCCTCCTCGGTTCACTCTCGCTGTCGTCTCCATCAACATTAATTGCATTCACGGGCGCTGTAGGCCTTTGACCACTTCTACACACTTTGGCGAAATGACCCATTCGCCCACACGTAATACATTGCTTGCCCACTGCAGGACACTTGTCATGGGCGTGTGAATACCCACACCGGCTGCAATTAGTAGCTTGAGAGGCTTGTCGCACTTGGCTGCCCCACCTGTTGCCCCTCCCCCTACTACCACCACCCTCGGGCACCGGTGGTTGAGTAGGTGCTGGGGGGCGTGTCCTGTACGCGTCGCGCCGGTTGACCGCGTGTACCTCCACTTCACACCTGTCGGCACCGCCCCCTCCTAGTTGTTCTTCACCATGCTCGCTCAGACTGCACATTTCTAAACACTTTTCTAATGTCAAATTAGACGTCCTTAGCAGCCTGTTTCGTAACTGTCGGTTCCGTACGCCACATACCAGACGGTCACATAGCATTGAATCTTCATTGCTTCCGTACTCACATAATTCAACTCTGTATCGCAACTCGCGGATATATTCTTCGACACCCCCTGAGCCCTGGTCATAGCTGTTGAATTTGTAGCGTACTATTGTCCGGTTCGACTTGCTTTCACAGTAGCTTCTAAATGCCTCCGTTAACACTGCTATCTTCTCGCGCTCCCCACTGCCTACGTTCATCGTATGAAACAACTTCTGCGCCGGCAACCCAGCAATGTGAAGAAAAGCGCAACACTGCACTTTTTCTGGCTTAGACGCCAATCCCGTAGCGCCTGCGAAAAGTTCATACGAGTCATGCCATACTCGCCAGTTTAAAGCCAAATTTCCCTCCAACTTCAGGGGCGCCGGTGGTTTCAATCTTTGCAAGGCCATGGTGTTCGTTCTCGAACATCTGACACCATGTAGTGAATGAAGCGATGTGACTCCTTCGATGTCTCAGTATCAAGTGGCGTTTATTGCTCTACGATCTACCACGTAGACGTTCAGTCATGCGCATACATGTTCACCGCTGCTGGTACCAGCCTGTGTACATACCATATACTACAATGGAGACCTGAACCCAACTGTTGGAAGGTGGATGCATTCACATTTAAATAGTCAAAATTCTATTTCTACATTGTCCCACCATTTAGCATGATTGCCAGGGTCGCCCAGAAACTATGGATCGAAGGATCCAGTGTGATCCTGGTAACACCAAATGGGCCGAGCCAACCGTGGCTCACTGCTCTAACCCGGTAGAGTCACAAACAGAGGTTTCTACCGAGAGCAAAAGACAATCTGATTCCACTAGGGCCCCTCAACAAAAAGGGAGACGTCTCTACAACCCACTTGGTGGCATTCCTTTTCTGAGGAAGTACCTGCAGCCATTTGGGATGGACCAAGCTACAACTGAGTTCATGGTTTCGTCAGCATGGCATGAGGGAACAGTGAGACTCTATGCAAATGCGCTAAGGAAGTGGGGATTGTTCTGTATAACAAAGAGCGTCAATCCACTAGCCCCATCGGTGGCAGAGGTGTGCTGGTTCCTGAAGACACTGGCAGAAGAAGGATTCAGATTAGGTGCAGTAAATACTGCAAGGTGTGTTCTATCGGTGATGCTGCCACAAATTGACAATCAATTGGTAAAGAACTTCCTCCGAGGGCTCGGCGCAGCGAAGGAGGAAGACGGAGGCAGGAGTGGAGAGAAACACACTTTATTATGTAAAGTGGGGGGGGGCAATGTACAATGTGGTGGAGTATCTGTACAATGATAATGAAATAAAGTGCAGGATAATGTCAGTCTTTTTAGGGGAGCGGCCCCGAAGAGCCCTCCGCCCCAGAAGGTAGAAGTGAGTGTAGTTAGGGTTGTGGGTGGAGAAAAAGGGGAGGAGTGCGTCTGGCAGGGGAAGGAGGCTGAGTGGCGAGAGAGGGCAGCGAGGCTGGGTTATAAGGGAGAGAGGGAGAGGGGGCCGGTTACGCAACGCAACGGTCGCAGGCTGGGGGGAGGGAGAGAGGGGGGGGGGGTGCTCCTCCTTCACTGCGAATCAAGCGCAATGCAAGTGTGGTGGTCTGCGCTGGCCTCTCGGGCAAGTGGCCACATAGACAGGTAGGCGTGGGGAGTGTATTGATATCGGGGAGCCTAGGTGGTGTAATGGTTAGCACACTGGCCCGGAATGCAAAGAGATGTGGGTTCGAGTCCCGCTCTAGGCACTATCATTCCCATTTTCATCACCCCCATGACACTGGTTGCCGTGATCAGGATCCTGTACAAGCTTTGCGCTGTATGGTTGTTGAACCTACCCTGTGTATGTATGTGTTAGTGCATTGCCTGTATGTATGTAATTGTAAGCATTACAAGACTTACAATTCCAGGGGGACGAGTGTAGTGGTCTGCACTGACCTCTCAGGCAAGTAACCACATAGACAGGTAGGCATGGGGAGCGTGTTGATATCAGGGAGCCTAGGTGGTGTAATGGTTAGCACACTGGCCCGGAATGCAAAGAGATGTGGGTTCGAGTCCCGCTCTAGGCAGAATATTTCCCATTTTCATCACCCCCATGACACAAGCATTACGACTGATGCGCAGCGAAGGAGGAAGACAGAGGCAGGAGTGGAGAAAAACACACTTTATTAAGTAAAGTGTGTGGGGGGGGGGGGGGCAATGTACAATGTGGGGGAGTATCTGTACAATGATAATGAAATAAAGTGCAGGATAATGTCAGAGTCTTTTTAGGGGAGCGGCCCCGAAGAGCCCTCTGCCAAAACAGAGGAGAGGGCTCGAGGGGCAGCTGAGGCGGGGGAGGTGTGTGGACCGCCCCGGAGGTCCAGGTGCCCTGGGCCATGATGTCGCGGAGGGGGACCCCGGCCCTCTGGCAGGCCTGGGCCGCGCCCCGACGTAGGCTGTGGAGGGTGTAGCTGTCGGGGGCGGGGATGGCGAGGGCACGGAGCACGCCTCTGAGGAGGGGGGTGAGGGTCCTGGAGTCAAGCGGGGGGCCCGAGGGCATGATGAAGGCCGGGGCATCCGGAGCAGCAGGGACGAGGGCAGTGGAGGCTTGCCACGCGGCGACCGGGCAAAGAGGGGAGCCCGGGGTCGCGGGGATGAAGAGGGCGACTGCCCCCGAGGGCAGCGTGATAGTCTTTGAAGTCCTGATGAGCACGCGAAGCCCGCCGGGGGCGGGGGCGACGTCGGCGCGGGTGATGGTGTGGGGGCCGCCCCACCCCTCAGGGCTGGGAGAGAGGAGGCTGGATTGTCTGAGCATCCCGTAGTACGCGAGGAGGGCGGCCCGAGGGACGATGCCCGAGGGCCCGGCGGCGTGGAGGTGGGTGAGGACAGCGGCGAGGTGGTGAGTCAGGAGGGGCGGGGCTGGCCTCGGGACGTGGGCGGAGGGCCGCTCTCCGCCTCGGCAGAAGGTCGGACGAGGCACGATCCGAAGGCGGTGGGATCGCCCCCGGCGGCCTCTACCCAAGAGCGCGCCCCGGATAGGGCGTTGCGGACGGAGGCAGGGGCGATGGAGCGGGCGTAGAGGGCGGCCGTGTAGGCCGCGACGTCGAAGGCGGTGGGAGCCAGAGGGTCTGGCCCGAGGCGAAGGTGATGTAACACTCAGCCTGGCGGCGGCGGTTTCTCCAAGTGGCGGGTGCGAGGGCGGCGATCCTAAGGCCGTCGACAGCCGCCACCTCAGTGGAGGAGTATCCTAGAATTAGAGCCCAGGATTGTAGGGGAAGCGGTCGTGATCGGGGTGGACGTAGGTGAGTCCGAGGCGAGCGACATTGGTCCGCGTGAGCTCGGCGCAGGGGCCGGGGAGATGGGCGCGGTTCAGGGCGTCCGCGAGGATGAGCACCGCTCCGGGCATATGGAGGACAGCGAGGGGAAATGAGCCCTCGGCGGCCATGAGCGACAGCTCCCGGGCGCAGGTGCCGAGGCCCGCATCTTGACCGCGGAGGCCAAGTTGTCGGTGTTGATGACAACGGTGGCCCACTCGACGTCGCAGGGGAGGAGGGCGTGGAGGGCGACCACCAGGTTGATGGCCTCGAGCTGGTGGATGGTAGGATACCGCTCCCGGTAGGCTGCGGAGTATCCTCGGGCGTAGCAGTGAGTGGCGGAGTAGGCCCCCCCGCCAGTGAGGCAGGAGTCACACTCGATCACCACGCGGTGGACCTCAGGGGCGCGGAGGAGGCAGAGGCCGTTGCTGGAGCGGCCGTAGGCGACGAACCACCTGAGGTCCCGGAGGGCGTCGTCCCCGAGGGTGATGGAGGCGGCTCCGTAGCAGGTGCGGTGGGCGGTGAGGAGGCGAGCCATGAACTTCCTCGCCGGGAGGACACAGCTCCCCACGTGGTTGAGGCGCCCGAGGATACTCTGCAGATCGCGGCGCCCGAGGGTCGGGTGGGCGACCCGGGCCTCGCAGGGTCGGATGAGGTCGTCGACCTTGTTGGGTGCGATGCGGATGGTCATGGCCTCGCGGTCAATGGCGAAGCCTAGCCAGCTGAGGCGGCCCGCAGGGGGGTGGCACTTCACGGGGGCCACCGCCAGGCCGAGGGTCCCGGTGAGGGCGATGAAGGCCTCAGGAAGGTGCGCTCGCACCCGACAAAGTCGTCCACATAGACGAGGGCATGGAAGCCCTCGCGGCGGAGGACCCAGGCGACTGCGGGGGTGACTCGGACGCAGGCGGTGCCGGAGGAGCGCCATCCAAAGGGAAGGGCGAGGTCGACGTAGGTCGCGCCGTCGAGGGTAATGCCGTAGAGAGGGCAGGAGAGGGGGTCAGCCCGTAGCTGACGGTAGGCGTGGGAGATATCCGCTGTCCAGGTGTAAGCTCCAGAGCCCTCTGTGACGAGGCGGCGACCCACGTCGGCGACACTGGGGAGGCTATAGGCGTGGGGGGTGCCGAGGAACTCGCGCCTCGGGATGCCAGCGTTGACGCTGCAACCTGGGGGGTATGAGAGGTCAACGATGACTCGCCTCTTGCCCGGGTCGGACTTGGGGCGTGTCATCATGGGGGAGACCTGGGCCCAGGGGGTGAAGGGGGGGGCGAGGAAGGGGCCCGCGAGGGCGCCGTGGGCGAGCTCAGTGGCTATGAAGTCGCGGAGGTGGGCATGGTGCTCCGGGGCTTCACGGTGGTTGGTGTATGTAGGGCGGGGGGGGGTCCTGGCAGAGTAATTGGCGGGGAAGCCGAACTCGAGGAGGTCGACGAGGTCGCCATCATGGTATCCGTGGAGGCGGGTGCGCCAGGCTGGGATGTGGAGGCCTGAGGGGAGGGGGATGCGGGCGGCCAAAAAATTAGGTAGGCCCGCGATCCGGAGGGCGTCGTAGGCCCGGGAGAAGGTGGGGTAGCGGTCCCATGCGGGGGCGGAGAGGTGGGGCCAGATGAGAGGAGGGTGGGGCGGTATTGGTGGGGGGAGGGGCCGCAGGAAGCGGCGGCGGGGAGGGTGTCCTGTATATCAGTTTCGACGATGTTGGCGATGGGTTCGCCTAAGTCGCCGAGGTGGGGGGGGGGAGGGGGGAGGAGGCGCGGTTCTCGTGAAGGAGAGGGAGCTGGAAGTCGGTGGTGGAGGAGGGGAGGGGCGTGAGAGGGCCGAGGGGGGGGGAGGGAGGGTCGGCGGTGAGGCGGGGGGAGGCCGAGGAGGTGGTGGAGGTAGGCGGTATCGCCGGGGGAGTGCGCGCGGCGGTGGGGGTGATGGTGGGGGAGGGGGGCGGTGGAACACTGCTGGCGGGGAGAGGGAGGGGCGGCGGGGGCCGTGGTGGTGAAGCACTGCTGGCGGGGAGAGGCAGGGGCGGCAGGGGAGATAGGGCCGGCGCGGCCGGCAGGGCGAGCAGGGACGGTGGTGGTGAGACACTGCTGGCGGGGAGCGGGAAGGTTACGTAACGGGCTTTGGGACGCGGCCGGTTGGCGGCGGGGCGGGGGAGGGTTACGTAACCGGCCGGGGCGTAACCGGCCGGGGATGAGAGGCGCTGTGGCGCGGGGAGTCCCCCGGGTGTTGCGTCGGCCCCGGAGGTGTGCCGGTGGGCGCCCTGTGTGTGGGCGGAGGACTTCCGGTCGCCTGATTGCCGCTACCGGTCTAGGGCCGTTGGAAGGGCGGCTTGTGACGTCAGAGGTATGACGCTGATGTGTGTGTAGGCGCAGATGGTCGGGGGATGTGAGGAGCCCCCGCGGGAGGGGGGTCGCCGCTGGGAGCGGTTGGTGCTCGGGCTGCGTGGTGGGGGGGGCGGTGGTTGGACCGGGCCCTCCTGGTGCGTGCCTCGCCCGAGCCGGGTGGGCTGGTCGCCGCCGACGGACTCAAAATCCGCCATGGGGGTCGCGGGGGCGGCGGAGGCGCGTTTTCGGAGGCGCTTGGTGTTGCACACCGCCTCACTCTGCATAGTGAGGATGCGCCTCACGTTGGCGCAGTAGGCGCAGGCGTGGCGTCTCCGGGCGCCCTGCTCCCCGTGCACCTCACCGGCGGGGGCGAGGTCGCATGAGGCGGTGTCCCTGTTCCATGCTGAGCATGGAACCCCGTATGCTTCTCGGGTGTAGGGAGTTCTGGCGTCGGTCTGGGAGGCGGGGGGCGGCCGCGGGGGCGCGTGAGGTGGATGCCCTGGCACTCGAGACGAAAGTCGCGGGGGCGGTGAGGATGTCCAGACGGACAGCGTTGATGGCGATGGGGTCAAGCCATCCATCTGGGAGGCGTCCGTCGGCCACGCACGCGAACACTGCCTCGGACCAGCGCCGGACCGTGGCCAGGGATGGGTTACACAGTCGCGCTGGACCGTGAGATTGTGGTAGAGGAGGCCTGGGATGGAGTCCGAGGGGAAGGCGGGGTGGGACTCGAGCATCCTGAGGGCGAGGTTGTACTCCTCCAGGGTGGCCTCTCCCCTTTTTACCGCCTTCCCCTCGGGGCCACGCTCGATGAGGTCGTGGGGGAAGACGTAGCCCTGAGGAATACCTCTGCGTCGTCCCGTGTTTTGCGCCTCGGCCGACTCCAGGATTTTGCGGGCCGCAGAGGTGGGGCTCTGGTCGGCGAGTAGAGTCCGGGAGGCGACCGTTCGCGTCGTGGGTGCTGCCCGCCTCATAGTTTGTAGGTAGAGGGGGTGGACGTCGGAGGCGGTGGGAGGCGGGGCGGTGAGCTGGCGCTGTGTCGCGGGGGCGGTTCCCGCGGCCTCGCGGGTGAGGCCCTCCATAAAGGCCGAGAGGCGCTCCAGGAACGAGGGGGGCAGGCGCCGGCGCAGGGGCCGGAGTCGCCCCTTGAAGGAGTAGGCTCTCCACGAGTGAGTTGGCGTCGATCCGGTCCTCAGTTGTGGGGACCCGCTCCGGGGCCTCCTCCCTGGCGGCAGGCCGAGGGGAGGGGGGGCGGAGTCGGCCGTGGAGGAGGGCGGTGTGGCGACTCCTCTCCTGGATGCGCGGTGGGCGCGTCGGCCTCTTGTGCGCGGCATGACTGCTGTAGCCCGGCGACGTGAAGGTTGCGGAGGTGTGGAGGCTGCAGGGCGGCGAGCCAAAAGAAAAAGGGAGGAGTGCGTCTGACAGGGGAAGGAGGCTGAGTGGCGAGAGAGGGCAGCGAGGCTGGGTTATAAGGGAGAGAGGGAGGGGGGGGTTACGCAACGGTCGCGGGCTGGGGGGAGGGAGAGAGGGGGGGGGGTGCTCCTCCTTCACTGCGAATCAAGCGCAATGCAAGCATTACGACCAATGAGATCGGTGTATGGAAAGAATCCTCCTAAACCTAAATACTTCAGATTTTGGGACATGATGAAGGTATTCAATACCCGCAGGGAATGGCCGGTGAATACAAACTTGAATCTTAGAGGCCGTACACTAAAATTAGTGGTACTACTACTCCTATTGACGGGCCACAGAGGCCAAACGATAGTAGCACTCTCGCTAGAGGGGATGGAGGAAGAAGAGAAAGAGGTGACTTTCAAACTAAAAACTTTAATCATGTCGAATCAACTTGGTGATCCACTGTCTTCTATTTCACTATTTGCATATGATGAATATCCAAGGATTTGTGCAGTTAGAGCTCTTAAAGGTTACATAAGATGTACAAGAACATTAGGCCAGGTACACAACTGTTAGTGAGTTATGTACGCCCTCATCGGGCTATTTCCAGAGACACTTTGGCAAAATGGACGGTGCAGGTGCTTGACAGAGCAGGTATTAATACTAAGGTATTTGGGCCACACTCAACCAGAGGTGAGGCTGCTTCAAAGGCGAAAGCCTTGGGAGTTTCGGTTAACGCAATACTGAAACATGCAGGCTGGAAGACAGCCAGTTCTTTCGTCCTTCATTATTACAAGAAGGTTGAGAAAAGTAGTGAAGTGGCGAAACGGTTATTGGATAACGCATAGAGGCCGCTTGAAATGAGCCATGTAAAAGGATGAGTAGTATAGTAATTGATGGCACTTGTGGTGACCAACCTTGTACTAGATGTCCAAGAATTTAGGTGACACTGTAGTAATGGCAATAATAAACGTTTGCTATAACATAAAACTTTATACAACAAAATGACTCCTCATTGGGGAAATAAACAAGAAAATAAGGAGGAAGTCGGGTATAATACTCGTTACGTAAAAATCTCCCTGGGCTGTGAATGCCCTGGAGGCTACAGCCCGAGGTAAAATAGGGTAAGTTATACGAGACTTACCTGGGTATAGTTGAAGGATAATTTCTGTTTTACCGAGGGCTTAGCCCCTGGGTAGTCGCAGTACAGGGCCCTCCCACCCACTCCTAGCGACACAGAAGGTTAATACATTTATTTATAAATGAAGGTTGTTTAAAAAACAACATGACAACTAAAATAAACAATTGGCTCGCATTATAACCCTCCTTAATAAACTAGGTAAAAATTGACTTGAGACCGGAACTGCTTCATCTCCCTGTACTGCGACTACCCAGGGGCTAAGCCCTTGGTAAAACAGAAGTTATCCTTCAACTATACCCAGGTAAGTTTCGTATAACTTACCCTATATATATGTATGGGTTGGTGGTGCCTGAGTTTGATGTAAATAGACATAGTGGTGCTGGCAGGTCTGGGTTTGAGGGCACTCAGGGCCTACCCCCTCTGCTGGGTTAGGGATCACAACACTCAAAGGAGAAGGTTGGTGGTGGCCATAGGGCCATACAGCTTGTGGTGGTGGGCAGACCACTGGTAACCATATATCCCTATTGGTAGGGCCAAGAATGCTTGTTTCCCATTGGGGGAAAGGGGTGTGGTGATACTCTAAAATGAACCCATGTAACCATATAAATAATAAACCAGAGGGCTGGACTCTCTTCTTCGTTACACTTTATACTCTTCCTTTCTCTTTGGCTGTATTGATTTCACTATAGCCTGCCTACACAGCCACAGATTCGAGCCTTAGCCTTTACATTATGGTATGCAGGTGTGTGTAAACAACCTGGACACAATCTGTGGTTGGACCGTCCAAGTTTTACATGTGAACTGTGAGCTTATTAGCGACACAACTCTCAAGTTGTCTGATGTACGCACATATGGGAGGTATATGTTATTTAACTGGAGCTATTGTTGAGTTTCCAAAACGAAATCTATTTTGTGGGTATTAATGTGATGCCTTGGTTTCAGTTAAATAACCCATGTCCCAGATACAGGAAATGAGATGTCAGGGGATTGAGAAAGGGCAGTTGTCTGGTCAGCTTCCGTTAGACTCGTGGTGTGGGTGGCGTGTTGAGGCGCGCACAGGTGTGTGTGGTGGTGATTATTGGTACTGGTTGTGTCTAGTAACGAGGGCCAAGCTCTTATTCAACATCTAACCACATTCCGTATGTATCGTCAAATCATTACTTGTTTCAATTAATGGAAATGTCGGGAAAACAACATTTCAAACATTCCAAAAATAAATACAGTGATTCCCCGCCACATGCAAAAAAAAACTATTAATGTGCAAACTGTCTGATTTGACGAGTGGCTCGATGACAGTTGCTATGTCAGGACATTAGTCTGGATGTTGAAGACAGGTCTACTGTTGTCAATGCCCACTAAGAATGCACCAACTTGTTGCAGATCATCCTTGACCGCAAGAAGCGCGTGTTCACATGGGGCTTCGGAGGGTATGGGCGGCTTGGGCACTCGGACCCTAAGGACGAGTGGGTGCCCCGCCTGCTGAAGGGCTCCTTTGACGGCCCGAACCGGGGCGTTACCATGATCGCCGCCGGGTCCATGTTCACCATGGCCGTCAACGAGTCAGGTAAGTTCACGCTGACTCCCAAAACAAACTGCCGCACCCAACTTTTGGCTCCATCTTATGGTGTCACTGGTCAACCCCACATTAAAAAAAAAAAACACACACCCATCTTACCTGGATGGTATGAGCAGGGATCAAAGTAAGAAGGCCATGTCGAATTTCACCTTTGGGGCAATACTTTTGAATGGCTTGTTCTCAGAAACTGTACCACATATTTGGTTTCCATGTTACATTGTTAATGATTAAGCATTTGGGGGTGGGGGGGGGGGTAGCAAGACAAATAGCTATTGTATGCTTAGTTGTCTGCTTGATTGTAATCAATAAAATCTTGTTTGAATTTGTTGTGTGTGTTTAAATGATGTTATGGATGGATTTATTTTAATATTTTAATATTTTTCTTGGTTTGTATAGATCAAAATCAAACATTGAAAAAACATGTTTCAACTGTGACATATGCACAATATGTAACCCTTCATATGAACATGGATTCTACTATTATTTGGAGTGCTTTCACTTTTGGTTTCGATGTCACGAATGTGCTACACAGTTTCTGAGAACGACCCAAATATGTAAATCCAAGAAGAAAAATTAGGGGTATGGTTACCCTCTGATCGTGATGAATTGCCGAATGAGACTACATTACTCCATTTTCTTGGGTATTATTTTTGAGTTTCCATTCTCTGTGTGCTCAGCTGTCCGAGCCGTTCATCTGTATGTGCATTCCGCGTCCCGTAGCCCCAACATGTACTCACTGAGCCATAGACTGACGAAAGTGCCATGTTGAAATTGGGGTGCGGGTCTGGACAATGAGCTCTAGTGTGTTATGAATTGAATAATTCGTTCAAGTTGCTTGTTATCATGCACTTTATTGTTCCCAGGGACGCCTGTTTTCAGATATTTATTTTGTTCAGGGTTTTTGTGAATTATTTTGGGTGAAAAAACTAAATCTGGAAATATGATTCTGTGAAAGAATGACATGGGAGTCACTAGTGCTGGTACATAGATGTTTATTGGTTCAGTGGGCCGGTGGTGGCGCAGTGGACCAGTGATGGGCCAGTGGTGGCTCAGTAGACCGGTGGGGACTCAGTGGACCGGTGGTGGCTCAGTGGACTGGTGGTGGCTCAGTAGACCGGTGGGGGCTACGCAGCAGGCGGCGTAATCCGCTGTGGGTGGGCAAAGCAGAAACTACGACGGTGGCCGGTGTAAGGGGGGGCTCTGAAGTAGCTCCTTGGAATGGAACGGGAGTGGAGTGTGGGAAACATTCTGTGCTATTTTTGTCAATAGAATGTTAGGTCTCTTACAAATATAAAGTATGATGAGATTTTTAAATTCCTGAAGATAGATGGATTGTATCAGTGTCTTGACATGAATTTCACCATCTTTTGACGCATGTTTGTTTTAGAGAGAAAAAAACCCCAATAATCTCTACTCACTTTTTGTGGTGAATATGGCTTTTTCTGCCAGCACCGTCGATCAATCAGTTGAGTCAGAGTATCTGAATCATGTTTTTATTAGTCAATTTTCGGTTTATCTACATGTCCCCTATTCATGTGTCCTTCTATTAAAAAAAACACCAGTCACATTGATTTGTCGATAAATCGAATTAATTACAGACAAAGCTTAGTCCAAACGTCAAAGAATATATTAATACATAGAAGTAGTATCAATCCGTTTTGTTTAACTATGTGGTCACGGTGAACCAGTAGATTGCTCTAACAGAGATTTACCATATAGTCGTTTCCACATCGTAGCAATTGAACATGTCAAGTAGTGGCAGGACCGCTGTAGTAAACTGTACATGTAGGACCTAACAGCTCATAGGCCGCCAACCAGCGCGCCCTGTTAGTTAGTGATACCCGGCCAAGTTACAGGCTTAGCCAAGGAAAGGCGGAACAAAGCACAGATTTTGTACCAGGGTTGCCACACGTCAGGGAAAAATCATGGAAAGATTTTTTTTTCAAAAGAAATCTGTGTATATTGAAGAAAAGAAAATATACCAGATTCCACTCTGCTCATAACAAATATACCACATATTTAGGCAATTATTTTATTATATATTTGGTTGTCGTCAAAAGTAACAATAGAAAACATCCCTAGGGATAAGGGTATATAGCATCGAGCTCTATGCAACTGATAACCACGGCATACAGAATTTATTGCATTAAATTGCATGGTGCATTGCATGGTGCATTGCATACAGTTACACAATTGAAATGAATATAAAAATCTTTTGATTACCAATATCTTACGTTTTACTTTAGGTGGCGGTTTCTCTTGGAAAACACACAAGGCAATGTGGGGATGACAGCCTGGCAAGAGTTGGGACATGTCACAACATTAAAACGAGGGAAAAGTCACAACATTTGACAAATAATACCCATTTGTGGCCAGGATGTAGCCCGTTATTAGATTTAAGACTTAGAGGCACCAGATAAACTTTGTGAGGCCTTCCACTAATTACCTCACGGTATTACGTCAAAGTACAACTTTACAGGGATCTAAATTCACTTTTCAAAGACATATATGGGTTTTTTTCTGATATAATAAAACATTATGTTCACGTTGTACATATTTACGTGAAACGGTAAATATTTTTTTTTAAAGGCGAATTAAGCAGAAATGTGTACAAGAGTAAAAATAAATGTCTCTTCAGTATGTAATTTATTTCATGGATTTTCAACATCCCTATCTTACCTTGATTAGCATGTAATGCGTGGAAGATCCCCATCTTGCAATTTCTCATTTTCAGCTATCAAATATAAAACTGCCACTAAGTTTGTCCTAATGTTTAATAAAATGATTTTCTCGCCTTATTTGTCAAGGGAAAATTAAATTTGTCAGGGAATTTTGACATCTCTGGTTTGTGGCAACCCTGTTGTACACACCTGTTGTATGTATAGCTGGGGTCTCCAGGGCAAATTGATTTTGGGGCTCGGTTCTTCAGGAGTTACTTGAGAAAATTGAGAATGGTAGGTTTAATTCTACATATTTTTCAGTCATTGTTTTATGTTTTCCCACCCTATAACCATGTGATGCTTGATGCGTCACTGAGACACTGCTGGGTCTTTGTCATTGTCAGGTATATGGTTTCATACGTATTTGACTCGATCTCCAGACTCAGTGAGAGCCCTGACATCGTGTCAGTAGGTTTAAAGTTGTGCCTGAGCCCTTCTCGCATCGATATAATATGCAATTTTCCATGCTTGTCTCTAGTGGATTTGCTAGATTTTGAGGCCCTAGCTTGTCAGATCGCGTGATGTTATTAACGAACTGGTCTTCGTTGTTGAAATTGTGCGGATCTAAACAATGGACTTAAAAATCAGCATGTTAGGAGTGCTAGCTCGCAGGTATACAGTGAACTGTGGCTGAGCGCTGTACAGCCTAGACGTCGACCGCCCTGTGTCGTATGGCGGCATGCGCAGTGAGCGTACATTGCACATACTTAGTGCTCATTATCAGGTAGGGTTCAGGACTAGGGAATCAAAACGTCTTGGTTTCTCAAGGCATATTGAAAAACCAAGACAGTTTATATATAGAACCAAATAGGAGTGAGCTGTCACAGTCTGCTACTGCTTTAATATTGAGGATGGAACCTAACAAAATATATCATTAGAATGGGTATAATTAGCTCTTCACAGTTTCTATGAAGAAAATGCTCCTATGAATACTATATTCATAATATTCAATTAAAATAAAGAGATCATCTTACTTTGCCTATAAGATTGTGCTGCTTGTATTCTGGAATTAGTCATTTTTAATGGTGAACCAGCATGGTCTATTTAAAAAAGGTACTTTTCTTAGAATCAAAATCCTGGACAGAGTTAATGAGAAATATCCAAAAAATATGAACAAATCATGATGTATGGCATCATATAAGCCATTACTCTAATGTACACACAGGCAGATGGGTTGTTTTAGCAGTCTACCCAAGGAAGGCCCCTGGAGGTGGGTGTGGGTGTGGGTGCAGAGTGGGATTTCTCTCTGTGTGATATATCCACCACACAGTATATGTGTATGTGCATATACACACATACATATATTTTACCTCGGTACTACGCCTCTGGCTAGCCTCAGGCTAGGGAGAAGGAAGCACATCCGGGTTCAGCAATTAGCATAAGGTACTCGCAACAGCACGACGTGTGCGAGTGGGACAGAGGTCTTTATCTACAAATAACTACAGAACTCGCAGTAAGTTTAAGGAAATAATTCACACGTTTCTTTAGGAAGACCTGTTGAGTATTCTGTACAAGTTTTATTAAAATGGCGAATGTATTAAAGTAATTATGGGCGTTAAACCAATTCGTGTGCCGGTACGCTGGATTTGATATCGCCATTTTGTTTACTTCTTGTCGGACTACCCGACTTGATTATCGCTATTGGTTTTAGCGTTTTTATGAGTTTAAACCCAAGAATACAGGAGGATACGTATTTCTTGTGTACATATGCTTCTTATTCGTTAATAAATCGAATTAATGGGGCATCTAGTGGTGTTTTTTCAATTTTATGGAATTATTTAATAAATAAACATGCGCAGATACGTCATTGTTGACGGTTGGCTTGGGAGCGAGGCCCGTAAGGGGTTTTTGGAACCGGATTCTCGGTTTGTTCCTGCCAGTCTAATGTTTTTTGGATTATTTAATTTAATTTATTTGAGACCCGTAAGGGGTTGTGTGAATTATGCTCCAGATAGCCTAGAAGAGAAGTAGTTTGCATCTCTATGTCATGTTGGTGGTTGCCACATTATGGGTAAGATTTTTTTCAACAAGCCGCCCGTTGCCGAACGGAGAGAGATGTTGGCTGGAGCCTCATCTCGTGTTTTGGGGGATTATTTCTGCGGTTTCTTTTATGGATTCACGTTGGAAATTATCCTGGGTTTCTTTTATAGACTCCCCATATTTTAGGCGTACGCTCCGAGTTTCGTAGCATTTTCTCCAACTTACTGGCGCAGTAGCCGGAGGGGGGAGAAGTGTACGGAACGGAGAGTGTGGGAGGGTACCGGTTTACTGGTCCCTACCCCTCGTTTGGTTTCGGCTTCCATACAGTTACCCTACGACATTACACATTAGCTTACACGCCTGTGTTGGAATGGTGTAAATACATTCTCCAACACCAGTAATTGCCGCCTGTTGACGAATGGAGAGAGGTGTGGTTGGAGCCACACCTCGTTGGGACTTGTTCCTGGGTTTCTGACAAAGATTCCCCTCCTTGTTTTACTAAGGCATACCTCCGAATTCCGTAGCATTGTTCTCCAACTTGTTGGCATACCCACAGGGGGGGAAAAGGGTACGGGATGGAGAGTGGAAGGCTACCGATATACTGGTCCCTACCCCTCATTTGGGTTTGGTTTTGAACAATAATCCTACGACACTCACAAGAGAAAAAAATTTCTCACGCCTGTGTTGGAACGGTGTAAATACGTTCTTCAACACCAGTAAATGCACAAACTGAGGTTTCGTAACCTGTTGTGACGTTTGGTTGATACCAGACGGGTTGGCCGAATGAGTTAGAGCATCCATCTCCCATGTTGGCAGATCATGGGGTCGTGGTTTCGAACTCTAGTTGAGTCAAACCAATGACTTTAAAAATAATTACTTGTCGCTTCCTAGCCTGGCGCTCGGCATTATTAGGATAGGACAAGGACTGTTTGGCTTAATGTCAGGATAATGTGACTGAGTGGGATAAGGTCATGGTGCTGGCGGTCTGGTTTTCCATTGGGGCAGCACTATAAAGTTGCCATGAGTGCACACTGTCACAAGTCGGTAATCGTCCTGATATGACCTTAGATGATTTTTAGGACCTAAAACAACTACAAACAGTTGGTTGAGGCTACGAAGTGCAGTAAGTCTGAGGCTCCTATATCTGATGATAAGGACTCGTCACCAGTGAATGCACAAACTGGGGTCTTAACCGGTTGTGACATTTGGTTGAGCACACTCTAACTTTCATTTGATCGTTACAGGTTTCTGACCTGAGGCTTAGTATGGCTATGAAGCGCAGTAAGCCCAAGACTCCCATATTTGATGATCAGGACTCTTGACCGGTGGTAACGGTTCAAGCCTCCCCGGTACACCCGGTGCCGAGGGAGGAAAGTGGGCCAGCGCTGGCCCGACGCTGGCCCTGCTGGGCTGGAGGAGCGGCTCATGAAGCTGGAGCAGGTGCTCCTGGCTAGATCTCAAAAGAGAACAAGTAGAGGTTGCAATGCAAACTAGGTGCTCCTGGCTAGATCTCAAAAGAGAACAAGTGGAGGTTGCAATGCA
This sequence comes from Branchipolynoe longqiensis, assembly GCA_030323885.1. Lineage (NCBI taxonomy): Eukaryota > Metazoa > Annelida > Polychaeta > Phyllodocida > Polynoidae > Branchipolynoe > Branchipolynoe longqiensis. Next base: position 30,729,309 of record CM059200.1, read on the forward strand.
AACTCAAGTGGCCACGGAAGCAACTTTTCCCAGGCAGGAAATATAACTAATTGTTGAGAGGAACGGATAATTTGACTATTCTGAGTATAGTGCAAGGAATACGCATTCCCTTTACGCAACACCTTTTACAGGAAACAATTCCTTTTCCATTTCATTTTGATGAAAAAAAAAGTAACAAATTAGAGGAATATTAACATTTAAAAAATATTCTCTCTCGAAACAGCCAGAGATTTGATAACAGAGAATTCCTGGTTAGCCAGTGTAGGCCTTAAAGATGCCTACTACACAATTCCAATTTATAAATTGGATAGGACATTTTTACGATTTATTTGGAATGACAAACTTTATGAATTCACCTGTATGCTGAATCATTTAGCTTGTGCTCCTCGCTTGTTTACAAAGTTGCTTAAACATATATTTTCCTTAATGGGAAGGAAAGGACATGTAATGTTTCTATTTATTGATGACTCATTTATAGTGGCACAATCGAAAATGCATTGTGAGGAAGCGGTAAATGATGTTTGTCAGACACTCACCAAATTAGGATTTTATATCCATGATAAGAAGTCAGTTCTCAAGCCCACAAGAGAATTTTAATGTTTGGGGTTTTATTAAACACAAACAATATGACACTATCTCTAACAAACCAGAAGTTAGATAAATTTATTGATACGGCTAATTAATTATTAGAAATAACTAGCCCAAAGATTAGACAAGTCGCAATACTTATTGGTATTATGATAACTTATGCCCCAGCATTCCTATACGGAAAAGCTCATAATAAATCACTAGAGTGTTCTAGAACTTAGAGCAGTCTATCTAGGCTTATGCAGCCTGGTACGTTTACCGAAACATCACGTCAGAATTCTGACTAATAACACAACAGCCATGGCCTATATTCGTAACAGAACCCAAACCCTGTAATAGATTAACAAGAAAGGGCGTTAAACAACAACATTTTTGAACAAATTTGTCAAAAGTGGGGACATCCACAAGTAGACTTGTTTGTTTTCAGGAAAAAACTGTAAATTATCCAAATATGTTTTGTGGCATCCAGAGCCTGATGCTTGGCAAGGGGATGTATTTTCTTTGATTTGGGATAACACATTTTATTATGTTTTCCCCCATTCAGCATTATCAGCAGAGTGGCCAGGAAAATCAGAATGGACAGTGCACACACGATTCTGATAGTTCCCGATTGGCACACAGCCATGGCTAGCCGCAGTGGCATTGGCAACGAAATACAAGTTATTTAAGGAAATGGGGTTTTCATTGTTTGATTAAGAATGTTAAGCCTTTAAAGCCTACTATAGCCCAAGTAGTTAGATTTCTAAGAAAGTTAGAAGATGAGGGATTAGGTTTTGGGACCATTAATGCAGCAAGATGTGCGTTATCGATTGTCTTACCAAGAATATAGACAAACAGTTGGTAAACACCAGGTTATACACTGGTTCTTAAGATTGGGGTATGAAAGAAACCCCCCGAAGCCCAAAAATAGTCGATTTTGGGATGTATCGGTAGTATTTAAGTTAGCAGTACTTTTGCTGCTGGTGACAGGCCACAGAGGGCAGACCATTATTGTCTTGTCTCTAGATGGACTGGAGATAGATAAAAAAAAAAAGGAAGCAACGTTTGATTTGACACAATTATTAAAATCAAACTGCACAGGAGACCCTTTGTCAACGGTGCATGTAAATAGCTTCCTCGAGGATCGAGGATTGTGTGTAGTCTCAGCCATAATGGCTTATATATCCAAGAAAAAACATACGAAAGTAAAGACAGCTTTTGGTAAAGTTTATTAAACCACATAGGGCATCTCGAGAGACATACTCGCAAGATGGACCATTAAAGTCCTGAAAGCAGCAGGAGTGGATACGGGACGATACGCCTCCCATTCAACTAGGGGAGCCATGGTCTTGAAAGCATGACTGCTAGGGATCTCTGTCAAGAGAATCTTTGCACACATAGGCTGGAAGACGCTAGATCGTTTGCAAAACATTACAACAAACAAATAGAAAAGTTGAGCGGCCTCGCCACACGCTTACTCACCAATTAACAAGACAGGTGAGAAAAGTTAAAAGTTTTAATACTAATTAATACTGTATGAAATATAAGAAACTATAAATTAATATGTTTTTTTGAATATGAATGAATTAAGGATAAAAATGAAGTTATGTAAAGGTCTCCCTAGCCTGAGGCTAGCCAGAGGCGTAGTACCGAGGTAAAATAGTATAGTTATACGAGTCTTACCTGGGTATAGATGATGGATAACTGTTGTTTTCCCGAGGTAGAAGCCTCAGATAGACGTGGGCTAGGGTGCGCCCACCACACCCTACCACGTCTATTATGTTTGCTTGTGCCAAGACCAAAACATTAAAGTATCCATTTGAGTTTAAGATCATTTTTATCCTGAATAAGTAGGTAAAGATTGCTGAACTCGGATGTGCTTCCTTCTCCCTAGCCCATGTCTATCCGAGGCTTGAACCTCATGAAAACAACAGTTATCCATCATCTATTATTATTAAGCTATGAATATACCGGAAGTGGGCGTCACGCGGGTGTACATTTTTTTTTATGCTTGACATGTGATGCTGCTTGGCTTTTGACTGAATTTACCTGACTTTGCTTGGCCTTGCCAACTTTACACAACTTTTCCAACTTTTCACAAATTTAGCTGAATTTCCCGACTATTCCTGACTTTGGCCTACTTTTCCCAACTTTGGATGACTTTTCAAACTTTAACCGACTTTTCCCAACTTTAGACGACTTTTCCCAACTTGACTATTCCCGATTTGACTTTTACCCGACTTGACTTTGCCCGACCTGATTCGAACCAAGTAGCCTGTTATCTTGAGACCAACACTCTGCTACAGAGGAACTGCAACCCACAATGGTCCAATTTAAATATAAATTTGATGCGCGAAAAGGAAGAAGAAGGCGGGGGTGGGAAAATAAGGCGTTTATTTAACGCCTCAACAGAGGAACATACAGAGCAAGGAACCGCTCCAGGGAGCACAGTGAAAACTCATAAGGAGCAGAGGTAAAAGCAGAGGTAAATGTAGATAAAGCTCCAGAGGAACATACAGAGTAAGGAACAGCTCCAGGGAGCACAGTGATAAATTCATAAGGAGCAGAGGTAAAAGTAAATAAAGCTCCAGGGAGGAGTAAAAAGCTCAGAGGGAGCAACAAATGTACATAATAAGAGTAAGCAAGCTCATGAGGAGCGGAGATATGAGTAAAGTTGGTAGTTAAATGTCATGAGAGTGAGGGGGTGCCGAGGAGCCCTCCACCGCTGGAAGAAAGGTTTAGAGGAAGAGTTGGGTGGGTGGGCGGAGAAAAGGGGCAGGGAGCAGGAAGGCGGCTGGATGGTGAGTGCCTGAGGGAGGCCGGCGGCGGCCTTATAAGGGAAGGGAAGGGCGGGGACAGCAGCTGAGGTGTGAGAGCTGGCGGCCGGGGGGAGGGCGACAGGTGGCGAGCAGCGGGCGTCGGGTGAGGCACGAATGCTGCGCGGCCCGGGGGGCGGGGGAGGTGGCGACGTGCCGCGCCGTCTGCCGAGGTGACAGGCAGCGCGACAGCGGGGCGGGGGAGGGTCTCTTCCTCTCCTCGCATCAAACGTAATGCTTCGCATTACGACCAATTATAATAGTATCTTTCTACGGTTAATACAAAATTTTCACTTTGAATTAAGTGATGTGACAGAATACTTCGGAGTAAATGATGATATATACATATGTATGTATACATATATACAACACCTTTCTAGATTAATTGCATATAATTATTACTCATGTAGATTAAACCTTAGATATAAGATGGTAGAATTTTCAGTGCCATATACCAGTAGACAGTGAATTTTGAAAAACAATAACATAATTGTGTACATCATTTCTGGTCATTAAAGAAATAGCACACTCCCCCAGCCCCACACCCACCCCCCCCCCCCTACTGAACTCACTTCCACTACACACTCATACACTGTGCTTTTCACTCTGTTGCACACAAGTTGAGGATGGGGGGCGGGGGGGGGCGGTCCCAGTATATGCTGATACTGGTAGTCAAGAAGTGACCCTCTGTCATGTCAAGAAGTGACCCTCTCTCACTATCTATATTAATACATAATCTCCACATGCCTTTGGTTTTACATACCATTTATTATTATATAGACCATTTGCATTTTATTATGGAATAGTTCTCCATAACCCATATCCTAAATATCGGAAAATTTTACACTAAGTTTGTGTTGGTGTAACCCTGCCAGCCATATAGGCCAGGGTGGAGGTAGTCATGCATGGTTGCTCCACCTCACACCTCCCCATATCCCCACACACAAAGTAAGACAATAGCCACACAGCAACACTGGTGTGCAACCCACACACCCACCAGCCCAGCCCACCTCTAGCCACACCATGCTGGTCACTCATATATACATGTATGTGAATATATGTGGATTTTACCTCGGTACAACGCCTCGGCTACTCGAGGCCGAGGGAGAAGGAAGCAACATCCGGGTACAGCAATTAGCATATTCCACTCATAACGGGAAGACGTTATGAGCATTTACAGCAGTTTTTTCACGATATAAAAGCACTTTACATGTAAGTACATGACCAAGAAGTTATATGGATGTTTATGAATGTTTATAGCACATACTTATCGCGTCATTTGGCACCCTGCATAGTTAACTGTGTTATTTATGGAGTTGTGCTATTTTTGCCGGTGCATAGAGTTTTTTGCACTGCCATTTTATTTTTGCCGCCCGTTGCCGAATGGAGAGATGTTTGGTTGGAGCCATTACATCGTTTAGATAGCTTTTGGGGAATTTATTACATTTCCCTAGCTTACGGCGTACCTCCGAGTGCCGTAGCATTTTCTCCAACTTGTAGGCGTAGTCGCCAAAGGAGGGAGAAGTGTATGACACAGAGAGTGTGGGAGGGACCTACACTGGTCCCTATCCCTCGATTGTTCTCGGTCTGGTTTGCCCAACCGTCGCACTTTCGACATGAAATTGAGCTTTTCACGCCTGGATTAAACCGGTGTAAATACGGATTTAATACCCTATGGTGCCTATGCACCCTATAGCTCTGTCCCACGTGTTCAGATGCTCCTTGAGTACGTGTTAATGCCATAATTTGGTTGTTTACAGACGACTCGAGATGGCCACGAAGCGAGGTAACGTAGGTGTACCATTCATGTTGAGCGAGGGTGACACGACCCCTGCATTGGATTCAGAGCCGTCACTTGACCGGTCGCCTGAGCCAGGGCCGTCCACAACGGATGATAGGATGGTTCAGCTCATCCGTCAGCAACTGCTTCAGCTGCTCCCGAGCTCCGCAGGAAAGTCACCGACTAAGTCACAGGCCATAATTTCCGAACAATCGGCAGTGGGAAGACGTGTCGGAGCCTCAACAGACTACCGAGTCGGAGGTGGATTGCTGTCCCAAGAAAAGGAAAAGAACCAAGAAGGACTCGTCTGATGGAGACGAGTATTACAGAGCAAGAAATAAGGTCGGTAAAGTTAAGCGGATGAAGAAGTCGAAATCAAAGCAGAAGAGCAAGTCTTCGTCTTCTGATTCGTCCGCCGACTCAACGACGACTGACACGGAGTCGGACACAGAGCATACTGGGAAGTATGTCCAGATCACCGGGAAGGTGATGAAGAAAATACGGGTCGAGAAGCGAAAGAAAATAAATACCTGCACCCTGATGCGCAAAAACGTCAAAGGCCATTTCCACACCTTCAAGCCCGGCGAGATAATTACTAAACTCGCTGAGCAGGACATGGGGATTAAAGGGATCCCGGAAGCCAACATCAAGGAGATGGATGCTGATGTCACAATGAGTGACGACCGCAAAACGTTTGAGGCCTGCTTGTACACTGCCCACAAAGGTGTCCTGGTGGCCTTGGCAGCTATTATGCCCATCACAAATCGTATGATGACGGACAATAAGTTCACTACCCTATGCACAGATATGGATGCGGAAGTTGCGGCATTAACGGCCACCAGTAATTTCTTGTCTTACCGCCGATTTGAAAACGTTTTCAAGTCCGTCACCACTGACGCAGGCAAAGAGGTCGCCAGGTCAAAGAAGGTGGTAGATAATGATGGCAAGGAATATACCCTATTCCTGGCTCCGAAGCCCATCAAAGGCAAGCCCTTGGACAATACCAAAATGTTTGGTGGCCAGTTGCAATACCTGGTCAAACAGGTCGAAACAGCCGCGAAGCAGTCAAAACATCTTGACGGCAAGAAAGACAATAACACTGCGAAGTATAAGAAAGTCCGCTCGGATTTTCGCAACCGGCAGACCGCTAAATGAGGCAGCCGGTTCGGCAGCGGCAACTTTGCCTACCAGGCGCGGGGACGGGGAGAGCGGGACCAGTACGGCTGGAACGACAGCAACCGCCCCTTCAGGAGGGAAACATCTTCCCACAAGTCTTTCCCCAGACCATCCAACAACAACAACAACAAATAGAAGTTGCGACGCAAACTTCTCTAAGCAATTTTCAAGCGGGCAATATATCTAACCATTTCACAGCTTGGCAGGAGATTACAAATAACCAAGACATACTAGACATTGTACTAGGGGTCAATATTCCATTCATAGAAATCCCCATTCAAAACGGCAAAATGAAAGGTAATTTTGAAGGTCTTATGACCATTTCTAAAGATGGACAGGATGATATTCAATGGTGGCTAAACCACATTCATAACTCACACAATCCGATTAGGATGGGTGAACCTAACACAGTAGTCACAACCGATGCATCGCTGGAAGGCTGGGGCGCCCATAGGGATGATCTCGCTACGGGGGGCCGTTGGCTAGATGGCGAAATTGACAATCACATAAATGTTCTGGAACTCCGGGCCATTTATTTAGGTTAAAGGAGCTTAGTCCGAGTGCCTAAATTCAATGTACAAGTCTTAACTGATAACACTACCGCTATGGCGTATATTCAGAACATGGGAGGCACTAAGTCCAAGCCATGTAATAAGTTAGCGAAACAAATTTGTGTTTGGGCTCAAAAACAACAAGTTTGGCTTACAGTAGCACATATCCCAGGTAGCCAAAATACATTAGCAGACACAAAAAGTCGTCATTTCCATGATCATTTAGAATGGTCCTTGAATGATAATATTTTTGATATCATTTGGCAAAAATGGGGAACACCAGAAGTAGATTTGTTTGCTTCATGTAGAAACAAGAAAATTACTATCTGGGCATCCAGAACCGGACGACTGGAAAGTGGATGCTTTCTCTATAATTTGGAATGATAAATTTTATTATATCTTTCCCCCATTCATCCTAATCAGCAGAGTAGCCAGGAAGATCAGGCTGGACAAAGCACATGCAGTGCTAATAGTGGAACACTCAACCCTGGCGAGCGGCAGTGGCGTGGGGAGCGAAAGACTGTTTAAAATTCCCCAGAGGGCCACTAAACTTACAACACCAAGGGCCAGTAACAAATCAAGGGGACGTATCAACGACACCACTATTGGCATTCCTTTTTTAAGAAGATATTTGCAGAAGTTTGGCCTAGATAAAATCACCCAAGATAGACTGATTTCGCATGCATAGAGACCAGGGAAGGTCAAATTATATTCCAGTTATTTAAAGAAATGGGGCATTTATTGTTTGATAAACAAGGTGAAGCCAATGGAACCATCTACCACGCAAGTCGGCCATTTCTTGCGAATGATGGAGGATGACGGACTAGGTTATGGAGCCATCAATGCAGCTCGATGTGCTCTATCGGTCATCTTACCAAGGATTGATGGAGAGACAATTGGGAAACATGAAGTTCTCCATTGGTCCATGAGATCCATATATGAAAGAAACCCTCCAAAACCAAAATATTGTAGGTTTTGGGATATTTCAGTGGTGTTTAAGTTATTCCAGACATGGCCTAGTAATAGACATCTATCAGTTAAACAGTTAATTTACAAAGTAGCTGTGCTTTTACTCTTAGTAACTGGTCATAGGGGCCAAACAATTGTAGCCCTTTCACTTAATGGCCTTCTTGTCAATACATTGACAAGAAGGAGGCCACGTTTGATTTGGACAAATTATTAAAATCAAACCGCACGGGAGACCCACTCTCCTCGATTCATGTTAATAGTTTCCCACATGATAGGAAACTGTGTGTAGTGTCAGCCATTTCGGCTTATATATCCAAGACAAAGGGAATACAAAATTCCAGACAGCTTTTGGTAAGCTCCAGAGACACGCTCGGCAGATGGACGATTAAAGTGCTCAAATCAGCAGGCGTCAACACAGGACGCTATGCTTCTCACTCTACAAGAGGAGCAATGGTATCAAAAGCGAGACAGCTGGGGATCTCAGTGAAGAGAATCCTAGCACATGCCGGCTGGAAGACGGCAAGGTCGTTTGCTAAACATTACCACAAACGACTAGAGAAGACGAGCGGCGTAGCAACCCACTTACTCACCAACTAACAAGAATGGGTGAGACTTACAACATTTAACATTACAACTGAAACATTACTAGATAATTGAGGATAGCCAGAGGCTTAGTACCGAGGTAAAATAGTATAGTTATACAAATCTTACCTGGGTACAGATGATGGATAACTCTTGTTTTCTCGAGGTACAAGCCTTGGATAGTCGTGGGCTAGGGCCCGCCCACCACACCCTGCCACAACTATTACGTTTGCTTGTGCCAAAACGAAAATATTATGAGTTCCATTCATTAAGCTCATTTTTATCCTGAATAATTAGGTGAACATTGCTGTACCCGGATGTTGCTTCCTTCTCCCTAGCCCACGACTAGCCGAGGCTTGTACCTCGGGAAAACAAGAGTTATCCATCTGTACCCAGGTAAGATTTGTATAACTATACTATATATATATATATAATATTAGATGTAATTGCATATATATTAGATGAATACAATTAATATTTCTGTAATTTTATTACTATTATTACATGATATTTCCAGAATCCACTGCAGTGACTCCCACCATCGTGACTCCCGGCCACCCACCGTCATGATCCCGGCCTGCCCCTGCCTTTACTGCCGGCCTCCCACTGCCTTGACTCCCGGGCTCCCACCGCCGTGACTCATGGCCTCCCACTGCCATGACTCCTGGCCTCCCACTGCCGTAACTCCCGCCCCCCCGATGCGAGTCCCAGCCATATATGTGTTTATATGTGAATATGATGTGCATATATGGGTCATCCTCAGAAACTGTACCACTTGAGGTAGTCTACTAGAAATGCATATTTCAAAGAAACCCTTTATTGGAGTGTCAATATTTAGATTTCATCAGTTAGCCAAATAATGTGGGAGATAGTTTAGATCAAAAGTAAATGTTAATATTGTGTATTATGTATCTTATTGGGATGGATGTAGCTAAATACATAGAAAATTACATCACTAATTTGTGACATTGTCAACAGCATTGAAAATAAAGTGTCACAAACTTAATGAAAACCTCTGAACAACAGCTCATTTCACTTCAAATGGTCATATACAATGTCTTCATTAAGTTGAAGACATTTATTTCTAAAAAAAAATATGTAATTATGAAATAGTTAACATTTTCTGGAGTCATTAACATCGTAACATTTTGTTTCCACTTGCAAGTACTATGAAACTCTGTATCAAACACTGAGTACAGATACAGTACAGGAACTATTTTCACCATTTGACACTATGCATGGACCCAGTTATGGTATAGTAAAAGATAAACCTGAAATTGCCCCTAAACATTGAAATTTGAGCCGAACATTTGTGTAAAATTGTTGTTTCCACTTCGTTACTCTGCTAATCTGTTACTCTGCTAATATTTTCTTGCTTTTCTCTTTAATATTCACAAATAAGACAAAACCATAGGAATGAGGTTTCAAATTATTATTACTACTGTTTATAAAGCAAGTGGCATGTGAAATGTCCTAAAAATGTCAAGTTTTGTGTGGAAAATATTTGATTTTGGAGTCAGATTGGTTTCCATGCTATACTGCTATTTATTGGGTGTGAGCATCATTTGACCTACTTAAAAATGCCAGAATATGTTTATTTTCAATTATTCAGATGCAAAAGGACATACACATTGAGGAAACTTGCTTATAGGACTTTGGCAGCATTTTGATTTTCTGGTACTGATGTCACACTATTGGTACACAACTTCTGAGAACGACCCATATACGAATATGCCTGCGTGTATATGTGTATATATGCATATATATATATATGTGTGTGCATACACATACATACACTGTGTGATGAATATACAACACAGACAGAAATCCCACTCCACACCCACACCCACACCCACACCCACACCCACACCCACACCCACACCCACCTCAAGTGGTCATCCTTGTGTAGACTGCTAAAACAACACATATGCCTGTGTGTATATTAGAGTAATGGTTTATATGATGCCTGGCTATTTTTCATTAACTATACCTAGTAATTATTAGAACGTAGCATGATGGTTCCCCAGTAAAAATGACTAATTCCAGAGTACACGCACCACACTGTTATGGACAAAATATTATCTCTTTATTTTCATGTAATTTTAATTGAATTATGGGGATAGTATTCATGGGAACTTTTTTTCTTCATTGAAACTACAAAGTGCTGTTTAAGCCCTTTCTAATGATATATTTTGTTAGATTCCCTGGTCAATATTAAACAACTTGTAGACTGACAGGTGACCCCTATTTGTTTCTATATGAAAACTGTCTTGGTTTTTCAATGTGCCTCGAGAAACCGAGGCGTTTTAAATTCCTAGTCCTGGCCTCTACCTGATTATGGCAGTGGTCAATTGCACCTGCATTGAATCGACTTGATTCTAATAGGAGATCAATACAGATTAAAAAGGTGGTTCCATGTCACTGTGGTCCAAACACTGCTTATCTCAAGCTTGACCCAACCTTTAAATAAAGCTTAATCCACCTTTTTGAGATGGATTAACTAAGATTGCGCTTGTTGAGGTGATATCGTTTGTATATCATTGTGTAATATCGCACAGTAAAGATTGACAGCTTATATTTGATCAAACGTCTCCAGTTACTGAGGTCGGAAAAATAGCAGTTACCAACAGTAAGCTTTGTTTGTTTGTTGTTTTACGTCCTAGCAACACCTAAGGTCATATCAGGATTCCAACAGTAAGCCTTGAAAATGTTCTATAATGACACAAACGTGCTGGTGCCCTGTCATTGCAGTGTCAGGTAGGATGTAGTTAACGAGGTGCTGTGTCATGTGGCCTGTCTGCGCCGTGCACGGCTCTTCAGGCAGTCGGTGAGGGCTGGTGCCCTGTCAGGTAGGATGTAGTTAATGAGGTGCGGTGTTGTGTGGCCTGTCCGGGCCGTGCCTGGCTCATCATACATTCAGTGAGGGCTGGTGCCCTGTCAGGTAGGACATAGTTAATGAGGTGAGGTGTTGTGTGGCCTGTCTGGGCCGTGCCCGGCTCATCATGCATTCAGTGAGGGCTGGTGCCCTGTCAGGTAGGACATAGTTAATGAGGTGCGGTGTTGTGTGGCCTGTTCCGGCCGTGCCTGGCTCATCGTGCATTCAGTGAGGGATGGGGCCCTGTCAGGTAGGATGTAGTTAACGAGGTGCGGTGTCGTGTGGCCTGTCCGCGCCATGCCAAGCTCATGGTGCATTCAGTGAGGGCTGGTGCCCTGTCAGGTAGGATGTAGTTAACGAGGTGCGGTGTCGTGTGGCCTGTCCGCACCGTGCCCGGCTCCTCGTCCAGTCGGTGAGGGCTGGTGCCCTGTCAGGTAGGACATAGTTAACGAGGTGCGGTGTCGTGTGGCCTGTCCGCGCCGTGCCCGGCTCCTCGTGCAGTCGGGTGCGCTGCGTGCGCCGTGTCACGAAGCTGACAGTGTCTCGTCGCCTTTTCAGGCGCCTTGTACCTCTGGGGTCAGAACAAGCCTACTGGGGAGGCCGCTATGTACCCCAAACCGGTGCAGGACCTCAACGGCTGGAAGATCAGGAGCCTCTCCTGCTGGTGAGTCATGCTTCCTTTTCTGCTTTGAAAATAATTCTTAAAATAGCTTGATCCATATTTGATTTCAGCAGGCTTCTTAGTTTAATGTTAATTCGTTTTTGATTTCAGCAGGCTCATTGTTTTATGTTATCTCATTTATCACTCTGGATGAGTGCGATTAGATTTTATAATGTATTTTTTTCTTTGCTGAAAGGCATATAAAGACCAACCTTTCACATTTAAAAAAAAAGAACAATTCTGAATACTTTTGGTTACAGATTAACACAAAACAAAGCCTCAATTAATTTTATAACCCACAACACTTTCCGTTATTTATCAAAGTAACATTATAAATTAAGTTGTTTAATTAAGGTGTTAGCCCTTGTTGACATCTGCTAACTCGTTTTCAGTAACCGGAGTATTGTGGTGGCTGCAGACGATAGTCTAATTTCCTGGGGCCCAAGTCCAACCTACGGTGAACTGGTGAGTCAACACAATACTAGAGTACTATCAACATTGTTGTGCAAGCTACTAACAAATATTGAGGATGGTCAAATACTGTTACAGAAAGTTGAGGTGGCCGGGCTGAGCCAAATAAAACCTTCGTGATCTGTCTCACTACATGTAAGTGAGCAGAATTCCTAATGCAGAAGCAACGCAACGGATGATTAAAATATACCACTAAAAACAGCTGTCCCATCTGACCTTATCCTAATCCCTTGTGCGAGAATTTCCATCTGCTCTTAGGTTCTAAAGGCGAGAAACTAGACATGAACCAAACCGAAGGAACTAGGACAGTTGTAGGCTTTGACAGAAATAAAATAGCAAAAGATGTTTATTAATATAGTGATACGTAGAACATCCTCCCAGAGGAATGTCAAGTTGCCGCGTGTTCACCTGTAGAGGGTTAGAAGACAGTCAGCCTGCTAACGACGTGCTTGTCAGGGAGCACATACCACTCACAACTAACCCACACCCCACCCACCCCGAATCCTTTAAGTTAAGAGCATGGCAAAGAGCGAGATAAAAATGAAAAAATAAAATTTTGAAACCACAACTATTTTTCCTCAAGATCGAACACCCATATTCACACGAAAGCCGCACACATCCCTGACAAAGTGTAATGTAAACACAATGCCACACACATATCTGACAAAGTGTTACATAAGCACAACAATACACACATAACTGACTACGTGTGAACATATAAGCACAACACCATGCACATATTTACAGTGCGACCACATAAGCACAATGCCACATACATACCTGATTAAGTGTGAACATATAAGCACAACGTCACATACACACCTGACAAAGTGTGAACACATAAGCACAATGCCACTTCCAGCAATATGCGCCATCGCACTAATTTTCACTGTGCCTCCCATCACCCAATATAATGTTCATCTTAATTATGTTCATGGAATCTGTTAAAGAGCATGTGTAACTAACTGTCATGTAATATTTTTGGGGTAGCCTTCCATTGTGTTAAAGGACCAGAGTATCATGTGACAACTAATCTCTATCGTAATACTTTCATTGCTTGAAAAAACTAATTCCCAAGCTACATGGGTAGCCTGGGTCGGCGTTCAGGGTACGCCTCGGAGAAATTCAGGACGTCGCACTAGTCTGAACCAAAATGTCCTAAAAAATGGTGGCCTCCATAGGGTGCAGCCATTTGCAATTGAAAGAACAGCTCTGATTGGCTGAATCACTAAAACCCATGGCCATTTTGGAAGCGTTTTTGCCTCCTACCTGAAAAGCGAGACGTCTCGGCACACCCTAATGCAAATTGGCCAAAATTATGTCACGGAGCCGTCTCAGACTCTGAGGCATAACCTGAACGCGGCCCATGTGTGTGCGTCAGAACAGTTACACCTCCTCCACATTGCCTGAGATTGAGATTAATAAGTAAATATAGATTGTATAGATGAGCAATTATTGAACAGCAAATTCCCAACCAAAATGTTCGGAGTTGTCCAGTGTACCTCATGTGCCTTAGTTACATGCTTTGGCTATTTAGTATGTAAATCTACCTCCAGTCTGTTTGACAGTCGGGATTCTCAGGACAGCTTGCTCATATTGTGACACATGAGATTGTTTGCCATTAGTGCAAAGGTGTCTGATGTGTTGTACGATTTCCTTGGGGAGCTTTCTAAGGGAGTTCCTTCGTACTATGTTACCTACGGTTCTCACCTAAATCTAATTGTGATGTGTTTCAACTTAAGAGGATGCTCACGGAGTAATGGACGTCCGATTAAAGCACCTTTTGGCTGGCACTGAATCTGGGCACACTCCATTAATGCCGGTACTCGTCTGTTGCAGGGCTATGGAGAGAACAAGCCCAAGTCGTCCACTATGGCACAGGAGGTGAAGAGTGTCCCCGGTGTATACATGAACAAGATCCAGTGTGGCTTTGCGCATACGCTAATGATTGCCCGCAATGATTCCAAGGAGGACCAGGAAAAGATTGAGCGGTTACCCGTCTACCAGCCTGGCAGTCCGACGACTGCAGGGAAGTAAGCCCTCACACGGCGCCACCGGGGGCCTGTAGGCAGCCTGCCAGCAGCTGGGCACTCAGCACCCTGCAAACACAAAAGGGAGGCCACGCTGGGTTTTAGAGGTCTTTCGGGTTGCTCAAGCAGTATCTTAGAGATGTTCGGGGATTTATGAGGTTAACTGCCTCAGGTATCTCTGGAACACTTAAGGGGCGCAACCTAGGTAGAAGGCTGAAGGGTACTTAGCTAGCACACAGTGTATACTTTGCTCTTTCAGTTGTGAATAATGCGTTCTGACGCACATCTCTGGACGGTCATTTGGTCTTGGACCGTGGCGAAATGATTCTTCTCCAGGAATCTTGGGCTTTGGCATTGGGCGCATTTGACTGCAGTTTACGTTAAATGTGCTGAAGAAAACCTCGTTAATTTTGGATTTTCGCCTAAAACAAGGAAAGAATTTAGAACTAACAATGTCATAGATAGTCCATCATTTCTGGTCAAATGTCCGTACTTTACTTCCTACTCCTAGAGGACTTCAAAAGTTTTATTTTTATCCCCCCCCCCCTCCCCTCTAAATTATTGCCAATATTTTCCACAATTGGGAAATTAGGGAGTGTCATGTGGAATCCACATAGCTGTAGCTTGTACTTATCCCATATCTCCATGCTGAAGCAAATGGTTTCATACGGAAAATGGCTGTGAAGGTAGGCTATGTGGACGATTTTGAGGCTATAGATATATTTCTAGATGTATGTAACATTTTACTTTATGTCTATGTAACCAAAAACCATTAACTCAAATGTTGACACGTTAAATTTAAACCAGAAAGTGTCAAATGAATATGGACAATGTGTGTCAGAGCTTGCTCGGTTTAACTTGGTGAGTCAGTTATTGGCATGGCTCGTCTGTAAAGATACCTAGCTTAGCGTGTTGGGTCAGCTTTCCCATGTTCAGTTGGGCAAATTGTGACATTTTGTCAGTCTGGTTGGTACATGCTTTAGACTGAGGTGTACGGTCTGCATAATTATCGGTTATTGTGTTGGAGAGTTATATGCACTAAGAGGACGTCCCGAATATTGCGTCTTACACCAGGTTTGCTGAAGTGAGAAATGTACTAATTAAGATATTGCAAAGCATTCAGTCATGAAAGACATTAAACTGGCTGTTAGAACTAACAGCAGCAACACATGCTGAATGTTGTCTTTTCTCTGATTGGTTTAAAAATAAAAACCGTACTACATTACTTCTTGTCATTGCGTCAGAGGGACTGATTGGTTTAAAAATAAAAACCGTACTACATTACTTCTTGTCATTGCGTCAGAGGGACTGATTGGTTTAAAAATAAAAACCGTACTACATTACTTCTTGTCATTGCGTCAGAGGGCAGGTGGGTTGTGGAAATTCTCTACGGCCTTTTTCAGAGCATGGCTGCATAGTGAGCTGCTAACCACATTAGTCCTTCCATTACCGTCAGAGGGCGAATTGGTGGCATATGAAATCTTTATAGCTGTGCTATCAATGTATGACAATTTCTAACAAGTATGAATAATATTGTGAAAGGAATGCCATTTTAAGAACCCTCTTAACATTTAACAACCATACGTCCAGTATGCGTGTACATCAGCCTGGGCCTGTACGAAGGTACAATGAAGAGTAGGATATAGCATTATATGAACTAGAGCCGAGGAACGAAAGCTATTTCTGAGATGTTTCTGAGATTCTCATGAGGCTAGAAATGCAGTCGTGATCTGCGGATGTAATAGAGAATCTTGCTTACCTACTATTAATTTGGTAGGCTGTACCTTGTAAGCCTGTATCAGGATGGCAGGCACTTCGTATCCCTAGGTGGTTGCCTCATCCAAGTACTGATGCCGTTCAACCTTGCTTATCTGGTGATCAAACAAGAACTAGTGTTTCCAACGCGATATTTGCCGCATATGGCTGAATTAATGTCATGTTATACTCGAGCAGACGACACAGTTAGGTGTAATCTCTGAAAGGTGGATGTGACTGAGAGGTGGGCGTACTATATATTTTTAGTATAATCTTTTTGTAAATCCCTGTGAAGTGAGAATTTGTTTTCTTCCAAATATATGTGTATAGCTAGGGTAGTTTGATATGAAATGTTTTCTCTCCCACCCTGTAAACTGCCAAAGTTATATAACGCGCGTTTCATAACTACTAAAAGTAATCTCATTTAACAAATCTCACAACTCAATCGTTGATAATTGTTTATATTATGTAATGTGAGACTATGATAATTTTTCTTTTACAGGAAGTGCGAAAAGGTTTTTTTCTGTTGAAAAACGGGGAATTTTGACGGTTTTCTGTGATTCATGGGATCACGGGGGTTAAAGTACTAAATATGAATATATTTAATATAATCACGATTATGTTCTGCCTTAATTGAAACTAGGACGTTGCAAATTGATAACTTGGGTGTGCACGAGTCACCATTTGCCCAATTGTACATGGGAACGACTTTCAGGAAGTATCTCAACAACCATGTCCGAGATTTATAGGATATACTAATTTATATTTAAGTGTTTCCTTCAATATACCAGATGTGGAAGATTTGTTTGCTTGTTTGTTGTTGCTTTACATTCTAGCAACATCTAAGGTCATATCAGCACGGGTACCGACTTGTGACTGTGCACTCATGGTGACTTTATAGTGCTGCCCCACTGGGAGACCAGGCCACCAGCACCATGACCTGATATCCCACTCAGTCACAGCCTGACACTGAGCCAACCAGTCCTTGCCCTATCCTAATAATGCTCAGTGCCTAGCTAGGAAGCGACAAGTATCAAGGACCAGACGGGATGGCCGAATGAGTTAGAGCGTCCGTCTCCCGTGCTGGTAGATCGTGGGGTCGTGGGTTCGAGTCCGGGTCGAGTCAAACCAATGACTTTAAAATTGATACTTGTCGCTTCCTAGCCAGGCGCTCGGCATTATTAGGATAGGGCAAGGACTGGTGTGCTCAGTGTCAGGATAATGTGACTGAGTGGGATACCAGGTCATGGTGCTGGCGGCCTGGTTTCCCAGTGGGATAGCACTATAAAGTCGCCATGAGTGCGCACTGTCACAAGTCGGTACCCGTCCTGATATGACCTTAGATGTTGCTAGGATGTCAAACAACAAACAAACAACAAACAATTTTTAAGTCATTGGTTTGACTCGACCAGGGTTCGAACCCGCGATCCCATGGGCTACCAACACGGGAGACGGAGGCTCCAACTCATTCGGCCATCCCATCTGGTCACTTGCTGGTGTGAAATCCGCTATGCTGTAGAAGCAATACGTCATTGCGCGTGACTGCAAAGGCAGTGTGAATGCATAATTTATTTTATATATGAACGGACAGAAAGGGGTAAAATGCTATCAAGATTCCATACAGCTTGTAGGAAAATACTCATACTTAGCTAGTCTTTGAAGTGAAATGTTTGGCGTATAATAAAAGTATGTTTAAATAGCTTAATGTGTGTGCTTATTTGAGGCTAGTTGTCCTGTGTGTGACATGAGGTGACGTGTCTCGTGTCTGTAGTACATGTTTCCAAGATCGAAGCATTAAGCAGTAGGTCCATTTACATTGCCTAGTAAGAAACGGCACCTTCTTTTCTTAACGCATTTAAAATATTTGTTGACATTTCACTGCATTCTCACAGGCTGGTAATGATGGAATGCTAATGTACATATTCACGTGCATCTCCCCCCCCCCCCCCCCCCCACATATTGTGGAGGTCGGGAGGGAACAAACAGTTCCTTGTCTGACATTACTTTAAACTTTGACAGATTAACATATTTAATTAATTAGACTGCCTCTAACCTATTTAATGAATTAGATTGCTTCTAGTTCGACTATCTACATATTCACATTCCCTCCAAGAGGCGACGATATATCTTATGACTATATAAACTCTCCTAAGATTGCAGACTTGTATAGTTGCTGTTCTAATAGTGATCCGTGTAGAAAACGTTGTAAACAATTGCCAATTGTGCTTTCCGGCACGTTGGTCCAGGAATGGTTGCATGCTATCTAAACGTGCTTATTTACTTCTCAGAGGCTGCCCTACGTACACGCCGCACTGAGGTATGATCAGTCGGCTTATGAGTTCTGCTATATTTCCGCATGTATGTTCACTTTTATCGCTGAGCCTGCAACCACGGTTGCTGCTGCAGGGCCAGGCCCTCTGGCGGACGTGGCTCAGTGCTGCCACCTTCAGGATGTGCTGATCAACTCGGTTTGTCTACACTAGGGAGTCGTCATAGAAGCAACACCTACTGACCTGTTCGATATTTTGTGAATACATTTCATGTTAACCTTTGACATTAGTATTATACTATACATACATTTGTAACAATGTATTCCCTATGTAAATGTACATTAACTATGAGTTAATAGACTTTTCCAAACTAGCAAACTACATTGCAGAATAGCAGTCTTGCATGTATGGAATGATCTGAAGCACCAACATGCTCTGTTAATGACTTATGACATGAATTTAAACAAAAATTGGTACATTAGTTGATTAAGCAGGGGAAATTACAATCGTGGTTGATTAGTTTTCCTCATTCCACTGCTCCTTGCCCTATCCTATTAATGCCAAGCGCCAGGCTAGGAAGCGACAAGTATCAATTTTTAAGTCATTGTTTTGCCTCGACCAGGGTTTGAACCGACGATCTACAAACATGGGAGACTCATTCGACCATCCCGTCTGGTATTTCCCTTTTTTTTCCTCCCTTTTTTTCACATTCGTAAAAGCAACTTTCAACCCGTCATATCACAGCTCTTGATGTTTGATGCAATGATATAGTGTTTTGCAAATTACCAACTAGATTTTGACATGAGTAAAGGACTAGTGTTAAATTGAATTAGCACGAATCCTAACAAATCCATAAGCTGTTTATGAATTTAATGTTCAATGAACAAAGTTATGTGCGTCTGTTTCCTAAACTAGTAGTTTCTAGATGTCATGTATATCTGTATTTAGCCTTCCTGAATTAGGACCGTGTATACATACAGAGATTTTGTCCGTGTCCGGTAATTGTCTATGAGATAATTATTGTATGAGATGTAATTATTTGGTTAAGTAAATGCAATGTGAAAACCTTGTAGGTACTTGTCATTGTAGATTGCAGGTTACAGTTTTTAGAAAGCTAGCATATGGCACGGGTATACAGCCTGCAATAACACCTTGAGCATGCATGGCGGCTGAAGTGTGATCAGTTATTATACTTTTCGGCTGCCAAAATTACCTCTTGTCGATTTGGACAGTCATAAATATTTACTAGCCCTCTTACTGTACGAGCTAACCTTTTTGGACCCCTTCCTCGGCTTTGATAGTGTATACCTTTAGCGACGGTGAGTGAAACTTTTATCATGTCATGGATAGTCTTTATATGGAGCCTGGTTTCCACATCCTTAAAATGATTTGATAAATGTATTATCTGTGACAAGAAACCCTCCTATTTCTACATTATGGAACGTACATAGATTTCAAGGGTAATTTGCACACAGGAGCTTTGGTCTCCGCTAGGGGTTTTGCAACTGTGTGGAATTCCACCATAACTGCCTGCAGATGCGTGCGTAGTAGGTGTGAACTGCAGATGTCGCAGAATGCAATACACCATTAATGCTTTGACTTGGGTTTGACTATCCATGCCCAGATCACCATGGACAGTTTTGATAATTACACTATTTTAATGGATTTAATCGCTGTTCAAAATGTGATGTGACTTCACGCCAATTATCCTACCAATATCAAAGATGAAAGGGTGTGCCTAGCACAGGAAAGCTCCAGTCACACTACGGCTTGCAACCACTTTGGACGACCACTTTGGTAGCAAGGAGGTTTTCAGTGCAGTAGCTGCAACCTCCTTGCGACCCCTTTTTTGTGGTTGCAAACAGTCTGACTGGTATAAGCGAACCCTGGGCCGCGTTCAGGGTCCGTCTCGGAGGTGCCGCGGAGACGTCTCAGCGATGCTTTTTGGCCTAATACCGTTCAGAGTGCGTCTCGGAGACGCCTCTCTTTTCAGACTGGAGATGAAAAGCGCCTCGAAAATGGCTGCCGCATTCAGTGCTTTCAGCCAATTACAGCGCAGCTTGTCCATTGCAAATGGCCACTGTCGAGGCGACCAACTGCTTTTGTCGTTCAGAGGTGCCTCCGAGACAGCCTGAATGCGGCCCTGGTTTCTGCCTTTATGGAACTGGTCATATGCTAGCTGTCCCAATCCCTACCGCCTATGTGCAGTGCCTGGACACAATCTGCTCGCAACACACAATCCAAGTAGCTTCAGTAAATTTAAACTGCCTGCAAATATGCTTGATTGTGAAGCGCATTGTGGGTGTGGGCGATTAAGATCCAGAATCACTGGTTGTATGACATTTCTAACTGTAATGCTACCTGGCCATGCTCACCGCAAAAGTCATGTACACACGCAACCTGGTCTTTGAAGCACGTGCTCACCGATTTTATTTCAGTAAACACACCTTGAATGGTTTGGGTGCGCCAGACTTGTGTACATTCAGCTGTGTGCTTGTGTAATTTCTGCTAAAAAAGAAATGACACTTCCATTACATCTTCAACCGAAAAAGTACTGAACCAAGCCTTTAGTTATATACCTCAAGAAACCAGTACAGTTGTAATTCAAAACCGGAAGTACGAGCAGGCATCTACTTCCGCTGGAACAGGTGATGTGTTTTTTCCTGGGTGTTTCTTTTTATTTTACTTTAAGCTTATTTTACGAGTGCATTTGAAATTCTTAATTGATAATGTCAATCTTTTTGTGGACATTCATTACACATTTTTGTTGCATCAATTTCGATTGATATTACGGTTTTCATTTTTTAACATCAACATTTCTCTGCTAATGTTGACCTTTACTGAAGCAGTATCTATTATCTTACAAGTCTAAAAATTTACCAGATGGAAATTGGATACATGTATAACAGACCAGGTGTAGCAAGTCTGCCTTTCTTTGTGTACTTCAGGTTGTGCCGCAACACACACCCATCCCCATCCTTAGATTATGATAAAGAAATATGGCAGGTTATGTGGCCTGATCTTACCTCCATTCTAAAACCTCAACTACATACACATAAGCTGTGTTTACACGGGCGATTTTAAACGTTTCATATGAAACGACTTGCCTAGATCGACTCACATTTCCCGTGTAAACGCGACGCTGTGGCGTTTTAGGGCTGAATCGCTTCATATGAAACGGTTCATCTATACCGCCTAGCTAGGTGGTTTATTTGAAGCGATTCAGCTGGTTCCCGGGCAGCGATAGTATAAAATAGTGGTGCGTGCCGGCAACAGGGGGAGCAGTAACTAATCGCTGGTGCCCGGCAGTATTAGGGCCTGATTAGGCCGAAATCTAGTGAATACGATCATATTTAACAGAATTACAGACTCAAATAATGAAATTTAATTAAATTAACCTTAAATTCCAAGCGATATTAACGTAGCAGCTACATCGGCGTCGAATCACCAAGTGTAAACAGAACAAATAGCAGTGCTAGCCGGCTACAGGCGCCTGCTGGTTCCCGGTGCCGACACACTTTTCAACTCCGCCGTGTAAACATCTCTCTAAAACGCTTCATATAAATCGCCTTATCTAGAACGTTTCACAATTCCCCGTGTAAACACGGCTATACAGGATCACACCTAACTAGAGGTGAATGGTCGCTAAGTGCAGCACCTGTCGGTAGACCTCGGTATGAGGTGGGTGGTTGGAGCCAGCTTGCACCTCGCACCTCGCTTGCAGGTATCCGCCTTACCCACGCCCCTGTCTAACGTGGCTCGTGCACGAAGCCGCGCCTTCTGTTCGCACCACGTGACACCCAAGTAGCACCCCACAGTATGCCGACCTGCAACCTCCCCCCAAATGTACATGTATGCTGGTCAAGTTTAAATTATAATCTAAATAAGCTTGTCACTCACTTCAGGAATCGAAACATCGTATCTTTCATTTTAACTTGAGTGGTTGATTTTGGTATAGAGATAACATGACTGATTTGCTTGTAGCAGCAGTGGGTATGGTGTTTTATTTGTAAAACTCCAGGCATAGCCTGTGGACTGCTGTGTATACACTAGGGGGTAGGACTTAGGAAAACCTGCTTGTACGCTTTGAGCAAATATGGTAGTTAATGCTAGCATTTACTCACGTTGTATTGTACATGGAACGATTACTATGAATAAATATGGTGAAGGAAACAACATCGGTGTTGTGTATACGTGGCAAACTTGGCTCCCACTTTGGTGATATGAAATATAGACACATGCACTGTTCCTCTCATTTAGAGGTATTGACGTTTATATTCCGCTATTACAATACAGGAGACCTGGTATTGCTGCCGTGGATGTTACTCTGTTACTTGATCATTTATCAGCATTTAATCATCTATGTCTACAACATTACACTCCCATCCCATCATGCACAGCTGTACGACATACTACTGTAAGCCATTTCATTATTATTAAATATATTTATATTTGAATCGTCTACTGAGGTAATTATTTGAATGGTCAAGCAAACATGGAATGAACAGATCGCACGAGAACCTTTTTGTCGTTTTCCTTTGTGCACAGTCGACTGGTATTTGCAATCAAGTTTACAGTGGGTTCGGTCCGGTGACTGATGGCCTGTCGCCCGTGGGACGCCCTTGTCACAATACAGTTATTCCCTAACGGAACACCTCCATATTTAAATGTAATGTATTCGTATACTGAGAGGATATGTGCAGTGGATATTGAGAATTTATGTAAACTACTTAGATGTTAACTATATGTGCCGTCGGTGTTGTTGCAGTTAAAGCCATGTGCCAGTGAGACTTGTAGTGGAGTGATTGGTTAAACGGACACACCTTGCTCACTCCAGGCACGCTGCACATGTTCGGGCAGACTAAGCCAACGGGTGAAGCTAACATGTATCCGAAACCAGTCCAGGACCTGTACGGCTGGAAGATCAGGAGCGTGTCCTGCGGGTAGGTTCAGGGGTCATGCCACTGCATAGCGATTACTGTACCTTAATGGTGATGGTTGTTTGGTTTGAGCCTTACTACAATGATACTTGTCTATGAACTAACTAGCTAGTCTCCCACAAGTGTAAGCAACATTCAAGCTAGCTGGTGTTGCACCACCATCCCAACATCCCAGCGAAGACAAACAATTGAAAATGACAAATTTAAGTGGCAGTCAAGAGTAAAGAGGGATGGCTCTTTGGGTGGGAAGGTGATGCGAGTTGGGTCAGGTTGTGGTAGATGCCATGCACTCGGCACAGCACAGCGTCGTTTTCTAGACAAGGAATCATACTTGTTTCCGTAACGTGTTTTTCTGTTTCATCGTCCCTTTATTTCTTTATCACCATCTTGATATTTATATTAAGACGTGGCTAAATTTACATCCTTTTGCCCAAGTAATTCTAATGTGACAACAAAGCTTTGGTTTTGCAGGACAAGGAGCACCATTGTAGCTGCAGATAACACGCTCATCTCATGGGGCTCCACTCCTGCATTCGGTGAATTGGTGAGCCAAAAAACATGTACAGTAAAACCTCTAAATTGACCGACTATAGGACCGACTATAATTGGTCCATTTAGGGAGGTAGTCAGTTAAGGGAGCTTATGTCGTACAATCGTATTGTATGGGTGATCGTTTGGCACCCAAATAAAGCGATCGAGATAGGGGAGTTGTTGATCTGTGGAAGTGGTCGGATGGATAGGTTTTACGGTATTTACAATTGTTAATCTGCAGGAACCAGACCTCCCTACTCTGATTTAGATTGTCACCAGATCTAGTTCTAGTATAGAGTAGTAGAATTGTTTATCTGATAGGTAGACATATTAGTCTGGGAGCCAGATGCCATGTTTAATCCATACCCCGCACCGAGAGTTACATTATTTTTTTATTGGTGATTTTGGTAGACTGGATGGTAGTCTTCAATTTCCAGGTGGATGACTGCTGGTCACCCTTGAGCAATTTTTGGGATTAACCTTTTTGCTTTGGGAGTACAAAATAAAAAATTGCCATAAAAATGGGGATAATGAACACAAAATGTCCTCTAGAACCGGTATCGAAAATAATAGCCACTCATCCAAATAATATTTGAAGAACTGTGCCAAGACAGACTATTCCACATTGAAAGCACCAGTCTACACTAGCTAGTGGTCACAGTAGAAAGCATCTGTCCTGTTGAAATTCAAAACGAAGAGATCAGAAGATGGCATGACAACCCACAGGGAAGCGCACAATAGGCATTGTGGTGCAGTCCAGAAGGCAAATCCATCACATTGATGTCTGATGCCACTGATGTCTTTGTCCTTGTTTACTACCATAATCAAACTGATCTCAAAGTCCCAGTCATCATGGAACCCCCAATTTTTTTGTTTTTTTTGTGACAAGTTTTTTATTCTGCCCATAACGTATAAGCTCCCTTGAGGGTGCTTGTTTTCAACGCTAGACAGCTGTGGTACTAGATTGGTCTGGTCCCGCACTCAGGAGTCTTTACCTGATCTTTCTCGGGCCAACCTTTGCGGTTTTGGGTGTTAGTAGTTTCTATATTAGTTTTTTTTTAATTTTCAAGTTTTTTCCTAACCTGTATATGATAACTTAGCCTACTATGTACATCTACGCAGATGACATACAGGCCTGTGGGAGAGGATCCCATCCCATTGTGGTTTGTTACAGCATCCTTTCACCCATGCCCTGTCCTTAGATAGTACACCAGTGTGCCAGAACTCCCCTGGACCCTTCAGGACTGCGACTAGGTGGGATGGCTGTGTTGTATGGTTAGCCATTTTGTATTTCAGGGTGATTCGGATGCATGACCGTGGCCTGCCTGGTTCTGCTTTGGTTTGTGCCAATACACATACACAGACGGACTGCGCCCTATGGTGATAGTCATTTCGAATTCCTTAGTACTTAGTAGGGCTAGTTTCCGTATTTGTGATATCTACCATCTTTTCTGGCCGGTCTTTTGCTTTTTGTGCCAGAACACAGCAAGCAGTGACTGCGCCCAAGATCAGGTGAGATATTGTTTCTTCAGTGGGTGGTTGTGTATTATGTTTTCTTTAAGGACCTTTTATAGTGGTCCATGCTTTTGATTGCCCGTTGTTGTGTGGGTTGATTATTCCAGGCATGTGCCGCCATGGCAAATACACTTCTCTCATAAATTTTGGTGTTACTTATTGCTGTCAGTAGCACTGGGGCTGCCATTTGCCTGGTGTCCCTACGGGGGGTTGCTGTGTAGCCTGGTTTTGTGGTGTAATGGTGCGCCAGTATTTTGAGGTGCGTTTCCCTTCTACTTGTTAGTAGTGTTGCATTGCATTTTTTGTGTAATTCGATTGTGGGATATCTTTTGTTCACCTGAAGGCATACTTTGAGGGCTCTATTTTGTAGCACCTGTAGTTTGTTTAATAGTTTTGTATTTCCTCCCATGTATACTACATCGCCATAGTCAAAGTAGGGGAGGATCATGCCTTTATATATTTTAATTGCCATGCTTTCAGTCATGTAGTATCTCAGTTTAGCCAGTAGCCATATTTTATGGTTTACTTTTTTGATAGTATTTGTTATGCAGAGGTCATAATTTAGGTGTCTGTCTAGATCCACTCCCAGATATCGGTAGTTGTCTACTTGTTCTAGTTCGGTGTTTCCCAGAAGACACTTTATTTTCTCATTACTTGTTAGCCTGGTACCAAATAGTACTGTTTTTGACTTGCTGTTGTTTATGGTTATCCTATTTAGTTGGCACCACTCGATTAGTTTTGTTAGTGTTAGATTCAGTTTCATTTCTATTTCTTCGGTTGTTTTGCCTGCAGCATATACCACGGTGTCATCTGCATATAGTTGGATGTTTTCAATTTCTAGCCAGTTGTTTAGATCGTTAATATATATGAGGAAGAGAAGTGGCCCCAGGACTGACCCTTGGGGTACTCCGCAAGTTATCTTTTCCTCATTGGATATGGATCCATTTACTGTGGTGCATTGCTTTCTGTTTTCTAGATAGCTCGCTAGCCATTTTCCTGTTACTCCCGTTATTCCCATTTGGGTTAGTTTGCTCCTTAGGATAGGGTGGTCCACCGTGTCAAACGCTTTGCTGAAGTCTATGAACGCTGCACCCACTAGGTTCTTTTTATTGATACTGTTTGCAATATCAGTTATTAAGTTAGCAATTGTTTTTATTGTCGAGTGGTATTTTCTGAAACCGCCCTGTTTACTGTTTAATATTTTGTGTTCGTTTAGGTGGTCCATAATATGTCTATGCATTATTTTTTCCATTAGTTTACCAGGCAGTGGGAGTATGGAGATCGGTCTATAGTTTCCCAGTACCTGTTTATCCCCTCCTTTGTGATTGTACAGGATCTCCCAGCTCATCCCCTTTCAGGCTGTGGCACAGTTGCCACCTACTTTGGCATTGGAAAGGGAACAGAGATCAGAGTCCTTCGGGCAGGCCACAGCTTATCTGCTGTTGGTGACGTTACTGCAGACCTAGTAGATGTCTACAAGCAAGCTACAACATTCATATCTACATGCTATCGCATGCAAACCACCCAAAGTACCCAACAGCCTGAAACGTTTGTTCCAGAGTTGGCCAGAGGAGACGAGGGCGCCCTCTCTTTCTGTAACCAGAAGACAGTTGAGAGTAGAGGATCTGCTTTGGTAGCCTGTCTGATGACATCCTCATGAGGTGTCCAGTCCACCGGAGATTCTTTTTGATCAGATCTTCCATAGAGGGCAGCCCCGTCCGTTCGAGTATTTCCTTATAGGTGCTCTTTTGAGTTTGTTAGTCCTTGGATAGGACATTTTCAAGAGGTTGCCATCTGCTGCCCTAGTATTGTGAATACCTGGTTCGGTATATATTGTGTCTTGGGCTCTATTATACATGAGTCCTAAGAGATGCCTTTTGCGCCTTGTCTCTAGTTTGTCCATTCCCGCTTTAGCATGTAGTTGTTCTGTGTAGATCGAAGCTTTGCTTGTTGCTGTTTTGTGAGTAGTTCATATATTAGGTAATTTTAATCAATTATTGGGAGGATCATTGTTTTGTACATAAGAACAGCTGTTTTTTCACTTATGAAACCCCTGAAGGTGTTCAGTTTCCTTGCCAGTGACTGATTTAATCTACTTAGTTGTTATTCCCATTTAGAGTTGCATCCAGTTCAGTTCCCAAATATTTGGAGGTCTCTTCCTCCCTCATTGTTTCATTCCCAATCTTTATTTGTACTTCTGGGGGCTTTGTCCTTCTTGTTCTTGGTGCCATAGATAACATTCAGTTTTGATTATATTGAGAGTTATTTTGTTTTCTTTGCACCATATATTTATTCTAGCCCAATTTTCATTCATCAATTCTGCTGCTTTTGCTAAGTTACTGTTTGATACAAGTTGGACTGCGTCATCAGCAAATAGAATGCATTTTGTTTGTCTCAGTGCTGGGGTAAGTCGTTTATGAGCAGAAGGAATAGAAGGGGGCCCAGTGTTGATCCCTGTGGTACTCCAGTTTTTACTTGTCTTAAGGTTGACTCAATGCCATTTAGTTTGGTACTTTGCTTTCAATTGGAAAGATAGTTTGTCAGAAAGGCTACTGTTTTTGGACCTAACCCACTCTTGACAACCTTTTGCAACAGGATTTTATGATCTATAGTGTCAAATGCTTTAAAAAAATCAATATATACTGCTACAGTAGGTTTGCCAGATTTCATCGCACTGAAAAGCACATCAAGGAGTGTTGAGAGTGCTTTGGTTGTGGACCTGCCTTTCCGGAAGCCATTTTGTTCATCTGCTAGGTAGTTTGTTGCTTTAAAAAATTTTTTTACTGAGGCTGTATTTATACTGTCCATAGCATATAAGCCCGGGTATTCAGGCTTGTTTTCAATGCTGGCCAGCTGTAGTGTTGGTATTTGATTGCCTGCATTTCAGTAGCAGATGGTTGGTACGGTTAGTAGCCTATGTTAGTTTTTAAAAATTTTCCTGGCATACATGTATTATATTTTTTTGTACTCTTACTACTAGACTCATCATCATCATGCTGTCGGTCGCGATGCGACAAAGACTGCTTTCATTACTTGACTGCCGCTCTCCACTTAGCTCTCTGCTATAAGAGTGATGTCCATCAGTCGGTCTTTATGTCTCTTAGCTTCAGGTTTCTCTTAATGGTATCCTTGAACTGGAGACGAGGGCGCCCTCTCTTTCTGTAACCAGAAGACAGTTGAGAGTAGAGGATCTGCTTTGGTAGCCTGTCTGATGACATCCTCATGAGGTGTCCAGTCCACCGGAGATTCTTTTTGATCAGATCTTCCATAGAGGGCAGCCCCGTCCGTTCGAGTATTTCCTTATTAGTCACTTTGTCCTTCCAGGTTAGCCTCATGATTGAATGCAGATGTCGCAACATGAAGGCATGCAGCTTTTATCACCTGTGGTCTGTACACTGTCCAGGCCTCAGCTCCATATAGTAGGGTGGATAGCACAATTGCATGGTAGATCTTGCCTTTGACCTGCATGGACACATGGTGGTTGTTCCAGAGTCTCTGGCGTAGTCGGCCAAAAGATGCGCTAGCCTTGGCTATCCTCGTCTGTATTTCAGCATCAATGCGTCCATCACTTGATATAGTGCTTCCGAGGTCTTGATGTTAATCTTCAGGCTGAACTTCTTTGATGCATCGGAGAAAGCGTCCACTATTTTCTGGATCTCTTCAGCAGAGTGGGCAACCAGTGCAGTGCCATCTGCAAATAGCAGCTCTCTCACCAGTATCTGAGTAGTCATGGTCTTCGTTCTGAAGTGTGCGACATTGAATAGGTCAGCGCTGTCTAGGCTGTATATAGATGCATCCCTCATGCCTCGGAAAGCCTCGTCGAGCATTGCTGATAGGAAGATGGAGAAGAGCGTGGAGGCCAGTACACAACCTTGCTTGACCCCATTGGTAACCCCGAACGATTCCGAGACTTCCCCTGCAACACTAACATTCGCCATCATTCCTATATGTAGAGCCTCGATCATAGTTGTGAACTTCTCTGGGCATCCATACTTCCTCAGTAGCTGCCAGAGCCCGGTCCTCCCGACTGTATCAAACGCCTTAGTGAAATCGACAAATACCATGTACAGTGGTTGGTCCTGCTCAATGCACTTTTCTTGTAGCTGTTGGAGACAAAATAGCATATCCACAGTGCTCCGGTTACCTCTGAAGCCACACTGTGACTCCGGAATTACATCAGGTGTTATGTGAATAGATAGTCTGTTGAGGAGGATCCTGGCGAAGATCTTGCCTGCTATGGAAAGAAGAGAGATTCCTCTATAGTTCCCACAGTCTGTTCGATCACCTTTCTTGTAGATGGTTACAATGCTGGCTTCCTTCCATGCTTTGGGTACAGAACCCTCCTCCCAGGCATTGGTGATTAGTTGGCGCAGTCTGTTGAACAGATTGTCTCCTCCGTGCTTCCATACTTCTGCAGGAATTCCATTACGCCCAGGTGCTTTGCCATCTTTCAGGCTGGCGATTGCTCTAGCCATCTCATCCATGGTTGGTATCTCATCGAGGCATGTTTTGGTGATGCGCTGCTGGATGTTGTCCAGAGCTTCATGATCTATGTCACCAGGGACTTTGAGTAGCTTCTGGAAGTGTTCACTCCATCTTGCCACAACTCTCTTGCTGTCAGAAAAGGTCTCATGAAAGCTGCCTGCAAAAGTGTTGAAGTGCTGCTGGCTTTTGCAAGTTACCAGCGGCACTCTCTTGGGGAGCAAATAGGGGTTTCACACAAGCAAGAACATGTTCAAAACAGGCACAAAACTATTTGTCCCTGCAGTGGCTGGTCGGGAGATGTTGGGAGTTCCATACATACTAGACTAGCCTACTCCTATTTACATATCATAGGCTTGTACGTAGCTGTGTGGTGTGCTATCTGACTACTTTGGCATGGTTACCTTCCATTAGGTTTTTATTTGATCACGAGTGAGTTGCTCAACTATTTGACCAGTTATGGGTAGAAGAGAAATTGGTCTGAGGTCATTGCATGTTTTAGGGTTGCTGACTTTTGGGATAGGTACAACTGTAGCAATTTTCCAATGATCTGGGAAAATACCTGTTTCAATTGATAGGTTTAGTATATGGGTGAGTCCTGATGATTGGTATTCAGACAAGACCTTAATCTTTTTAAGTACTTCTTCCTTAGTCACCACACTTATGTTATATGTGACTGCATTTGGCTTTACTATGTTAACTTTATCTTTTTCTGGTATATTGTCTTGTTTATCTGCTAACGTCTCCCCTATCTCTATGAAGTAGTTATTTATCTTTTCAGGTGTTTCTTCGGTTGTTAATTTGTCCCCTGTTAACTCATCCACTAAGCTGGAGATAGTTGGGGTGATTTCCAGGGCTATGCTCTGTATGACTTTCCAGGCATCTTCTATGTTTCGTACGACTTCAGACTGTATGTACCTAGCTTTTGCATACCTGGCTCTATTCTTGATTTGGGTTGCTAAGAAGTTGTCTTCAGGTAGATTTCTTTGCTCTGATTTTTCTTGATCTTTTTGTAACTCAAGAATTTCATTGCTAAGCCATTCTGGTTGACTATCTTTCACATTGTATTTTCTGAGTGGTGCATGTTGGTTTGCCACTTTAGTGATTATTTGAGTGACTCTCAACATATATTTCCTTTCAGTCACCTTATATTCTGTCAAAATAAATAGCATCACCCAGTGCTTGAAACTTGGGGTCGAAAGCTGTGTATAGGTTGACAACTTTCACATTTGCTACAGATCGTCCAATATGAATATTATTGAACGTAGGTTGCAGCTTTGTCTGAATAAACCTGGGCAACTGAAAACGGTTTTTGATTTTCAAGAATAAAGACGGTCTGTATGCACTTTTGTCACAAATGTGCCTGCTTTTTGGACCCCCAACTGGAGTTGGACAAGACCCCGATTCTGGTTGTGGAGGAAGCGAAATTTCTAGGCATATATTTTGACAGAAAACTCTCATTCATACCACATTTAAGGTATGTTAAAAAGAACAGCTTAAAGGCCCTCAACATCATTAACACTGAAAGGGGAGCAGACCGTAAGGTTATGCTCCACCTCTATAGATCTCTGGTGAGATCCAAATTAGATTACAGGTACATTGTGTGTGGGTCTGCCCGCAAGTCTTACTTGCAGATGCTTGATCCCGTGCACTACTAGGGAATCAGGATCTGTATTGGTGCCTTCAGCACGTCTCCTGCTATTGATGCTCACGAACCTAGTTTGGTGGCTAGACATACAAAGCTCTCACTTCAGTACGTTTCTGGGCTTAAATCAATGCCAATACATCCTGCTCATGACCTGGTGTTTGAGGACAGATATATGAAGTTGTTTGATGCGAGGCCGAATGCTATCTGCACCTTTGGTCTTTGCATCAGGAAGATTTTGGCTGCTTCCAAAATCAGCTTTGATGGCATAATGGAAACTTATCCGTACTTTGTCCTCCCACCATGGTATATTGAACCACCAGATATTGTGTTTGATCTAGTGCATCTGAAGAAATACCATACAGATGCCTTAGTATGCAGGCAACATTTCTTGGAAATCAAGAACAAATTTACTGACTTTATTCAGGTTTACACTGATGGGTCACGAGATGGCAATGCTGTAGCCTCTGCTACAGTGTTTCCATTTGAAATAATTTCCAAGAGATACCGTGATTTGGCCTCTATTTTTAAATCCGAGGCTCAGGCGATTTTAGATATCCTGAAAAATAACCAACATTTAAATTCATCCAAATTGATTATATTTACAGACTCATTTTCTTATCTCCAGGCTTTGCAATGGATGAAGCTGGAACATCCCCTAATTGGGATGGTGATACGGATGTGTGTCCTTATCCTCAAAAAAGAAAATAGTTTTTTGTTGGATGCCCAATCATGTTGGTAGTGGGGGTAATGAAGAGGCAGACCTGGCTGCCAAGCCTGCTTTGACATTGTCAACCTGGGCATACCATATATACAGATCTTAAATTTCACATTGACAAATACATCATGTCTAACTGAATGGAACCATGTGGGAGCGAACAAACTTCGTTCTGTGAAGCCAGTCTTGAGAGATTGGCAGTCCTCCTACAGAAAGTCGAGGCGGGACGAGGTTATCCTCTGTTGCTCCTGTCTTGGTCATACTTTCTTGACGCATAATTTTATTTTGGCTGGGGACCGTCCACCTCAGTGAGAGCACTGCCAGTGTATACTGACTGTGTGTCACATGTTGGTGAGATGTCCTCACCTACAACCATTTAAAGATGATGTATTTGGAAATGAGGGTATGATGGAGTCGTTCCGATTCCATCCGCAACTCATTATTAAATTCTTGAGGGAAACTCGTTTTTACCAAAAATTCATTTTCCATTCTTAACTTGAAAAGTTGTTTACTGCTGATTTTATTTATCACATACCACTTCTGATTTTACCACAGTTGTATGCTCTTTGGCAACATACATTTTATTTGTTTGAACTATATTAATTTGTTTAATGCGGATATGTCTCTCCACTGTATGACCCCCAATAGCCGATATCCACTTTTTGTGATGGGGGGTCGTTAAACAAACGAACAAACAAACACGTTTTACCTCCACCTCGTGTTCCTCCAATATATGCGGGTCATGTAGGCTGAAACTGAACACTGACAATGCAAGGTTATATATATTGGTAAGAATTACATTTTCAACTTTGAACCATCATAATAAGATTAAAGTACTACTCATATTGTCTATGGTGCTATCTAAACATCATTCGAGCACATAATTCATATGCATTTATGTCCTCTTTTTCCATTATCACAGGGCTATGGCGAAGGCAATCCTAAGTCATCAGCTCGGGCTCAGGAGGTAAAGCCTCTCAAAGGAGTGTACATTCTTATGAATGCTTCCGGGTTTGCCCATACGTTGATGGTTGCAAAGATCGACACTGAAGAAGATAAGCAGCTCGTGGAGCAATTGCCGGTGTTTGTCCCTGATGTCACTGAGAGTGAGAGTGACTGATCACTGTAGATGAGCTGAGAGTGGCAGTGACTGACGAGTTAGCCAAAGCAAGTTTTTATGTGAATACACAAACGATTAACATTGAGACTCCAGGATGCCATATAGCCACAGAGAATAACGCTCAAGAACAGGAAGCCAACAAGTAGATGGAGACGCTCCTTGTCCCTGTTTAGAAAATGTTTTACCCCTCCAAAATTCTAGTTATTTTTGTAACTAATGTAAAGTGCTTAATTATTAGTTTATTATTTTATTCTGTTTGTGACAGATGTATAGTCCGATGGTTTTGAATATTTGCTATTTTCCTAGATAAATATATTAGATTAATCTTTATAATCTACTTTACTTTAGTTTGAAGTAACTTTGCTTTAAAATGACCAACTTAGAGATATTTGAAGTGTAAACATGCACAATTAATGTTGCCATGCTTGTGAAAACTCCTTAGGCTTCAGAAGTAACAGGTTCTCTTAAATGGACTTCGCATCGTATAACACCCAGTATCTAAGTTAGATATGTAGGTTCAAATCTAGAGTTTTACCTGTGAAAAGTTTATGCTTCATCGGAGTGTTTAAATTTTTTTTGTGTAAATTGAATTTCAACAAAATACAGAAATTGCAATTTATTATAAAATTACCATTAAGTTGAAAATTAACGATGCATGTAAATATCCTGAATTTCATGGGCAATATATATAATGAGTATACTAGTTATGCGTATATAAATGGACGTAATAATTATGCTTCCTTACTGAATGTTATTATGTAGCTCGAGTATATTTCTTTGTATATGTATAGGAGCGGGATGTAGCTTAGGTAGTAGAGTGTCCACCTGTGAAGGTGTGGGTCAACTGATTGATCCTGACAGTGGACCCATTTGCTGTTTGTGCTATATTCCGTTCCAGCCAGTGATCCACAACTGGTTCATCAAAGGCTGTGCTATGTGCTGTCCTGTCTGTGGGAAAGTGCATATAAAAGACCCCTTGCTGCTTATCGGAAAGAGTAGCCTATATGGCAGTGGCAGGCTTCCTCCAAAGAAATATGTCAGAATGACCATGTGTTTGACGTCCAATAGCCAATGATAATAATCAATGTTCTCTAGAGGCGTCGTTAAATAAAACAAACTTTCCTTTCTTTGTATATGTAGTTGTGCTATGATTATTGACCAATCTCTGGTCGCTCTGCGTGGGTTTCCACCCGGCGATGACGCTTTGGTCAGTATTCTTCCAGACATCAGACTGTCATTTTCTTAACCGTTTGGCTAAAAAGAAAATGAAGATCCTGCCAAGCTTAAAGCAATCCACTAAAACATAGCCTGGCTTTCACTTTGTCGTCGGAATGGAGTGTATGTTTTTCATGGCTACAAAAAGTATTGGAGAAATAATATTCTTGTACTATATATCTTGCTAGTCTTTACACACACTAGCAACAACGGCTCCTTTCCTCCTTTACTTGATCTTTTGGTATACCATATGTATGGTAAACTAATAGTGTCAATTATTGTCGGAAGAAAGGTTGCCTAGCACTCTGTATATATGTATTATTTTGAGATCACACAAACAATTTGGCAATAGAGTTGTAAACGTGCCGGCTGGTGGTGTGGGTGGTGTGAATAGGTCAAGTGAAAACACTACAGGTAATAAAGGAAAACAGGGTAAGAAGGAAAAGTAAGAGAGTGAGACTCTCTGGTTTATTGCTTATATAGGTTCTCAAGATTCAAGATGGCCGTTGTCACATGATCCTATTCATCAATCACAGTACAATGCAGTGGTCACATGACTCACTCCTCCAATCAGAGTACACTGCAGTGGTCAATGATCATAACAATACCATGTGGGGGGGAGGGGGCATGTGAGGTGACTCTTCCAAAGACTGTTCTTAGTCAAACTCGGAAGTGACACTCCCTCTCAAAGACTATTCAATATACAAGTTCTATACTCAATGAATAATAGTTTACCAATTTCACACATCCCTCATATGCCTTTGGGTTTTTATAATTTAACCTTTATCATTATATAGACAGTTTGTAATTTATTATAGTAACTTCACCTCGGTTCACATGTATTATATCGGACAATTTTACAACGTACTCCGCCCCTCCACTTCTTACCATCTGCCCAGCATATAGCAAGAAGTGCACAGTACTACGTTGTCACCTTTATATCCTCTTTAATATCTTGTATATCTTTTATCAACCTAAACAATAAATTGAGTCTGAAATAGTCGCGCTAATAGATAAGGTACATCTGACTTCGAGAGCAAAAAGAAAGAAAAAAAAATTCCGAAAATTTTCATTTTCCTTTTTTTTTATGGTTTTTAATAAAAATAATTCTATATTTTATTTTTATAATTTAAATATTAACTATGTTTTAAGTCTTATTTTACCCCGCTGATAACATATATGATGTCCTAAGGAGCATACGATTCATTTGCCATCATTTTTAGCTTATTCCAAGCATTTTTTAGTTTTGTGACGGTTTAGAGGTCGTTCTGCAACGATTCTAAGGCACAGTCCAGTCACTTAGCATCGATCTTACATTAGTGCTCAATCGGATTTGGTATCTGCTGTCAAATATTCCAACATCGCTGCGCTTTTACAAGGCTTTTTGTTTTACCGACTGTCAAATAGAAGAAACCTGGGACGTCGATGGTAGACGCGTGGTTAATCGACAGGTTCTCATAGGATCAACATTACGGAACTCAATCCAATGAGAAAACAAGGCTTAAGCGGTTTGAATCGATGACCTAGTTTTAGGAACTATTTTCTTGCAAATTTAGACCAAAATCTTCGATTTCACCAATTTTAAGTCGTTTTATGTCGAAATAATGGCAAAAGATGAATCAATATGTGTTTTTGTAACTCCTGTACAAAGACAAAGCATCAATTATCAGTTTTAACAATCCTAATCGCATCAACAGAAATTCACATATACGATAGCGTAACTTGGCGCATAATGTAAACAAAGCAATGACAGTGGTTCTTTTTGAACTTCAAAACCATAATACTTATCTATTTTATTAAATAATAATAGATCTACATGCTTTTGCTCAAGTTTAACGTATAGAATAATAGTATTCGAATGTTCTGTATTCGTTGACGTCGATGATCGATGTTAAGGCGTTTTCTCCACGAAACGGCAATTTTATATTGAATATAATTGTTTCTATGTAGTTCTATGTGAACTCGTCCGTCTGCGTTGCTTAATATCACCAACACGATCCAGTTACTACAGCATATGCGTTAGTTCTAACTGAACTATAGCATTGTCCATCACATTGCTGTAGCGAAATCCTCGACTCAGTCACATACGTCAAAGTTCCCGCCGAACTCTGTTGACGATCAGCTTGTAGTACAGTTCTCCAGAACTGCTACGCTTGATAGTGCTGCGTACGAAGTTCATCGAATGTCAATGTTATTGTTGCAATCTTCTCGAAGACTAATGGAAACACCGGTCAGCATATGCTTTAGTTCTCCTCGTGAACGTAGCATTTCCTCGTACTGTGGATGCGAAATCATTGACTCAGTCACATATATTGAGAATATAGTGACCATCAGTATATGCTGCAGCTCCTCGCACACTGAGCATAGTCGACTGTTCGTACTGATGTCAATTGTTTCAGCTGTGATTCCAAAGTTCATAGAAATCACTGATACAACATATCAATTTTATGTTTTATATTCAATAATTTTGAGTAATTTTAATTTTAAATTTAAATCTATAACCTCATAGATTATATTATATCATTTTGTAAATGAAAATAGTTTTGTTATTTTGTACATCATGATCATTAATATGTCCCTATAACATGAGAAATGTCAATAATATACATCTTCTGTACAAAGATCATTAATATGTCTCCTCAACATTAATAATGTCAATGAAATAACTCTTCAGTATAACAGATCATTAATATGTTTCCACAACATGAATAATGTTAATGATATAACTGTAGTATCAAAAGATCATCAATAGGTCCCTATAACAAATTAATGTCAATGATAGTTTTAGATAGTTAATAGTTAATAATATATGCAATGTTCAATCATATGTCAATGTCAATGGAACAAATTAACAGTGTAATACATGATAATGTTCATCAAATATGTCATGAAACTCAATGAATTTTTCATGCAACATTAAACCCTCATATGTACATGATTTTCAAAAGAACCTTTTGTGTAGACAACCTCTGCCTAGGATACTTACATCTGAAATACATGTCATAACAATTAATGTAAATGCAGTTCATGACTTTCAATCAACATATTTCCACAATATATGATAACATTCCATCACAACCATGCACTATAAATGAACCACTTATCAACCTCTGACTATGACATTTAATCAATTATGATAACATTTTACATTATATTATTTAGCTTTTAAATGAATTTATGAATCATGCAATATTTTATCTATCATTTGTCAATGAATTTCAATGAATAACTATAACACATGCGACATCTAACATCATACCTGTCAATGACTTTCAAATGAATAATATATGAACACATGCACACTGAACATTCATACACATTTTACAAATGAATAAATATCCAAGTCATTTACTGTTCATGATACTTCAACATGAATAACATTTGCTGACAATGATGGCAATAGTGTATTTTATGCATCGTTTTAATTAATTCAGATAACCTCTATCTTTGATATTTCATGGCAATGATGATAATATTCATAGATTTATGTTCATTTTTTAATTATGTGTTCATGAGAACATAATAATTAGGTTATTCCCACCTCTGAACACACGTTCATTCCATCCCTATGGAATAACATTGGTTAGTGTCCCTATCTTTAGACAACATGAGAGCATATAAAAATGACTCATCCCAACCCTATGATTTCCAAAAAAACTTGACTCCATCCACATGGAGTTGGCCACACAGTCCTGTTCCCAACAAGAACTATGTTGTATCACAACATGTACCATATAGGCCGACATTATTATGATCCCTCTCCAAAGAGAAGACTCCTGAACAATATGTAGCATATAGTGTATGCATTACACATTTCCTGGAAGACACAACAATCAAGTTTTTTCTGTGGCCTAATCCACCAGGTAAGTTTCATATTTGGTTATGTTGTTGAGAAAAATAAAATTTAAACATTTTAAGGAAACTCTCAGTCAAACCCTATAGAATGTTGTTAGTCATCTGTGGTATCATTCATATCATCAATAGTAAAACATGTTATGCAGTGTAATATAGTACAATGTCTATACATCTTAGCAATATTAATTAATTAACAATAGTATGATGTATTGCAAAAAGTGGATTATGATCTAAAAAAAAAAAATATATATGTTAATTACTCTTCAGCCTTGTTGAGTTACAACATACTTCCTCAAGTTAAACAATATATTACAAAAATATATTCAACTCTTCAGTCCTATTGAATTCAAAATAACAAATGAACGTAAATGCAGCTATCTATAAAGTAATGGAGTTACAGAGTAATTAGTTCATGCCATTTTATATCAGTGAGAAAGTCATTCCCCAATAGTTCATTAATGTTGTCTTACTACCATCAGTTACTCCCATTTCGCTGTGTAGCCTGCTGAAAATCAATTACACTACCTCAAGCTAGATATGTGAAACATCATAATGATCATTATAGATAACTATGCCTAGTATTCCTCTAGATAATTCAATAAGTATATGATAAAAAATAATAATCAGATTTTTAAGACTAACAGTGTTAACTCATGTTATCCAAACCAATACTGATCATTTGTCAAAAATAAATGTTGAAGATCATATCAAAAAATTATATATATCAGTTTAACTCATAGCTAAGATTTGTCATCTTGCTCTTGTGAAGTTAACATAACATAGTTGTAAAAAAAAAATTGTGAAATCCCTATGATTATTTTAGCTGACCTCCCAACGAACAGTCGCTTTTGTAAAAATAATTTAGTTCATTCAATACCCTAGGCATTACTGTTGCCTCACCAGGTATCTTCTCCACTTGATAAGTAGCAGAAAGCAAATTATGTCTCGCTCAGCAAACAATAGGACAAAAAATAGGAAGAATCTTGCAGATCACTTTGACATAAATGAAAAAGATCTTCACGTCAGACATTACTTAAAATCTCCTGACGTTCAACTAATGTTTTTGCTTAGCGGAATATTTTTGAAAAGTTCAACATAGTGTAAACGTGCCGGCTGGTGGTGTGGGTGGTGTGAACAGGTCAAGTGAAAACACTACAGGTAATAAAGGAAAACAGGGTAAGAAGGAAAAGTAAGAGAGTGAGACTCTCTGGTTTATTGCTTATATAGGTTCTCAAGATTCAAGATGGCCGTTGTCACATGATCCTATTCATCAATCGCAGTACAATGCAGTGGTCACATGACTCACTCCTCCAATCAGAGTACAATGCAGTGGTCAATGATCATAACAATACCATGTGGGGGGGGGAGGGGGGCATGTGAGGTGACTCTTCCAAAGACTGTTCTTAGTCAAACTCGGAAGTGACACTCCCTCTAAAGACTATTCAATATACAAGTTCTATACTCAATGAATAATAGTTTACCAATTTCACACATCAAACCCATCACTAATGCCTTTGGGTTTTTATAATTTAACCTTTATCATTATATAGACAGTTTGTAATTTATTATAGTAACTTCACCTCGGTTCACATGTATTATATCGGACAATTTTACAGAGTGATATGGTGAGTCACACACCATAAGCCTAAAACGTGTAATTACGTATTTTAATTTAAGAAAAATTTAATTTATGTGTATTGACTTATTTAAGTCCACATTGAAGTGATTGAAGTGGGAACCAGTTGTAAAATATTCTGATAAAACGCATTGGTGGAGAATGTGGAATGGTCTATAAAGGAGTACAAATGGTCTATTAATGTAAATGATGTATAGGGCCAGGTGCATAAATGTATTTATGTAGTTGCTGGTGACTCTTTACTTGTAGTCAATAGTCATTCTGTATTAGATAGTGTGAGAGGGGCACTATTGTTAGTGTGTAAGGAGCTCAAGAGCTCCACTCACTACCCCCTCGCCCCCCCCCCGCACCCCCCAATTATGAGTCACTGATCACCATACACACACACAACAGGGCAGGTGCAGGCCAAGCAGCCACTGGGCCGCGTTCAGGGTCTGTCTCCATCCGCACTTTACTTGGCTTATTTCCGTTCAGGGTGCGTCTCGGAGACGCCTCCCTTTTCAGACTGGAGATGAAAAGCGCCTCGAAAATGGCCGCTGCATTCAGTGCTTTCAGCCTATCACAGTGCAGCTTTTCCATTGCAAATGGCCGCTGCCTATGGGGGTGGCCATCTTTGAGACAACAAACTGCTTTTGCTGTTCAGACTAGCGTGACGTCACGGCCATCTCCGAGGCCCCTCCGAGACGGACCCTGAACGCGGCCCAGGCATGGTAGTGGTGGGTAGATCACAATAACCATGGTGACACAAGAATGCTTACTGTTCATTGGTGGACCTAGAAATGCTTGTTG
Source organism: Branchipolynoe longqiensis (assembly GCA_030323885.1). Lineage (NCBI taxonomy): Eukaryota > Metazoa > Annelida > Polychaeta > Phyllodocida > Polynoidae > Branchipolynoe > Branchipolynoe longqiensis. Next base: position 30,770,258 of record CM059200.1, read on the forward strand.
ATTGGAGAGCATGGTCAGGAGGTATGCCATATCAGATCCATGTACCACTCTATAATAATAAACCTGAGGGTGCAAGCTCTCATTCTATTTTCACTCTTTATACTCTTCCTTTCTCTCCTTGCCTGTATTGATTTCCTATTAGCCTGCCCACACAATTACAGCTGCCAGACGACGACTTTACACAGTGTCGTCGGCAACAGGGCCGCAGGCGGCATGCTGGTCCTCCAGGCCTCCATCAGAGTATGGGTGATCCAGGGCCATCGGGGCTCCTGGATCGGGGTTTGGTTGGTGGGTGGGTGTTTTGGCGTCCGCGGCCCTAGCACCCACTCCATCGGTGATCGAAGCGGGAACCGACGTGAGTGCGGGGGTCGAGGTTGGCACACCCGGTGTGTCCGGGACCGCACAGGGCTCCCGGTGTGAGTGCGATAGGAGTACCTCAAGTCAGCCATGTGTGTATATGCTGGCCAGTGGTAAACCCTGTGTGACTGCCACCCCCCCCCCCCCACACACACACACACAAACACCCTTTACACTCTTCATATGCAGTGCCCAGCTTACTGGGGTTGGAGGTTAGTTCACAGAGGGAGAACAGTAAACATGCTAGATTAAGTTTACTAGGTGTATTGGTATTATGATTGTCATTATAATTATATATGTCATCTTTATTAATGTCAATATTAATGACACTATTATCATTGTCGTTATTGTCATTACTATTATTGTCATTATTATCATTATTATTATTGTAATCGTTGCTCTCAGGGACAGACAACGAGTGAGCCCCCTGCACGCTGACCCCGCCGACGCCCCGACCCCGTGCATCGCCGCCGGAGGCAGGGGGAGCGGAAAGGCTGGGAGGGCGACATTCTTGACATTATTATTATTATTATTGACATACACTCACCATTATAATTATTCAATGTTACTAAAAAAGTAAGTGTATGGATGACTGCACAGTAATCCTCCATTTGCGAATAACAAGTTGACCCATGGGTAGTGTGTGCAGTGCACTGTGACACTGGGCCTGAGATACCAAATCTAATCCACCCTCACAAATATTCATCATGTATGATACCTTCACACTCAGTGAGCTTAGCTGTCAGTGAAAGTGTAATTAAGCTAGGGACAGACTGAGACAGGACACGGGCGTCATGCGGGCGGAAACTATATAGCAGGCGGCATGCGGTACTCATGCAGAAATAGTGAACACACTGAATACGTCTGGCAAGCATCTGATTTGCATGTTTAAGCTCTCTATCTACCCGACTCGACCTTCCTCCACTCAACTTTACCCCACTTGACCTGACCCGACTCGACCTTACCCCACTGGACCTAACCCAACTCGACCTTAATCGTCCCGACTTTACCAGACTCGACCTTACCCTTCACTTTACCCGACTTCACTTTACCAGACTTCACTTTACCCGACACACTTTACCCAGTTCACTTTACCCGACCTCACTTTACCAGACCTCACTTTACCAGACATCACTTTACCCGATCTCACTTTACCCGACCCCACTTTACCCGACTTGACATGACCCGACATGACCACCTCACTTTACCTGACCGGACTTTACCCGACTTGACTCTAGTCGTCCTCGCTTTACCCCACTTAGCTTTACCCGACTCGACTTGACTCAACGGGACTTGACCCGACAGGACTTGACCAACCTGACTTTACCAGACCTGACTTTAACCGACCCGACCTCACTTTACCAGACCACCTGACGGGGTGGCCGAATGGGTAGAGCGTCTGTCTCCTGTTTTGGGAGATCGAGAGATCCGAACCCATGAGTTTGTGGGTTCGAATCCTAGTCGAGTCAAACCAATGAATTAAAAACTGATACTTGTCGCTTTCTAGCCTGGTGCTCGGCATTATTAGGATAGGGCAAGGACTAGTTGGCTCAGTGTCAGGATAATGTGACTGAGTGGGATATCAGGTTAATGTGCTGGTGTCCCAGTGGGGCAGCACTGTAAAGTCGCCATGAGTGTGCATTGTCACCAGTCGGTACCCATCCTGATATGACCTTAGATGTTGCTAGGATGTAAAACAACAAACAAACTTGACCCGACCTCACTTTACCCGACTTGACTTGACCCGACCTGACTTGACCCGAGTTGACTTGACCCGAGTTGACTTGACCCAACTTGGGGGGTCGGCTCTGACACTCACCTCTGCCTCGCGCGACTCGGGTTTTCACGCCCCTGCGGCGGCGACGCACCCCCCCCCCCCCCCCCCCACACACACACCACAAGGGGAGAGGGGGTAGGGCACAACAGGACTCTTTTAATGTGATAAAGGATTTATCACTATCCGTTTATATGCATGTAGGTGTATGCATAGATATGCACATATATGTATTTTACCTCGGTACTAAGCCTCAGGCTACTCGTAGCCGAGGGAGAAGGAAGCTCATCCGGGTACAGCAATTAGCATAAATCCAAGCACAGCGGTTAGTTAAAAAAAAAATCTATTTTCATGTCTTTTAGGCATGTTTGATATTTTTTTGAGGTATATTAATGGTACCTTAGTGCCCAAGAATACAGGAGGATATTTATTCATGGGTACTTACCATTATTTTGGTCGTTTTTAATGATATAAAGGGGACTCGACTGAGTGATAATAGGCTCCCGCAATACTAGCGTGGTGACCTACTTCGGTGTTGACGGTTGGCTACGGAGCGAGGCCTGTAAGGGGTATTCGGAACCGGGTTTTGTTGATTAACCGAAGTGAAGACACAAGAGCCTCGTCAGTAATTGAAATTTAATCATATTTAAAACCCAAGAATACAGAAGTTTATTATAATTTTTTTTTTTTACTGTATTTCGGTCTTGGTTAACGTTTTGAGGTCACTCGACTGGGCCATTTTAGGCTCGTGCAGAAATGCGCCGGTAGTGTTCAAAGTTGCTTAGATTCGAGTCCCGTAGGGGATTTTCAGTGTCGAGTTCATTTATTCCACGGAATCACCGTGGGTAATGTTTACCGAAGTTAAGCAATATATTGTTCTATGGGAAAGCCTAGTACATTTCCCCACAATTAAGTTTCAAACTTTTAATTGTTTCACATGTGTTTAAAAATGCCGCCCGTTGCCAAACGGAGAGAGGTGTGGTTGGAGCCACACCTCGTTGGACTTGTTCCTGGGTTTCCTTTAAGGATTCCCCCCCCCCCCCCCAACTGGTTTTAAGGCGTACCTCCAAGTTTCGTAGCATTTTATCCAATTGGTTCGGGTTGTAGCCACAGGAGGGAGAAGTGTACGGAACAGAGAGTCTGGGAGACTACCGATACACTGGTCCCTACCCATCGTTTCGTTTTTGGTTTCCATACAATTCACCTACGACATTACACATTAGCTTTGACGCCTATGTTGGAACGGTGTAAATACATTCTCAAACACCAGTAAATTGCCGAACGGAAAGACCAGACGGGATGGCCGAATGAGTTAGAGCATCCGTCTCCCGTGCTGGTAGATCGTGGGGTCGTGGGTTCGAGTCCCGGTCGAGTCAAACCAATGACTTTAAAATTGATACTTGTTGCTTCCTAGCCAGTCGCTCGGCATTATTAGGATAGGGCAAGGACTGGTGTGCTCAGTGCCAGGATAATGTGACTGAGTGGGATACCAGGTCATGGTGCCGGCGGCCTGGTTTCCCAGTGGGACAGCACTATAAAGTCACCATGAGTGCGCACTGTCACAAGTCGGTACCCGTCCTGATATGACCTTAGATGTTGCTAGGACGTAAAACAGTAACAAACAAACAAAAAAACGAACGGAAAGAGGGGTGGTTGGAGTCACACCTCATTGGGACTTGTTCCTGGGTTTCTGTGAAGATTCCGCACATTGTGTTACTAAGGCGTACCTCCGAATTTTGTAGCATTTTCTCCAACTTGGCATATTTAGCCACAGGTGGGAGAAGCGTACGGGATGGAGAGTGTGGGAGGCTACCGATACACTGGTCCCTACCCCTTGTTTGGTTTTGGTTTTGAACCATAACCCTACGACACTCACACGAGAAATTTTCTCACGCCTGTGTTGGAATGGTGTAAATACGTTCTCTAATACCAGTGAATGCACAAACTGATCTCGGAAGAGAATAAAGAGGGCGGTCCCTGACTCAGACGACTCGGAATGGGAGCCTTGATGGCGATTGTGCCTGTTGCAAACCGTATGCAGGCCGAGAACAAGTTCTCGTCATTGGCCCTGACATATCAACGGGGGATTGCCATGCTGGCAGCCGGCAGCAACTTCCTCTCATATGGACATTTCGAAAAAGTCTTTAAGGCGGTATGTACCGATGCCGGTAAAGAGGTGGCAAGTGACACCAACAATGCACGGTTCGGGAGAGGGCCACAGGATTTTTGCGACTGTCGCACCGGCAGAGGAGGGAGGTCGGGCTCGGGCTATGCCTTCCAGCCCAGGGGCAGAGGACAGCGCCAGTCCTTTGGCTGGAACGAAGGGAATCGTCCCTTCAGGAGGGAGTTTACTCCCCAGAAGCCGTTACCCCGCCCAGGGAACAAGTAGAGGTTGCAACGCAAACTCCGGTGGCCACGGTAACACCTGTAAGCATTTTCCAGGCAGGAAATATAACTAATTGTTTAGATGAGTGGCAAATTACGGATAATTTGACTATTCTGAGTATAGTGCAAGGAATACACATTCCCTTTACGCAACACCCTTTACAGGAAACAATTCCTTTTCATATCGTTTTGATGTAAACGAGAAAGGGGCATTAGATAAACAGGTGTTGGAATTTTGTCAGAGAGGAATAATAGAGACTGCTGTTCATGAGGGAAGGCTTATTTATTTCAAATATATTTTCGCGACCCAAGCCAAATGGGGAAATCCGCATGATTCTGGATTTGACATGGCTAAACAAATTGGTAACATATAAACATTTTTAAGATGTTTTCCCTCGAAACGGCTAGGGATTTGGTCACGAAAGGGTCCTGGCTTGTCAGTGTGGATCTGAAAGATGCATATTATACGCTACCTATTCACAAATCAGATAGGAAATTCCTCCGTTTTGTTTGGGAATGATCAACTCTATGAGTTCACCTGTATGCCTAATGGCTTAGCTTGTGCCCCTCGCTTATTTACTAAACTGTTGAAACATTTTTTCATTAATGACTAGAAAGGGACATATTATGTTCCCATATATTGACGATTCATTCATAATGGCAAAATCAAAGGCAGACTGTCAAAGAGCAGTTGATGATTTGTGTGAAACGTTCACTAAATTGGGATTTTACATTCATGACAAGAAATCAGTTTTTACTCCAACTAAAGTTTTAAAATGTTTGGTTTTCCTGTTACACACAGAAGATATGACCATTTCAATAACACAACAAAACTAGAGAAGTTTTTCACCACAGCAGACCATTTGCTGCAGTTAACGAGGCCTAAGATTAGGCAGGTCGCAGTATAGGAATAATGATAGCCTATGCCCCAGCTATCCTGTATGGGAAAGCTCATATTAAGTCGCTAGAAATAGACAAGAATTGGGCATTAGCGCATACAAAAGGCAATTTTGATAGAAAGATGACTATTTCAACAGGAAGCTTAGACGATATTCAATGGTGGTATGCCAACATTGATTCTTCTCCCAATCCCATTAGAGTGGGTGAACCCAACACTATTGTTATGACAGATGTGTCATTAGAAGGATGGGGTGCTCATAGAGATCGTCAGGAAACTGGAGGACGTTGGTTAGATGATGAAATTTCAGATCATATTAATGTGTTAGAACTTGGTGCAGTTTATTTAGGGTTATGTAACTTAGTGCGTATCCCCAAGTTTCATGTTAGAGTGTTGACAGATAACACTACAGCGATGGCTTACATTCATAACATGGGAGGGACTAGGTCCAAACCTTGCAACAAAGTAGCAAAATTGATCTGGAATTGGGCTCAGCAGCATGATATATGGCTAACAGTGGCGCATATCCCAGGTACTCAGAACACCTTAGCAGACAAGAAAAGCCAGCAATTTAATGATCACTTGGAATGGTCGTTGAGTGACAACATATTTAAACAAATTGGTATTAAGTGGGGCACACCACAGGTAGATTTGTTTGCGTCACGAAACAACTACAAGATAGCTAGATATGTATCATGGCACCCAGAGCCAAATGCTTGACAAGTGGATGCGTTTTCCTTGGATTGGAATAACAAATTCTATTATATATTCCCACCATTCAGCATTATCAGCAGAGTGGCCAGGAAGATAAGAATGGATTGCACACATGCAATCCTGATCGTGCCCGAGTGGGACACACAGCCATGGCTGGTGACAGTGGCATGAGGTAAGATTTCCAAGAGCACGGAGAAACCTACGACATCAAGGGCCGCTAACAACCCACGGAGATTTTGAATCAACATTTAGAACAATTTGGTCTAGACAAAATTACCCAGCGAAGGCTCGTCTTGCATGCCTGGAGGAAATGAACAGTAAAATTATATACTAGTTATTTAAGGAAGTCGGAACTTCATTGCTTGCTTATGAGAGTTAAGCCCTTAAGGCCTACAATAGCTCAAGTAGTAAGGTTTTTTACGAATGCTAGAGGATGAAGGGTTAGGTTTTGGTGCAATTAATGCAGCCAGATGTGCATTGTCTATTATCTTACCAAACGATTGGTAAACACCAGCTGATACACTGGTTCTTATGGTCGGTTTATGAAAGAAATCCACCTAGGCCAAAATATAATCTATTTTGGGATGTATCGATAGTTTTTAAGCTGTTCAAGTCTTGGCAGAGTAATTATCACTTAGATATTAAGAAGGTGGGATTTAAGTTAGCAGTTTTATTACTGCTAGACACAGGACATAGGGGACAAACAATTGTGTTATCCCTAGACGGACTGGAGATTGATCGAAAGGATGCGACATTAGATCATTTATTAAAATCAAACTGCACAGGGGACCCACTATCCAAGGTACATGTGAATACCTTCCCGGAGGATCGACATATTTGTGTACTGTGAGCCATACGGGCTATTTATCCAACACAAAAGGATTATGAATTCTAGACAGCTTTTGGTGCGCTTTATTAGACCACACAAGGCGATCTCGAGAAACACTCGCTAGATGGACCGTTAAAGTGACTAAGGAGGCAGGTGTCGATACTGGACAATACGCTTCCCATTCGACAAGAGGAGCTATGGTCTCGAAGGCATGGGAGCTAGGGATTTCGGTTAAGAGAATCCTAGCACATGCAGGCTGGAAGACAGCTAGATCGTTTGCAAAACATTATAACAAACGACTAGAGAAGTCAAGTGGCCTAGCGACACGCTTACTCACCTGTTAACATGATAGGTGAGATTTTTTGGAAAGTATATCTGTTTAAAAAAAATACTGTTTGATACAAAGGTATACTGAATTGAAATGAATTAAGGATAAAAATGAGTTACACAAATTCTCCCTCGGCTACGAGTAGCCTGAGGCTTAGTACCGAGGTAAAATAGTATAGTTATACGAATCTTACCTGGGTACAGATGATGGATAACTGTTGTTTTCCCGAGGTACAAGCCTCGTCTAGTCGTGGGCTAGGGCTAGGGCCCTCCCACCCAACCCTGCCACGACTAGCATGTTTGCTTGTACCAAGAGGAAAACATTGAAGTATCCATTGTAGTTTAAAGTAATTTTTATCCTGAATAAGTAGGTAAAGATTGCTGGACCCAGATGTACTTCCTTCTCCCTAGCCCACAACTAGCTGAGGCTTGTACCTCGGGAAAACAACAGTTATCCATCATCTGTACCCAGGTAAGATTTGTATAACTATACTATTTATGTATGCCAATGATAATGAAAATAATATGGTAATAATAATAATATCAGTTCTAATAATAATAATAATACTGACGATATAATGACAATCATAATACTGTCATTAATACTGACATTAATAAGAATGATATAAATAATTATAATGACAATAATTATAATAATATAAATAGTGACAATAATTGATCAAAATATAGGTATTAATACAGCTAATAAACCTAATCTGGCATTTTCACTGTTCTCCCTCTCTGAACTAACCCCAACCCCAAGTAAGCTGGCCACTGCACATGACGGGATGTAAAGGGTGGGTGTGGGTGTGGGGGGGGGGGGGCAGTCACACAAGGTTTGCCACTGATAGTCAGGTTCCTTGTGTAATTTGGTGGTAATTGTTTGTTTGGAGAGTAGCAAACCTATAGATATTTGAGAAGCTAAGGACCTATTGAAATTTTAAAATGATGTTTCAGATTTGTTCAATGTGTCAGTTGCCATGGAAACATCAGATTTGAGGTGAAAAACACTTTTTATTAATTTAAATTCTAATATGAGGAAGAGTAGTGGCCCAAGTGTAGAACCCTGGGGTACTCCAGTTGTAATTGATCTCTCTGTTGATTTAGTATCATTTATCTTTGTAACTTGCTGTCTATTAGATAGATAGTTGGCTATAAATATACAAGTTCCAGGACAGAGTCCTGCTCTTTCAATTTTCCAGAGTAATATTTCATGGTCTATGGTGTCAAAAGCTTTCTTGAAATCAAGAAAGATGGTTATTGTCAGCTTTCCTCTATCCATGTTAATCAGCAGTTCATCCAATAGATTGGCCAATGCTCTTGTGGTTGATTTCTCTTTTCTGAAGCCATTTTGCTGTCATCAGACAGGCTACCAAAGCAGATCCTTTATTCTCAACTGTCTTCTGGCTAACAAAACAAAGAAAACAAATCCCCATCTCCGGTTCAGGGATACCATCAAGAGAAACCTGAAGCTGAGAGACATTAAGACCGACTCATGGACGCAACTCTCACAGCAGAGAGCTAAATGGAGAGCGGCAGTCAAGTAATGAAAGCAGTCTTTGTCGCATTGCGACCGACAGCATGATGATGATGATGATCTTTGGTATTGGTGTGAAAGAACTATTTTCCATTTATCCGGGAATAAACCTGTTTCAATGACAAGGTTGTATAGATGCATAAATTTGTCTATTAGTATGATAATGGCTGTCTTAACAAAGGCAGAATTTATGTTCATCATACCAGATGATTTATATGATGAAAGTTTATCAACCTTGGCAAGTACTTCTTCTCTTGTTGTTTTTTCAAGATTGTACTTGTATCGATTTGAGACTGGCTGATATGTTTTTTGATCATTGGTGTTTTGTTTGAATTTTGTTGCAAGGTTTGCTCCAATGTCTACAAAATAATTGTTTATTGCTTCGGCTAACTGGCCATCAGGGACTCTCTCCTGTGCTGTCATCCATTATGTTGTTGATCTGTGGTTTGGATTCTGGTTGAATTTGACTTAGTTCATACCAGAATTTCTTAGGATTCTGGTTGTGCTTTATGGCTTGATCAATGTAGTACATAGATTTTGCTTTCCTCACCTCTGACCTGGCTTTGCTTATCAAGCATTTTGATATGAAATGGTCTCCTGGGTCTTTCGTCAAGTCAGCCTTTTCCTTAAAATAATCTGTCCTTTTGTAGTTCTGTCAGTTCACTGGTGATGTAGACAGCTGTGCTCTCTTTTATTTTTAGTTCAGTCATCGGGCAAAGTCTATCTGCTGCCTGGTTGATTATATCTTCTAAAAGGTCCCAACATTTGTTCGGATTTTTCTCTTCAAGTATTGTGGTGTAGTTATAACTCTGCAAGATTGTTGTTAGTGCCTCAGTTGTAAAGTTTTTATATGTTCTGCCCCAGTATGTTGTGGTTCTTTGGTTGTTTCTGGGTTTCTTTTTGATAATATAGACTGGCTTATGGTCACTGATGTTGTAGTTAAGGATTCCTGCTTGAGTGCAATACTTGATGTTCGTAAAGGCTAAATCAATTATGGTTGTGGTACTTCTAGTTGATCTGGTTGGTTTGTCTATCAGCTGTTGGAGCTCATGCTCAGAAGCAAATTGGTTTATGGTTATGGCTGGTAGCTTTCTCTTAGAACTATAATCTGCATTGAAGTCACCTATCAGGAGGATTTCATATTTATCTATATCATGTATCTCACTCATCACAGTGGTCAAAAGCTCAAAGGCCTGTTTGACACTTCCGTCTGGTGGTCTGTATACATTCCCAATCAAAATCTTATTTGTATAAGGCCTTGTGATGACCACCCACTGCAGTTCGAGCATAGCATTTGAAATATTTTTATCCGCGTATTCATTAGGGTCTACTTGTAAAGAGCTTTTATAGTAAATTCCTAGTCCACCTCCAGTTTGCCCATTTAGGTGTTTTGCCTCACGATCAGATCTGAGGAAAGTGTAGCCTGCTATCGATGTCAGTATATTTTCTATATGGCTATTGAGCCATGTTTCTGATACTGTGAAAATGTCAATTCCTGACTGTGGCAGATCAATTCTTAACTGTTCTATTTTATGTGTGAGCCTACATACATTGAGATGTGCTATTTTAAAACCTGGCACACCCCTCATTTCGTTCAGAGGAAGGCTGTCCAGCCACGCGTCCATTGCCCATAACCACTGCACACTGTCTCCTGGCACCCGGGTCCCTCCTGTGTTGTCATTCTTTTAATTTTTTTAAATATAACAAAACAAAGAAAACAAATCCCCAAAACAGTTTTTCTGTGAGGATGAATGAAGATGAACAGCATATTTAAGCTGATATGTGTTGATCTGGCTTTGGAACCAGTAGTTGACATTCTCATGATTTTAGTAGTGATGGCTGGAGTGTTCAGTTTTGATATTATCATTTGTCTCTTGTAAGTTTCAGGTAATGGTTAGCAAATAGTCTGCAAATGGTAGTGGGGTATCAACCACATGCCATACAAACCAATGTAAGTGCATTACCTTGGATGTGGGTGTGTGGGTTAGTCGAGGTTAGTGTCCTAATTTTCATGAGGTGCCACGGGGGTAAGAGAGCCCCTGCACGCATCCAGAGATAGTTACTGGTTCCAAGTTGGATAATGGGTTGTGTTTCCAAATCAGTGGCCTAGCCTGTTGGTACCAGGTTAGTGCAAGTTGTGTCAGTCAGTGTGAATATGAACACTGGCATGAGTGCCCTGAAGAGCACATGACTGCTATGTGACATTTGTCGATATAGATGATCCAGATGAAAAACATGCGGCACACCCATGAGTCCACGGCCCTGATGAAGCCCTGTATGGTAATCCAACTCCAGTAGATGATGGTTACAGATAAATCCCTGTGGATGTACATCTGTCAACACTTGAAATTGCAGGACCAAGTGAGCATCTACTCTCACGCAGATGAACAGCTCCAAACAACATACATATGTATATGCACACATATCTGTACACAGACACGCATACACATACATATACATACACACATACACAGGCACACATGGAACATCCGTAATGAAAAATAAACAAACAGCTGCAAGCAATATGGAAGCACAACATAAGTCCAGAATATCAGTGACAGAGGAAGAATGTTTTTAAGGCAGGACTAAGTCAGCCTATATTCATAATCATGAACACTTTAAGGTAGGTCTGGGAAAGCCTATACACAGTATCATGAACACATAACACATTAACAAACAGCTGCAGTGTGTGTCCATTCTAAAAAAAATCTGTCAAGCCAGTAATCCAGGAGTCATCAGACTGGAGTGCAGTTCCAGGGTAAGTCTGCATACAGTGGGTCAGTTTCTGGACTGACGGAAGGCGGTAAGATCTTTGCGCTTAACAGCCAATGCCAGGCCCAACTTATTACGTCCCTTGTATGTTTTATCCCGTACCTTCCTACCATGTAGTGTGGCTCCGATCCCATAGTACGAGTTAGAAGTGGCCTCATTCAGTGGTATGTCTCCCGTCTCAACCAAAAACTTTGCTAGTTGTGGATTTTGATCAAATTTCTTATTAATAACCAATGCCAGTACTTCGTCGCGTTTAGCACGCCACTCCGACGACTCTATGAGCTGTTCTGTTATGCGTTTGGCCTCCAGGGGGGTAGGGGCCAGTCTAATCTGTTCAAGGCGGTCCAGGTCATTAGCCATTTTGCACTTGATTGCCTGGAACATATGTTCTGCTGTCGGGTATGCAACTCCCTCATGCAGAATGGGGGACCGGGCAAAATTAGACAGGTAGGAATGTTCAGAGTGGAAATAAATCTGTCCGTCCCTGTTAACTGTTTTTGCCTTGGCCAGCGAAAATTGGGGTGGAAGGGAGTTGAGTTTGGTGTGTCTGTACTTACGGCCATTAATGATGACACCATCTCCATGTACTCGCACCTCCGCACCAGCCGATCTGGCACGTGCCGCAACCGACCTGAACTCGTCCCTCATCTTCCTGGTGAGTTGAGTCACGTCATCACCCAGGTAGATACCTCTATATTTCTCGCTATTCTTTAGCTTGGTTCGTGCAAAATAAAGAGCATTTCTCTCATGTGGATATTTGAATGTAACCATAATTAGGGGGGACGGCTGGTAGTCTGCAACCGGTGAGCCCCGGGGGCCGCCAGCCTCTCCGCTTCCCGATCCTGTATACTGACAGTATTGCCGGGGGTCATGGGTCATTTCCGGGATGATATGCGAGGCCAAGTCCGATACGTATTTATAGAGATTTTCTGCTTCCTGTTCAGCTTTACCCTCTATCTTGATATTCGTTAACTTAGATTGGTTCTCCAGATCATTGATGTGTGCGGTGGTGGTGTAGGTGTGGCGGGGTGTACGTGTGTGGTGGGGGTTTAGGGATGTGGTGGGGGTGTAGGTGGGTGTGTAGGGGTGGTGGGGGTATAGGTGTATGTAGTAGGGGGTGGGGGTATAGGAGTGTGTGGTGAGGGTTTAGGGATGTGGTGGGGGTGTAGGTGTGTGGTGGGGATTAGGGATGCTAAAGATTGCGAGGTGCTGCTCTGTAACTGTAAGACACCCCTACACTCCACCACAAACCACCTCCACCACACACCCCCACCATACCCACCCACGACACACCCCACCAAACCCACTCATCATACACCCCCACCACACCAAAACCCTCACCACACCCCTACACCTCTACCACATACCCCTGCACACCCACCACACAAACATACGCCCCCACCACACAACCACTACCCACCCACCATAGACACCTACACCCCAACCACACTCCTCAACCCCACTACACCCCCTCAACCCCCACCACACACACCTACACCCATCCCCCTTACACCCTCAACCCCCACCACACACACCTACACCCCAACTATGCACACCCTCAACCCCTACTCCACCCCACCACACATACCTACCCCCCCCCCAAGGCCCCACCACCACCACCAAACAAATACCAATGTATTGCTTTTCACTCTATTATCGCCCACTATGGCCCAACTTGTGTCGCAACGCCACCTGAAATTTTAGTACCAATTGTACCGCATTGTAAGCATTAAAACCATTCATGGACAGAAACCATTTAAAAGAGTTACAATTCCAGGGGGATAAGTGTAATAGTCTTCACTGACCTCTTAGGTAAGGAGCCAGATAGACAGGTAGGCATGCTCAGGGTAATGGCATCTAGGAGCCTAGTGGTTGTAATGGTTAGCACACTGGCCTGGAATGCAAGAGGTATGGGTATGAATCCTGCTATGGTGCAATATTTCCCCTTCCATTTACTCCAATGACGTACCCATTACAAATGCTCACTTCAAACTCACATATACTCATATATATGTGACACACTCTCTTGAGATGGCATTCAAAGAATTCTTCATGGACAATCTGTATCTGAAGAAAGTGTGCATTATTGCACCAGATGACATTTAGACTGATTTTGGATAACATGACAAAGCCCTGAAAGCTGAATCAGTAAAGAAAGCCAGCAAATGCCTGCACCAAGTCATCTTTGATGAGAACTTGGTAGGGAGACTTCATGAATTGGAGACCAGCTGCTCAAAGAATCCCATGTTTAAGGCCTCTTCACAGAGTAGAGGTCATTTTGCGGAAGCTTCATGGAATGCCAACCTTCATCTTCAAGCTGATGAAATATTGTGATAGTAAGGTAGCAGGTGCCAGTGCAAGACAGACTATTCATCCCAGACATGTTCCTGCTGGGCTAAGATACTAACATGCAGTTATCTTTGTATGTGTAGCGCTTCATGTGAGAATGATGAGGACTCAAACATTGAAAGGTAGGACCATGATGAAGACAATGATGCGTGACATTGGAGTCAGTGATGCCATACTTGCTTTTGGCAAATGAGCATAATTACTTGGCATCTGTTTAAGCGATGACCATATAATTGCTCTTCTAAAGTATCCTGTGTATGTCAATTGTGCATCATAACTGTTCATGTCAATTGTGTATCATAACTGTTCATGCCCGTTGTGTATCGTACCTATTCATATCAATTATGTAAGGTAACTGTGGATTGCAGCTAGCTAGGTTCTTACCTTCTTTGCATAACCAGACAGGCGTTACAAGCTGGGGTATTGTACTATGATATTGAACTGATCTGTCCTTGCGGCTGAGGTAATGTAAAGACTGAGCCCAAGAGCTGACATTAGGGGTTTGATCAAGGTAGCATGTTCAGGATATTGTTGTTCCATTGTGCAGCTTGTGTACTAACATTAAAGTGTTCAGGAGTCTCTCTTCACACAGGGACCACTGGTTTGTTCATCGACTCATTAGTCATGCTGCACTCTGTACTTAAAGCTGCATAGTCCGATGAAATCATCAAATTTTCAAAACCAAAACAATGATCTAAATTTGATTCTACATATCTAGCTTAGATACTGATGCACTTATTAGGCATTTGTCGCCACACAGAAGGGAATAGTGAGGCAATTGAATACATCATGTTACTGCAGAATGCTTTGGTGTCAGAGTTTTGGCAAGCTTGCCAAATTAATTTTGCATGGTTGAACTTCAAATATCTCAAAAGTTAGCCACTTAAATTAAAATTACTTCAAGCTAAAGTAAGGTATATTATAACGATCAACCTAATGTATTTATCTCAGAAAATGTCTGAAACTCAAAACCATCGGACTATGCAACTTTAATGTAAATAGGCCAGGAGATGGTAACCTATTCTTCTATTATTGGTATCATATTGCTTGCTTCCAGTCTTTGAATGCTTACCTAAATTGTGTATGATATGTTACAATCCTTGCTTGCTGTAGTATAAATGATGCTAGGTCTCAACCTGTTGTATGTGTGTATGTAAATCTCTATTGTTGTCAAATAAATTCGGAAATTAACTGTTTGTTTGCTCTGATCCACTGAGACGGCTGCCATTTCCTGTTAGGTTTATGTCGTAAGCTTGTTGAATAGGAAGTTAAGCACATGAGAACTTTGCAGTGGCCAAATCGGTAGAGTGCAGGCTTCCGGTGTGGAATGTCGAAAGTTTAAATCTCAGCCGAGCCACACCAATGACTTCATACCTGTCGCTACCGAGCCTGGTGCTCTGTATTAATAGGATAGGACAATGGCTGGTTAGACCAGTTTCAGGATAATGTATGTGATACCAGGTCATACTGGTGAACTGGTCTTCCATTAGGGCAGCTCAATAAAGTCACCATGAGCGCACACTGTTGGTGCCTGTCGTGATAGGAGCTTAGATGTTGCTAGGACATTAAACAACAAACAAACAGAAGAACTTCACATGAGTAATTTTGAATATTGGACACTCGCTGAATCGGCAGAACGCAGGCTTCCAGTGTGGAAGGTCAGGAGTTTGAATCCTGGTTGAGTCAAACCAATGACTTATAAAATTGCTACTTGTCACCACCTAGTCTGGCACTCAGCCATCAATAGGATAGGTCAAGGACTGGTTAGCACAATATCAGGATAATGTGACTGTGGGATACCAGGTCATGCTGGTGAACTGGTCTTCCAGTGGGGCAGCACTATAAAGTCACCACTATGAGTGCACACTGTCACAAGTCAGTGCCTGTCCTGATATGACCTTAGATGTTGCTAGGACATTAGACAAGAAACAAAGAGAAAACTTCACATGAGTAATTTTGAACACTGGACACGGTGGCTCAATCGGTACATGTGGAAGGAAGGGAGTCGAATCCTGGTTGAGTCAAATCAATGACTTATAAAATTTATCCTTGTCACTACCTAGTCGGGAACTCAACCATCAATAGGATAGGGCAAGGACTGGTTAGCACAGTATCAGGATAATGTGACTGTGTGGGATATCAGGTCATGGCGCAGGCAGCCTGATTTCCCAGTGAGCAGCCCTATAAAGTCACCATCAGTGCACACTGTCATTGGGTACCTTTCAGTTTGCATGAGTCTCTCGTCAGATGGCGCACCATGCCAGTCCTTGTAATACTTTGGTTGGATAGATGCAGTTCCTTCTACTATCAAGTGTGAGGATTTGTGTGTGTGTGGTGAGGGTGCATAGGGATTTAGGGGTGTGTGGTGGGGGGCTTAGGGATGTGGTGGGAGTGTAGGTGTGTGTGGTGGGGGTGTAGGTGTGTGTGGTGGGGTTGTAGGTGGTTTGTGGTAGAGGTGTAGGGGAGTCTTGCAGAGCGGCACCTCACAATCTTGAGCATCCCTAAACCCCCCACCACACACCTACATCCCCACCACAGCCCTAAACCCCCATAACACACCTCAAGAGACACACCTATACCCCCTACACCCCATGACACACACTTATACCCCCAGTACCCCTTACACCCCAACCACACACTTATACCCCCACCACACAGATACACCCTCACCACACAACCTACACCTCAACCTCACCACACCTACACCCCACCAAACACCACCTCACACCTACCCACCAAACACAAACCACACACCTAAACCCTCACCAACACCTACACCCCCACCACACCCCTAAACCCCACCACACAACTACACCCCAACCACATCCCTAAACCCCCACCACACACCTACACCCCAACCACATCCCTAAACCCCCACCACACACCTAAACCCCACCACATCACTAAACCCCCACCACACACCTACACCCCCACCACACACACACCACAAACCTACACCCCCACCACATCCCTAAACCCCAACCACACCCCTAAACCCCCACCACACACCTACACCCAACCACACAACATACACACCTACACCCCCAGCACATCCCTAAACCCCCACCACACACCTACACCCCACCACACCCCTAAACCTCACAACACCTACACCGACCCACACACACCACCACCTACACCCCCACCACACACCTACACCCCACACCCTCCCCCCACACATAACATTACACCCAACACCCCACACACCTACACCCCCACCACATCCCTAAACCCCCACCACACACACCTACACCCCACACCTACACCCTCTACCAACCATGACGACTTGGACCCCACCACAACCTAAACCCCCACCACACACTACACCCCCACCACACACCCTAAACCCACCACACACCTACTACCCCACCACACACCTACACCCCTACCAACCCCTAAGCCTCACCACACCCCTACACCCCCACACACACACATCACACCCACCACACCCCTAAACCCTCACCACACACCCCAAACCCCATACACCCCAACCACACACACACCAAAACCACACCACACACCTACACCCCCACCCCACACATCCTAAACCCCACCACACACCTACACCCCACCACACACCTACACCCCACCACACACCTAACCCACCACCACACACCTAAACCCCCACCACACACCTACACCCCCACCACACCCCTAAACCCTCACCACACACCCAACACACCTACACCCCCACCACACACATACCTACACCCCCACCACATCCCTTAACCCCCAACACACACACACACCTACACCCTTCTATCCAACCATGATGGCCGACTTGGACCGGGAACGGGTGCTGCCACCAAGTGTATAGCGAGAGAACTGGCTCATGAAAGCTCCCCATCTGGCACCCATTCTACTATGACTAGATGTTCCTAGGACATAAAACAACCAACAACAATTTTGAATTTTCAGAGCTAAAATTAGAAAAATTGGCTTTTTGCCCTAAAACGACCTATTTGACCTACTTATGTGCATTACAATAATCTGAAACATGTATATTCTGTTTTGGCATTGTCTAAGCTTCCCAAAAATGTGATTGTTGGCAACTCTCCAAACACATCCAACGAACATAGATTGTGGACACAAGGAACCTGACTCTGACCAGCATATACACCCATGGGTGACTGGAGGTACCCCTATTGCCATATGGTTGTTTGATTATACCAACACAGTACCTAACACAGGGAACCTGGTCCATAACCATGAACATATGATTAAGCACTAATATTTAAATGTTTTGCCAATTACTTCCCAAACTAAATATCCTGACACTAATCAGTGATCTTAATATAATTTTTTCCTTTCCTGTGATATGTTCCAATAGTAAATCTAGCCCAAACTCAGTGTTCACCGGTTATTTATGTCATTTCACTACATTATCCTGTATAAATTCGACCTTGGAAATTGAAGCGGACCTAAAATGGCCAGTGTCATCCGAACGAGGTAAGCTCTCCAACTTGCTAAGCAGTTATGCAATCCTTTGAAGTTGACACTGTTGACATTTTCGGCATTAAATTCTATATCATCACATGCTGATGGCCAGTTTCTTATTTTATTTAAGTTTTTATAATGTCTGGATGATATTCAATAGTACTTTATATTAAAGTTGCATAGTCCGATAGCTTTGAGTTTCTGTCATTTTCTGAGATAAATACATTAAATCGAACAGTATAAGCTACTTTATTTTAGGTTGAAGTAACTTTAGATGGCTAACTTTGGAGATATTTGAAGTGACAACATGCCACATTAATTTTGGCAAGCATGCCAAAACTCTGATGCCATAGGCTTATGCAGTAACAGGTTCTATTAAATTGACTCCCCATGCCCTTCTTGTGACAACAAATGCTTAATAACTGTACCAGTATCTAAGATAAATATATAGAATCAAATCTAGGTAAGTGTTTTAGTTTTGAAAATGTGATGCTTCATCGGACTATGCAACTTTAAATGATCATTATATATACAAACCTGATACTTCTGAAATTGACCCGTACCCGGTGTGGTGGTTTCAGCTCGTTCCCGTGCTCAGCCGTGTCCCTCGCTTCTGCGCATGCGTCAGAATCTAGTAAACATGGCCGTAATCGATTAACACGAACCAGGCGACTCGGGTCATCCGAATTTCAAATAGAACACGCGAGTGGAGTCGACAAATACACGTCCCGTGTGCAAAAAAAGAATAACTTAGATTAATGAAATGGAAATATAGCTAAACTGGGCCATCATACAATACTTTAAATCCTATTTGCTGAACTTTTATCGGTTATTAAAAAAAAAAGAACAAATTGTCCACCCGAGCGTATTCGATTATTCAACCCAAGTTTGTAGGATGTGCGCATGCGCCAATAAGTGGCTGGGGTGACCCGAGTTGATGCGCAGAAGCAATGGGACACGGCTGAGCACGGGAACGAGCTGAAACCACCACACCGGCTTTTCAGTTGAGCGCACTTGCTCCGAGAAAAACTCTTCTTCATTTTAACATCGAGAAATGCAATAATAGTTCAAATTCCATGAGTTCAAGTCCCGATCTTTTATTTAATTCCGTGTTTTTCAATGACTAGGAATGATGCGACGGTATTTTACCACATGCTCTATCCACTATAAATAATTAACAATGAGAACAAGAAATATCCATCGAAGGCTTCTTGATCCTTGCCTTATCCTAGTAATGCCAGGCGTCAGGCTATGTACCGGTAGTGACAAATATATCATATACTGCTTTATCACACCTTTCTTTCGTTGAAGCCAAAATGAAACTGATTATCAATGTATGGCAAGCAAAAATCTCCTTTCTCTGCCATCATTATGGACTTTAATAATGTAGTAAACATCCTTGGAGTCGGTGACATTTCATTAGGTAAAACCTGAAGCTCCACCGTGTTATCCTTCCACTTAGAACTTCAGGGGCCATATGAAGGGGTCGGTGATAGCACCGTTTGGTGTTACAGCCTGACACCGGTTAGCTATCTCCGAATTGGGAAATCATGTCACTCGGTATGTAGAGGCGCCTAACACTTTGATGAGAGCTAAACGGGAACTCATAATTAGGTCAATGAAGGGAGTGTAACTGGTTCCCGGCAGCACCGCTGTAAGTTATTGTTATCCGTCGGCACCAGCGTGATAAAGTAAACAAATCGCCACCGCCGCCGCATCGACGTCGCTTTCCATACTGGCGGCGGCGGCGATTTGTTTACTTTACGTTCGTCGATTCGAAAATATTAATATTAATATCGCCGCCGTTGCGGCGGCAGCATTAATATTGCTTCGAATTTAGGGTTAATTTCATTAAATTTCACTTATTGCGTATGTAATTCTGTTAAATATGACAGCATTGAATAGATTTGGGCCTAATGAACTCGCTATACCTCCTATTTTTTAGGGGTAACGTAACACCGGTTAAGCTTTTGGTGTTAGGCCTAACACTGACTCATGCATGCCATTTTTCGCCGCTAAACCGGAATTCCCGCCAAACACCGTTTTGCCTTGCTAACACTGACTCCTGCATACGGCCCCAGAATGTTCTTATGTTCCTGTGCTACTGGTACTGAATAGTATGCAGCTGTACGATCCACACTTGTATCCAGGCTCCTAGATATAAAAAATCCAAGACTATTCATATGGATCATTTTAAAGTGTTCCTATCTTTTAAACTTATTGAGATTAGTTCGGTCTAAAATCAACTATTTCTTCTCTTTTGTTAAGCGTTTCTATCTCCTCATTAATTAACTTTTATTCTTCACTAGATATTTTAAATGGTTCCATGACAAGCTCACAAGACAAAAGCTCACACCTGTAATATCCACACGAGCGCCATGAATCCAAGTTGAAGACATGCCCCGGCAGTATCACGTGACCGCCTCGGGGTCCTACCCGTGTCAGCTGTGGCTTTTTGCCGCGTATGGACCTATTTCATGTGACGTCAGCATGGGTATTTAGGTCAGTGCGCACGCTGCCTGGCTACAGGATGACACACTGTCACACTGCAAACTCAATGGCTATGAGCAATCTTCATAGAGAACAAGTGAAATATCTCTAGAACCACACCACCTAAATACAAACCTCTTGGAACACATATAGAAAACATATTTAAGAAACAGATTATATTAAATTTATATGGTTAGGGTTCTGCATTTCTGTTTATTTTGAATAAAATTGACGTTTTGCACTGCACGTATCGGCAAACTCAATGCATTGTCAATGGCCGTGAGCAATCTTCATATAGAATAAGTGAAATACCTCTAAAAATACACAACTTAGATACAAACCGTTTGGAACACATATAGAAAACATATTCAACAAACAGATTATATTAAATTTATGAGGTTAGGGTTCTGAATTTCTATTAATTTGGAATAAAATTGACATTTTGAACTGCGCGTATCGGCAAACTCAATGAGTCAATGACTTGCCAATAGCCATGAGCAATCTTCATAGAGAAAAAGTGAAATATCACTAAAAATACACCACTTAGATACAAACCATTTGTAATACCTATAGAAAACATATTCAACAAACAATTATATTTAATTTATAAGGTTAGGGTTCTGAATTTCTAGTAATTTTGAATAAAATTGACGTTTTGAACTGCGCGTATCGGCAAACTCAATGCATTGTCAATGCCCGTGAGCAATCTTCATAGAGAAAAGGTGAAATATCTGTAAAACTACAACACTTAGAAACAAACCACTTGGAACTTGTGGTTTTAGAGATATTTCACTTTTTCTGTATTAAGATTGCTCACTGCCATTGACAATGCATTGAGTTTGCCGTATGCACAGTGCAAAACATCTATTTTATTCCAAATTAATAGAAATGCAGAAGCATAACCTTATAAATTTAATATGATACGCAGCGAAGGAGGAAGACAAGACAGGAGTGGAGAAAAACACACTTTATTTAGTGAAATAAAGTGGGGGGAGTACATACAGTGGAGAAGTTATATAAGATCAAGGATATAATGATCAAATGGAAATGTACAATGTAGTATCAAATGTCAAATATCAATGTGTAATGAAAGTCAAATGTCAATGTCAGTGGGGGGGTCCGAAGCGGCCTCTGCCCTATGAGATAAGTGAGAAGAAGAGAGAGAAAAAAAGTAAGTGTGGGTGGAGAAAAATGGTGAGTGCTTCAAGCTGAGTGGAGGCGGAGTGGCTGGAGGAGGGAAGGGAGAGGGTTATAAGGGGAAGGAGAGAGGGGGGCTGACGCAACCCCAACGGTCATTGCGGCGCGGGTAAGGGGGGGAGTACTCCTCCTTCGCCGCGAATCAAACGCAATGCAAGCATTATGACCGATACGCAGCGAAGGATGAAGACAAGGCAGGAGTGGAGAAAAACACACTTTATTTAGTGAAATAAAGTGGGGGGAGTACATACAGGGGAGAAGTTATATAAGATCAAGGATATAATGATCAAATGGAAATGGACAATGTAGTATCAAATGTCAAATGTCAATGTGTAATGAAAGTCAAATGTCAATGTCAGTGGGGGGGGACCGAAGCACCCTCCGCCAAAAGGGAGGAGAGGGCGTGAGGGGCCCCTGTGGGTGCGAGGCGGGGGACGTAGGCGTGAACCGCCGCTGATGTCTAGGTGCCCTGGGCCATGATGTCCGCCAGGGAGACCCCAGCCCTCTGGCAAGCCTGGGCGGCGCCCCGACGTAGGCTGTGGAGGGAGTAGCTGTCGGGGGCCGGGACGGCGAGCGCGCAGAGGGCGCCCCTGAGGAGAGCCGTGAGGGGCCGAGGGTCGAGGGGGCGGCCCGAGGGCATGATGAATGCTGGGTCATCTGCGGTGGCAGGGACGAGGGCGACGGAGGCGAACCAGGCTGCGACCGGGCAGAGGCGGGAGCCGGGTGAGGCGGGGATGAAGAGGGCCACCGCCCCCGAGGGCAGGGCGATAATCTTTGTCGTCGTGAGGGTTAGGCGGAGGCCCACAGGGGCGGAGGCGACGCTGGCACGGGTGATGGTGTGAGGGCCGCCCAGACCTCGGGGCTGGGCGAGAGGAGGCTGGATTGCTGGAGGAGCCCATAGTACCCGAGGAGGAGGGCGGCCCGAGGGACAACACCGGAGGGCCCAGCAGCGGCGAGGTGGAGGGTGACCACGGCGAGGTGGTGAGGCGCCAGCGGCGGGGCAGACCGGGGCACATGCTCAGAGGTCCGCTGCCCGCCTCGGCAGACGTCTCGGGCGAGGCGTGAGCCGAAGGCGGAGGGGGCCCATGATCGACCCATGAGCGGGCCCCCTAGAGGGCGTGTCGGATGGAGGCGGGGGCGAGGGCGTGGGCATAGAGGGCCGCGGTGTAGGCGGCCACGTCGCAGTCCATAGGAGCCAGAGGGTCACGGCCATGGCCCGAGGCGAAGGGGACGTAGCCCTCAGCCTGCCGGCGGCGGTTCCTCAAGGTCGCAGGGGCAAGGGCGGCGATCCCGCCCATCGACGGCGGCGACCTCGTGCTGGGAGTACCCTGAATCAGAGTCCAGGGTTGTAGGGGAAGTCGTCATGCAGAGGGTGGAGGTAGGCGAGCCCGAGGCGAGCCACCTCGGCCCGGGCCACCTCAGCCCAGGGGCCGGTGAGGTGAGCACGACTGAGGGCGTCAGCAAGGACGAGGTCGGCCTCGGGTTTGTGGACGATGGTGAGGGTGAAGGAGCCCTCGGCCGCCATTAGCCACAGCTCGCGGGCGCAGGTCCCGAGGGTCGGGGGCCAGGCCAGGCCGGAGTCGAGGGCGGCCACGGAGGCCATGTTGTCGGTGTTAATGAGGACTGTGGCCCCCACGACCTCCTCGGGGAGGAGGGCCCGGAGGGCGACGACCAGGTTGACCGCCTCGAGCTTGTGGATGCTGGGGAAGTGCCTCTGGAAGGCAGGCGAGTACCCTCGGGCATAGCAGTGGGTAGAGGAGTACTCCCCCCCGCACGTGAGGCAGGAGTCGCACTCGATCACCACTCGGAGGACCTCAGGGACGCGGAGGAGGCAGAGGCCGTTAGTGGGCCGTCCGTAGGCCGCAAACCACCTGAGGTCCCGGAGGGCGGCGTCCCCGAGGGTGATGGAGGCGGCGCCAAAGCAGGCGCGGAGGGCGGCGAGGAGGTGGGCCATGAACTTCCTCACCGGGAGGACGCAACTACCCACGTGGTTGAGGCGCATGAGGATACTCTGAAGCTCCCGGCATCCAAGGGTAGGGCGGGCGATCCGCGCCTCACAGTCGAGGATGGGGTCCTCGACTTTGTCGGGTGCGATGCGGATGGTCATCGCCTCACTGTCGATGGCGAAGCCGAGCCAGGTGAGGCGGACCGCAGGAGGGTGGCACTTCCCGGGGGTGACCTCCAGGCCAAGGTCTCCGACGAGGCGGAGGAAGGTGTCGAAGTCCTGGCGAGCCCTCAGGAAGGTGCGCTCGCACCCGACAAAGTCATCCACGTAGACGAGGGTGTGGAATCCCTCGCGGCGGAGGAGCCATGCGACTGCCGAGGTGGTGCGGACGCATGCGGCGCCCGAGGAGCGTCACCCAAAGGGGAGGGCAAGGTCGACATATGTCGCGCCGTCCAAAGTGATGCCGTAGAGGGGGCATGATAGGGGGTCGGCCCGGAGCTGGCGGTAGGCCCGGGAGATGTCGGCCACCCATATGTAAGCCCCGGAGCCCTCCGCGACAAGGCGCCGGCCGATGTCGGTGACAGAGGGGAGCCTGTATGTGTGGGGCCTCCCTAAGTACTCGCGGCGTGGTATGCCGGAGTTGACGCTAGCGCCGGGAGGGTATGAGAGGTCGACGATGACCCGTCTCTTCCCAGGGTCGGTCTTGGGGCGGGTCATCATGGGGGAGACCTGGGCCCAGGGGCATAAAGGGGGGGCATGGAATGGGCCTGCTAGGGCGCCGTGCACGAGCTCGGTCTTTACAAAGTCGCGGGGGTGAGGCTCGAAGTCTGGGGCTTCCCGGTGGTTGGTGTATGTGGGACGCGGGGGAGAGGGGCCGGAGTAGTTGGCGGGGAAGCCAAACTCGAGGAGGTCGACGAGCTCGTCGTCAGGGTAGTCCCGGAGGCGAGGGCGCCATGCGGGGATGTGGAGGCCTGAGGGAAGGGGGATGTGGGCGGCCAACAAATGTGTAGGTCCACGATCCGGAGGGCGGCATAGGCCCGGGAGAAGGTGGGGTAAGCGGTCCCATGCGGGGGCGGATAGGTGGGGCAATATGGCAAGGAGGGTGGGGCGGTAGACCTGGGGGGTGGGGCCGCAGGAGGGGGCGGCGGGGAGGGTATCCTGGATGTCGGGGTTGATGACATCGGCGATTGGTTCGCCCAGGTCGCCGGGAGGGGGAGGGGGGGTGGGGGCGGGGTGGGGTGGGGGCGGAGGGGATGGGGGGGGGGGGAAGGGGGCGCGTTTGTCGCGGGGATGGGCGAGGAGGCGAGGTTGTCGCATGGGAGAGGGCGAGCAAAGTCGGCGTGGGAGGCAGGTTGGGGGGCGGTGATGGGGTGGGGGGGTGGGGGGAGAAGCCCGGAAGGTCGTGGAGGTAGGCGTAATCGCCGGGGGAGGGGGTGGTGGGGGTGGGGGCGGGTGCGTTTATGTTGGGTGTGTGTAGTGGCGGTGGTGCGGCGGCGGGAAGCAGGGGTGGCAGGGGCGGCAGGGGTGGTAGGGTTTTGACGGCAGGGGTCGGTGGTGGTGGTGTGGTGGTGGCGGCGGGAGGGGTCGGGGTGGGTATGCCAATGGTTGCCGCTAGGCGGAGAGATGAGAGGGTCAGTGGTGGTGGTGCACTGCTGGCGGGGGGAGTGAGGGTTATGTAATCGGTTGCCGCTGGGCGCAGAGATGAGAGGGTTGGTGGTGGTGGTGCACTGCTGGCGGGGAGAGGGAGGGTTACGTAACCGGAAGCCGGGGGAGACGGAGATGAGAGGAGAGCTGCGGCCACCGCGGTGGGCGCCCGGGCGGCGGACTTCCGGTCGGTTATTGGTAACTTCCGGCTTGCGGCAGGCGGCGGTGGGTGCTTTGACGTCATCAGAAGCCTGACGGCGATGTGTCATGGATAGGTTATGACGGTTGGTCGGGGGGATGTGAGGGGCCCTCCCGGGAGGGCGTGTCTGCGTGGAGCCGATTGTAGTTGGGCTGCGTGGTTGGGGGGGTGGGTGGGGGAGGGTTTCCGCCCCATGCGCTCCTCGCCCGGGCCGGGGTGGCTGGTAGCCGCCGACGGACTAAAAATCCGAGGTGGGAGTCGCGGAGGCGGTTGGGGCGCGCTCCCTTGCCTTCTTGGTGTAACACACTGCCTCACTGTGGACTGTGAGGATTCGCCGCACATTGGCGCAGTATGTGCAGGCGTGGCGCCTCCGGGAACCCTGCTCTCCGTGCGCCTCACCAGCGGGGGCGAGGTCGAATGAGGCAGGGTCTCTGTTCCAGGCCGTGCAGGGGACCCCGTAGGCCTCACGGCTGTAGGGGGTTCGGCTGTCGGCCTGGGCCGAGCGAGGCTGGGTCGCCGGGGCTTGTTGGGTGGCAGCGGTAGATCGGGTCGAGGAGGCCTTGGATGTGGAGGCGAGAGTCCCGGGGGCGGTGATGACATTGAACCGGACGGTGTTGATGGCGATGGGGTCGAGCCAGCCGTCGGGCAGCCTCCCGTCGGTGACCCAAGCAAACACCGTCTCGGACCAACGTCGGACCGTAGGCCAGGGATGTGAAACACAGTCACAGTGGACTATGAGATTATGATATAGTAGGCCTGGGATGGAGTCCGCGGGGAAGGCGGGATGCAACTCGAGCATCCAGAGGGTGAGGAGGTACTCCTCCAGGGTGGCCTCCCCCCTCTTTACTGCCTTCCCCTCGGGGCCTCGCTCAATGAGGTTGTGGGGAAATATATAGCCCGCGGGTATACCTCTTCGGCGGCCTACGTTCTGTGCCTCGGCAGCCTCCAGGATGTCGTGTACGGCGTCGGCATCGGAAGCAGGGGTGAGGTCCTGGGCGCCTTCGGTCGCCTGGGTCACGGGGGCAGCACGACTCATGTGATGGGCATATATGGGGTGGACGTCCGTGGCCGCCAGGGGCGGCGCTGCCGCGTGGTGGGGCGCCGCGGGGGCAGGTCCCATCACCTCCAGGGTGAGAGACTGCACAAAGTCGGAGAGGCGTTCCAGGACTGAGGTAGGCCTGGGAGGAGCAGGGGCGGGGGCCGGTGCGGGGGCCAGCCGGGCCGTGGAGGCGAGGAAGGACTCCATCAAGTCGGTGAGGCGTTCAACGGCCGAGGAGTTGGCGTTGATCCGAGTGTTTGTTGTCGACCAATCCGGGGCCACCTCCTTGGCGGGCTCCCGGGGGCTGGCCGGGGCCGAGATCACGGAGGCGGAGTCGCCAGTGGAGGATGGGGGCGTGCTGGCTCCCCTCCTTGCTCCGTGGCGTGCAGCACATCTGCCTTGTCAGGGCATGATGAACATAGGCCAGCGATATGTGGATCGCGGAGGCGGGCAGCGACAGTGGAGGAGGCGAGGAGGAGGAGAGCCAAAGTAGAAAAATGGTGAGTGCTTCAAGCTGAGTGGAGGCGGAGTGGCTGGAGGAGGGAAGGGAGCGGGTCATAAGGGGAAGGAAAGAGAGGGGGGGTGACGCAACCCCAATGGTCGTTGCGGCGTGGGGGAGGGGGGGATACTCCTCCTTCACCGCGAATCAAACGCAATGCAAGCATTATGACCAATCCATTCGTTGAATATGTTTTCTATATGTGTTCCAAGCGGGTTGTGTCTCTAGGTGGTGTGGTTTTAGAGATATTTCACTTTTTCTGTATGAAGATTGCTCATGGCCATTGACAATGCATTGAGTTTGCCGGTATGCGCAGTGCAAAACGTCTATTTTATTTAAAATTAATAGAAATGCAGAATCCTAACCTTATAAATTTAATATAATCCATTCATTGAATATGTTTTCTATATGTGTTCCAAGCGGTTTGTGTCTAGGTGGTGTGGATTTAGAGATATTTCTCTTTTTCTGTATGAAGATTGCTTACGGCCATTGACAATGGATTGAGTTTGCCGGTATGTGCAGTGCAAAACATCTATTTTATTCAAAATTAATAGAAATGCAGAACCCTAACCGTATAAATTCATTGAATATGTGTTCCAAGCGGTTTGTGTCTAGGTGGTGTGGTTTTAGAGATATTTCACTTTTTCTGTATGAAGATTCTCATAGCTATTGAGTTTGCAGTGTGACAGTGTGTCGTCCTGCAGCCAAATGGCGCACACATTGACATAGATACCTATGCTGATGTCATATGAAATAGGTCTATATACATCTCCCTTTCCCAACTTTTTTGATTTTTAATCGAAGTGTTGAACAACAGTGTATCTATTACATACAATGTATTTGGTATTTAACTAACATGATTCCCAAACATACAATGTAACAAACATACAATGTAAGATACAATGTAACAAACATACAATGTAATTAAATTCAATAAGAACGAGGCTATTTGGAGAGCTGCTTTGCTCTATGAATTCGCAGAAGAACGATTACTATTCACAGAGCTGCTTTGCTCTGCGAATTAGCAGAAGAACGATTACTATTCACCGAGCTGAGGACCGGTAAAGTCGGGTCGGGTAAAATGATGTCGGGTAAAGTCGGGTCGGGTAAAGTCGGGTCGGGTAAAGTCGGGTCAGGTAGAGTCGGGTCGGGTAAAGTGATGTCGGGTAAAGTCGAGTCGGGTAAAGTCAGGTCGGGTAAACTCGGGTCGGGTAAAGTTGGGTCCGGTAAAGTCAGGTCCGGTAAAGTCGGGTCCGGTAAAGTCAGGTCGGATAAAGTTGGGTCCGGTAAAGTCAGGTTGGGTAAAGTCAAATCGGGTATAATCAGGTCAGGTAAAGTTGGGTCGGGTAAAGTGTTCGGCCTCTCTTTATCACATACATTTCAAATTTTTTTGCCCGCTTCTAACTGTATGCCCAGGTGACGTCCGTGTCTTGTGTGTTTGTATAGCATTAAGCTAAGATTCCTTATACGCGGTATGTGGCATGCAGCATGCGAATGTCGTATATGCGGCATAGATATATGCCAACCCCCAACATTTTCTGGGGTTTTTCCTCCAAATTTGTGAAGGAACAGTATTGCTTTCTATGGCAAATGCAACAGTATTCGCATTCGCACCGATCGGTCCATGGGTCGATCCATTTGCCGCATTCGCATTCACATTCGCATTCGCATTCATATTCGCATTCGGACGTATGGAAGCACCACTATTCATTTACATGCTTTTCAATTTTTATTCGCATTCGCATGCCGCATACCGCGTATATGGAATCTTAGCTTTAGGCAGTAGAATGATGCATGCTGATTGGTTGGTTGCAGCTCTACGAATTACAGTATTCGTGGCTGTTATTCACAGAGCAGCTATGTGAATAGCCAGTGCCATTCAATAAAGATATCCTGGCAACCCGGACATTAGTCAAGAAAAAAAACCCGAAAACATCATAATAATCTTTTTGTACACAATCATTCATTATCTCTTTATCGTTTACAAATAATAAATCCATCATGAATATATTTATAACTAGATCAGGCCTCACCCTTATTACATGACAACATTCGGGAGAGATCATGAGTGCATGTAATATGGCTCACTTACTACAGAATTATAGCAGTGAGAGCTCTTGCTACTCTTCTAGAGCGTCCGTCTCCCGTGCTGGTAGATCGTGGGGTCGTGGGTTCGAACCATGGTCGAGTCAAACCAATGACTTAAAAATTGATACTTGTCGCTTCCTAGCCAGGCGTTCAGCATTATTGGGAAAGAGCAAGGACTGGTGTGCTCAATGTCAGAATGATGTGACTGAGTGGGATACCAGGTCATGGTGCCGGTGGCCTGGTTTCCTAGTGGGACAGCACTATAAAGTTGCCATGAGTGCGCACTGTCACAAGTCGGTACCTGTCCTGATATGACTTTAGATGTTGCTAGGACATAAAACAACAACAAACAAAGAAACAAAGTTCTCGATGCTCATACCATAGATCTATATGAAGAATAAGCATACTATACAGAGCTTCTTCAGCTACCTTACGAGCTTGAATGAATTTAATTTAATCATTTAATTTTTGGAATTACTGTTATTCCTGTATATTGGCTAGCTAAGTCAGTCAAGTCATTCTTGGGTTTAGAAAGTGCATAGTAATATCATTCATCTATGGTACTATGCAATAACTCCAGCTAGGCAATCATAGAAATCCGGGAGATATGCACAATATTTCAGGGAATTGTGCCTTTTATGATACAAGCATGAGCTTTGACACACTGTTAGGGCATGCCCTAAGGAAGATTTTTTAGCTATAGGGCCATCGCAGATTTGTCCCATGGCCATAATGGCGCCATTTTACAAAATGGCTGCCATTGGTTGTTATTTTACCAGTATCTCAGGTTCTAATCACCTAGAATCTTGATTCTGGTCGTTAATTCTACATTTTCAAGGATGAGGAACGCAGTGGTACTATGTACAACCACCTACCTAACTACACATATTTTGCATTCAGGGTACTAAGTAATAGTAAATCCATAAAATATTAGCAAAGTTTTCCAGAATTACTAAATCGGCCCATTAGTTGTGTGCAGACCTTATATATTTATATGTATGCATCTATTTTGTTGCATGCACATCACACAAAACATTAGAATGATGTTTTACATCCTAGCCACATTTAAGGTCACATTAGAATGATGTCACAATGACAATCTATGGTGTTGGCTTATCTTTTGGGACTTGTGACGGTGTGACAATGATGCAGTTTATTAGAGCTGCTAACATAGTGAGTAGAGACATGTTCAACATGAAGCAAGACTTCAATATTCAAGACTTCAATGATTCATTTAATGGCACGAGCATCCATGATGTTGCATGTGCCAAACATCATAGCTCGGTGTTTTTTCCTCAACCAGTCCTTACCCTCTCCCAGCTACTCATGTACAACAGTGTGATGCACCTGAAAGAGATCGCTACCACAAGTAGGTCTACTAGCACTAAGCACAGCCAATACTGGTAGACACCATTGCTCATTTATCTACCTGGGCATCATGCTCTACATGAAGACCGATGAACGAGCCATTGTGGACACTCTTTCAGCTAGGACTGTGCATTTCCTATGAGCGGATGCTGGACATCACAAGAGAACTTGGAAACAAGATCTGCCATCACTATGAGGTGGAAAAAGCTGTCTGTCCTCCTCAACTTACGGGTGGTCTATTTACAACTGCCGCACTGCACAATATTGATCATAATACCAGTTCTACTAGTGCACATGACTCATTCCATGGAACTGGGATTACCTTCTTTCAATATCCAGATGATGCTTTCACTTGGGTTCAGCGGATTGTTGTCAAGGCAACATTCTGAGATGTCCCCCCCAAAAAAGTCAGCTCAACTGCCAGACTCATACACCAATGTGCCGCTGTTGCCCTGCCCAGACAGGATCGTCCTGTGCCAAAGGTTGATGGACCCAACAAAACAGACTGTCAGCTGATGCCTTAAGCCATGTAGCAAGAATCGATGTATGTTAAATTATACCAGAGTATATATATAGCCCCCCAATATGTTGCTACCTTGTGGTGGTAGGGAGGCTTGTGTGCCTCCGTGACCATTTTTCTTTCTTTTTTTTTTGTAAATATTTTTATTCATCTGAATACATATTTTGGTCTTCCAGCCATCGGAGTGGTCACATTTCATCTGTACATAGTGGAAGTGGAATGTGTCGCATTGTGTGCAGCACAACCCATTCTGAACATAAAAGAAAGTGGGGGAGCAGCCTATGCTGCATAGTGTACAGCATATGTACTCACCATAGTGCAAGGTATATGCATCA
Organism: Branchipolynoe longqiensis; assembly: GCA_030323885.1. Taxonomy (NCBI): domain Eukaryota; kingdom Metazoa; phylum Annelida; class Polychaeta; order Phyllodocida; family Polynoidae; genus Branchipolynoe; species Branchipolynoe longqiensis. The sequence goes on from CM059200.1 coordinate 30,801,961, forward strand.
AGATAGAGTGTGCAGTAATGTACACTAGTGGTTAAATCATATGCTGTGTTTGTATATCAGTTAGATTTGGGTTTAATAACGGTTAGTCTTTAAATAGTGCCATGTTGTGCATGTATAGTGGTTTATATTGTGTGCATTGCTGGTTGAAGATGTAATTATTCAGTGGTGGTAATGGGTCTAAAGTAGGGGTAGTGGGTCTCGAGTCATTGAGTTATAATAATTGTTTGTCAAATGTGGATTGGGGGGAGGGGTCCATGAGTAGGGGGGGGCGGACATGCAGGGAGAGAGCAGGCATGAGAGAGGGCGAAGTCAATGAGTCGTTCACCAGGTCGTATTATATATTTGCAGTGCCAGGTTTTGGGCCTGAATAACCAGGTGAGCTCTGTATGCATTTTTAAAGGCAAGGATCAAACCCGCTTCTCTGGTTTTGGTTGGGAGCTCATTCCACATGACACTTCCTTTGTAAATCAGAGCTCTCATTAACTTATTTGTATTAGGGTTGGGGACCCAGAGCAGAGTCGATGTCCCCCTTCTCGTTACCCTGGTTGTGCGATCTATGTATTTGTCATCACTCGTGCGTTTATACATCAACGTCATTAGGTGTAGGTTCCTACGTACATCCAGAGTGTCCAGCCCTGCTCTGCTATGCATTTCAACCACACTTAGTATCTTGCCTTGGAATACTGTTCTGAGGGCTCTGTTTTGTGTTCTTTGTAATTTGGTCTCTTGCTGCTTCGTTAGTAATCCATAGATGATATCATTGTAGTCTATAATTGGTAATATTGTTGACTTGTACAGCTGCAGCGCAGTATTCTCACTTACATATGTCCTTATTTTTCTGAATGTGTTCATTTTTAGTGCCAGTGTTTGGTTAAGTCTTGCCAGCTGTTGGGTACCACTTAGAGTCGCATCGAGAGTTGTGCCTAGGTACTTATAGGAGTTCACTTCACGGAGCACTAAGCCACCCATCTGCAGTTGTATTGGCCGGGCCCTCACTTTCCTGGCTTTGGTTCCATAGATTATGTACTCAGTTTTAGTGCCATTTAGTGTTAGTTTATTCTCATTGCACCATGTGTTCACTCCATCCAGCGCCATTCCAGCCTCGGTTGCGGCTATGGCAAGGTCCTTGTTATGTATTGTTAGTGCTGCATCATCGGCAAATAATGTGAAAGATGCTTTGTTGGAAACTAGAGGTAGGTCATTTATAAATATTAGAAACAATAGGGGTCCCAGAGTGGAGCCCTGTGGAACTCCTGTTTTTATTTCTCGAGTGGTCGAGTTGGTGTCACTTAGTTTTGTGTATTGTTTCCTATTGCTGAGGTAATTTGTGAGGAAGCTATGTGCTCTATTGCCTAGCCCAGCTCGTTCTATTTTATGCATGAGGATTTTGTGGTCGATCGTATCAAATGCCTTCTTGAAATCAAGGAAGACTGCGATAGTAAGATCACCCTTGTCTATGTTTGACAAACGTTCATCCAGTAGAGACGCCAGTGCCCCGGTGGTGGACCTATTTTTCCTGAAGCCATTTTGCTGGTAGGTCAAATAGTTAGAGGACTCAAGGAATGTCTTAATTTGGTCACGTATTATTTGTTCTATGATCTTGCCAGGCAGTGGGAGGATCGATATTGGGCGTAGTTCACTACAGGTTTGCGGGATGTTGACTTTAGGTATGGGCGTCACTGTGGCCCCTTTCCAGTCATCAGGAAAGATGCCTGTACTGATTATTAGGTTTTATAAATGTGTAAATTCTGCACTCAGTGTTGTGATCGCACTTTTTATCAAAGTGGTACTGATGTCCTTCATTCCTGATGATTTGTAGATAGATATTTTGTTAGTTCTATCAAGGATTTCATCCTGGGTGGTTTCCAGAAGGTCATACTTTTCTTTATTTAGTTTGGCATGGAAGGTTTTGTGTTGCTCATCCTTCTGTTTGAATTTATTGGCTAGTTTCTCACCTATATCTATGAAATAGTTATTGATTTCCTCTGCCAGTAATTCATCTGGGATTTTAATACCAGTCTCTTCACTTGCAAGGCCACTGATTCTTGTCTTGTTTTTAGGTTCGATTTGGTTTATTTCATACCAACATTTTCTGGCATTCTGTTTATATTTGTCTATCTGGACTTGATAATACCTTGCTTTGGCTTTCCTTACTTCACTCCTAGCCTTTCTGACCATACATTTAGCTATGAATTCATCGCCTGGATCTTTTGTTTTCTCAAACTTTTGGATAAAGTAATCTCTATCCTTTTGAAGCTCTAGTAGTTCATCATTAAGGTAACCTCCCATGGTGATTCTGGTGGTGATCTCGGTTAGGGGACAGTGCCTGTCAGCTGCAATAGTGATTGTTGCGTTTAGTATATCCCAACATAGGTTGGGGTCTCTCATATCCAGAAATTCGGCACTATTTATTTCTTTGAGTGTGCCAGCCAATTCATTAAAATTGCAGTTCCTATAAGAGCCGTCCCCAGTGGGTGGTGATTCTTTTGTCATTTCTTATTTTTTTCTTTATTATAAATATTGGTTTGTGGTCGCTTATGTTATAGTTAAGGACTCCAGCCTTTGTACAATGTTTGATATTGGTAAGTGCCAGGTCTATTGTTTTGTTAGTCGTTTTAGTTACCCTGGTTGGCTGCTGGATCATTTGTTGCAACTCATGTTCAGCTGCAAGTTGCTTTATTCTCACTCCCATCGTAGGCCTCTTGCCATTATATTCTTCATTGAAGTCACCAATGAGAGCTATACCGGCGGGGGCTAGCCCCCTGGCAGGTTTAACCAAGCCGGGCAGGACTCATGGTAGAGGACAGACTAAGAGCAGCAACTGGTCTTCCAGGTTGGGGGTTGGGCATGGGGCCAACAACCCCACCCTGGAAAAAGAACAACGTTACAGTATCACGAACAAGAAACTCAAGGCCCAGGACCGGGAAAACTTGTTTGTGGCCTATGCCCAAAGTTGGGCGGTAGGCGGCACTTTCATCGACGACACGGCTGAGGAGGTGTTTGTGTGGATGGGCGCTGATGCCTCAACGGGTGAAGAAGAAGAAGAATATATATAGCAATGCTTGTTCTAGTTAAACACATTGACTACTATCACACTAATGAAACTATTACCACTGCACTTGTCTGTTTCACAGGTGGTTTGAGAAAATAAAAACCATGCTGGCCACTGAGACCATCCAAGGGGATGAAACCATCTCATGTGCTGTACACCATACTAGCGTTTGTGAAAGTACAACGTTTGAACACTTTGACTTCTGGATACTGAATGGTTTATTCGTGACCCAGGGCTCGCTGAACCCGCCGGCTAAACTTTCCATGACGTCATCTCATTTACATAATCCTTTGTCTCAAACCTTTGCATCTCATTATCATATATTAGCCACATGCCTATGGGTCACTCTCCTGAAAACTGGTCAGCATGAGATGGGATTTTAAAACATCAATAAAAACCTTCCTACTTATTTTTGTCCTTATACTTTTCATATTCATGTTCAGATTTGATGAAAGAAATAAGGGAAATAAAATAAAACTGTGTGCAACTTTGGTCTTTTTAGTTATGAACTGTTTTTGTACCAAAAAACCCCATTTTACAGTCAGCCATTTGTAACATGACATATGGGACATGGTTGAATCCTTATTAACATCTTGTATTGCATTGATATATCAAACAAAACAGTTCCCAAATCAAAGAGGAAGTATTTATTAACATGTATGCATGCTTAAATTTAAAAAAAAAAAAATTTATGTCTTCAGAAATAACATTCCAAATTTCCGTCACACATGTAACCGTGGTGTCTGGATGCCACATAAATATTGTACACTAATTATTCAGTGAATAAAGCATGGCTGGGAATTACTTTTTTTTATCAATATAAGCACTAGATATTTCTGTATATTATGTCATGATTAATATGCTTCTAAGTATGATATTATTTAATTCTGATTAGATATTTATTAAGCAGACTGTGTGGTGTCCTAAACATGTGTTACACGTGTGACACACATGTTATACTGCCATAAGAGATATCTTATTCATGGACTACTTTTTTATCTCATCAATTTATATTTTACATAGATGTAAAGGGGAGATTTCCAGCTTTCATTTGCAACCAAAAAATGTAAAAAATTCAAATATTAAATTTTAACTCTCCATGTGACACTTCTGGCCAGTTTTCAGGAGAGTGACCCCTATACGTCTATTATGCATATATCACATCCCCCCTCAAAGTATTTCTGAAACATGAAATGTTTCAAAATAACCATCAACACATACCAACATACTAGTCAAAACGAATGCAACATCAACATATTTGTGTACTTAACTGAAACACAAGTCCTAGCGAATGTCCGAGCGCACTATGGCACTGAAGTCCTTTAAATGTCCGGCCTTATAGCCTCCACGTTATATATTGTCCATCACATAACACATATCAAAACCGCAGCTGAAAAATAAACCTTAATCCTACATGCACATGCTATACATGTACACACCCAATCTAACTGACCCACTACAGGTCTAACCTGCTTGCCGGCCTAATCAGCCGACCTGACCTACTTAGATTAGCCTCACTGTTTACATTCGGCAATGACGCTGACCTACTTTGCATCTGCCTGACTGGTTCGGGCCACCCCCCCACAGGCGCCCTTATAATCTGCACTCGATTTCTATACAACAAATTACCTGCCTCGTTCAAAATTTGATATTCTCTCCCCGAGATACCAGTCCGACCCAAAATAACCCCTTTCTTCCAATCCCCTGCATGATTTTTGTATTTTATTTTGTCTCCAACTTTCATAGGTTTGTGCGGCTTACCACACTTTTTGTGATGAAACGCTTTCTGGCTTTGCTGCCGCTTCGCTGTCTGCACTTTCTTTGGATTTTGCGTTTCGCGTACCAAAATTTTTTCCACCATCGGCAACCTGCCCCTCAGCCTTCTGCTCATGAGCAGCTGAGCCGGAGATGCATTTAAGACGGGCAATGGAGTGTTACGATAGTTCAACAAAGCTAACTGAAAATCTGAACCAGTCTTCTCGGCACTTCTTTAACATGTCCTTTACCGTTTGCACAAACCGTTCTACCTGACCATTACTGCGAGGATATTGTGGACTGGAATACACAGCCTTAAACCCATAGTGCCGTGCAAACTCCCTATACTCATGGCTCTTAAACTGCGGACCATTGTCCGAAATGACCTGACTAGGAATACCGTGCCTTGCAAAATTATCCTTCAACGCCTCAATTACCGTGACAGACGACGTATCGCCCAACAGCGTCACCTCTGGATATTTCGGGTAATAATCTACAGTTATCAAGTAACTTTTATGATTCAACTCAAACAAGTGTGCACCTACTTTTTCATACGGCTGACAGGCTATCGGGTGATTTATCAATGGCTCATTATGCACATTTTTCCGGTTGTTTTGGCAAGTGTCACACCGACTGACCTTATCCTCAATTTGTTTGTTCATATTAGGCCAAAACATACAGTCCCGCACCAGCTGCTTGGACTTAGTCACGCCCAAATGCGTTTCGTGCAACGCCTCAATCATTTCACCGCGGAGACCTGGAGGAACCACCACCCGATTGCCTTTCATGACCAAATTATTGTCTACCGTTAACTCGTCTTTGTGTGGGATGTACTGTCTCAAACACGGCGGTGTCTGTATGCGTGTGGTGCCCCACCCATCTTCAATGTGCGATATCAACATGGACATGGATACATCCTTCTCATACTCTCTGACAATCTTACTCAACAAACTTGATGATTGAATGTCCACTGTGGCAATGCAGAACATGTCATCAAACAGGTTACCATGACCTACTTTGGCACTTAGCGCCCTGGACAACGTGTCTGCAAAAAACATCAAAGAACCCTTCACATGACATAACTGAATATTGTAATTTTGCAAACGCATTCGCATTCTCTGCATCTTGGCCGAAAGTTTATGAATTGGTTTCTGCATTATCGCCACTAACGGCTTGTGGTCCATTTGAATTTGAACCTCTTTGCCAAAGATATAGTCATGAAACCTCTGGCATCCGAAACATATGGCGAGCATTTCTTTCTCAATAGTGGCATAGCCACACTGCGCTGAGTTAAGCGCACAAGATGCGAGTGCGATTGGCTTGTCATCCTGCATTAATACGGCACCCAAACCTGACTGACAAGCATCAACTTGAATAACAATGGGTTTCTTGACATTGTAATACGACAACACAGGAGCAGTTCTTAACTTTTCTTTCAATTTATCAAATGCGCCCTGCTGTTCGACTTGCCAGTGCCATGCGACCTCCTTAGCGAGGAGCGTGCGAAGTGGTTTGGCAATCTCGGACATGTTGGGTATGAACTTGTGCACATATCCAACCATGCCCAGGAACCTTTGGACACCCTGTTTAACACGCGGCTCTGGCATGTCAACTATTGCTTGTATTCTGTCTGGATCAGGCTTCACACCCTGCTGGGTAAGTTGATGACCTACATACTTTTCTGTAGTCTTACATACCAAAGATTTTGTTTCGTTCAATTTAAGATTAACCGACCTAGCTCGGTCCAACACGGCTCTGAGCCGCTCGTTGTGTTCCTCAACCGTTGACCCATATACCAAAATGTCGTCCATGACTATCCCGATACCGGGTATATCGCCCATGACATGGTGCATTTCCTGAATAAAAATGTGACCAGCTGTTTTGATGCCAAAAGGCAGGCGGGTGTACCTGTACCGGCCCCACAGAGTATTAAACGTGCACAGACGCGAACTTTCTTCATCTAACTGTATTTGCCAAAACCCTGTCATTGCATCCAAAACTGAGAAATATATCGCATCTGCCGTTTTGGCAATAATTTCGTCAATTGTTTTGGTAGGGAAAGGCCCTCTCCTTATCGATTTGTTCAACTTAGTCGGATCCAGACAAATCCTTATCTTATTTGGTTTTTTTTACGATAGTTATTGAGTTAACCCACTCGGTAGGTTCATCCTGCTCAACTATGACACCTAACTCCACCATGGTGTAAAAATATACGGATTTTCGGTTTAGAATTATATATTAGCAGGGAGCATCTTTTTTCTTGAATGACAGAGTGGGGACAATGCTAGGTAAACTAAAAAGCAAGGATGCCATACTCATAGTATGACATGATATAGAATAGGGAAAGATATGTCCTGCATGCTGCTTAGGATTAGGGAGGAGCTGTGTTATATAAGAAACAGTTCAAGGTGTTCTAGGGGAAACTGCCCAAGGGGTGGAAATTTCCTATGTGTAAGTTCTAAGCATGTACCATCACCAAGGAGGGACGTTCTTGGTCGATATATATGGATATATATATATGAATGTAACTGTATACAACTGCTGGTTCACCCCTGTGCCCACAAGAGAGGCCCAACTTCAGCCTCATTTGCATATGCACTCAGGGTGGCGCCTGCAGCTGAGTAGGGGGGCAGCCACCTCCACTGGGGGGTTGGCTCCCACCCCAGCTGTGGGGTCACCTGATTGGCTGACTGCGGGACTGCTCAGTCGCCTGCACTGCCTTGACCATCTGACCACACTAAAAATACGCAAGATGCAGAGAATTATGTAATATGAAGGATCGATGCTCCAGTCACACTGGACACCGGCACTCTAGTCCTGGCTCTTGAGTGAAGCACACATACTTTTGAGCAGGAACCCCAGACACTCTGTCTGATGCTACCTAAATTCACCTATTCAAATTGAGTGTATCCACAGCCATAGGACTCCTGTCCCATGGGCTGTGGGCACTGCTTTCAGTATACAGGCTAAGTGGTAATGAGAACTAGTGTGGACAGAAGGTGAGGAGTGAGGGTGCTAGGTCACATGTAGGGGAATGGACAGTAGTTGCTGCTCAATAAAGCACAACTTATTCACTGTTCATTTGTGTGACTAGTTTTCCTTCCTCTTTTCAGTACTGATTCATGAGTTGGTTTGATTAGGTTAATGGCATCACAGGTGATATGAAGGGGAGAGTTTTGTAGTCTCATGGGGTGCTCACAGCGGCAGAGCATCCATGTTTTTATAATGGGATCAAGCTCACTACATACTTTACTTTGAATAGCAAATGGAATCCATATAGGCGGATTAACAACAGGTTGTACAGATTTATCAACATGAATGACAGCATTTGCCTTGCTCAAACCCAAACCCTGAAACACATCTTTGTATACCAGCTTCTCCGCCTGAGCGCCGGGACTGTTCGTCGGCTTGGAAATGTTCGTCGGCACAGCACAGTGCACCTCATCCATACGCGCCAGCAGGTTCAATGTTACACAAGCCTGCTTGCCCAAAATAGACTGACAGTTCTGTACCACTTGGAACTTGAGCACTCTGTCGCTGACGTCCAGCAGCGCCTCCCCGTCGGGAGTGATCCGATGACCCGAGAACATCACCAACAAACACCTGGTGTTCGTCAGCCGCCCCAGAGCAACCCTGTCGAAGAAGTACCTCGGCAGCACGTTCGCCTCCGACCCGGTGTCGAGCTTGAACTTCACAGGACAACCGTTCACCCGAACGATCGCGTACCACAGCTCGGCGTCTTGCTCGGCACCGTGGTCCACGGCACCGAGAAAAACAGATCTGTTACCAGCACATTGACCTCCGCCGGATCCGGGTCTTGCTCAGCATTGTGAGGGTCGGGCTCTTCAACGGTAAGCTCGCTGACTCTGCCCAGTCTGCTCCTGGAGACCTTACCGAAGTGCCCGATCTTCTTGCAGGCTATGCAAGCCTTGCCTTTCGCTGGGCAAACTCCCCGGCGGTGTTCATATCCACAGTTCTGGCAGTGGATCTTGAACTCTCCAGCACCGGCGCCGCCGTCATTCCAAGATGGCGATTTCCAAGATGGCATCACCGGTATGCGCAGTAGCATAGTTTCTTATAAAATCAATCTCCTTACTTTCCACGTCTGATTTGGTGTCCTCCCACAGATCTGAACTGAACTCACTCATTTCACAAATACTGACACATTTTCCCAACGTTAACTCAGTAGTTTGCAGCAGTTTGTTACACAAATTAACATTTCTCACACCAGCCACTAACCGATCGCGCAACAGCGACTCCTCCAGCGTACCAAACTCACAATCCTTCACCCTACCTCTTAATGCCGTGATGTACGTAGCCATATTTTCTGTAGCCTGATTATGCGTATTAAACTTATATCTTGTGATGATAAGACTGCATTTGCCTACACAATATGTCTGAAATGCCTCCGTGAGTGGCCCGATCTTGTCTTGATCAGCGAGTGCGATATCCATATTGGCGAAAACCTTTTGCGCTTCCTCGCCAGCGACGTGAAGAAAGATGCAACATTGCACTCATTCTGTCTTCATTATGACACCTGCAGCTGTGGCGTATATGTCATATGCCCTGATCCATGTTTTCCAGGTCGATCTCGCGTTGTTCAAGCTCGACACCGGGTGGGAGGCGAACGGGTGGGAGGCCACCGGGTGGGAGGTGCCCTGGAGCGACAGAGTCGCTCCAGGGCAGCTGACGAACACCAGGTGTTCGTTGGTGACGTTCTCGGGTCATCGGATCACTCCCGACGGTGAGGCGTCGGTTGACGTGAACGGCAAAGACTTCAAGTTCCAAGTGGTGCGGAACTGTCAGCCTATTTTGGGCAAGCAGGCTTGTGTGACATTGAACCTGCTGGCACGGGTTGATGAGGTGCACTGTGCTGTGCCGACAAACATTTCCAAGCCGATGAACAGTCGCAGTGCCCGGGCGGAACAGTTGGTAAGCGAATACAAAGATGTGTTTCAGGGTTTGGGTTTGATCAAGGCAAATGCTGTCATTCATGTTGATAAATCTGTACAACCTGTTGTCGATCTGCCTAGACGGATTCCATTTGCTATTCAAAGTAAAGTACATAGTGAGCTTGATTGTATGGTGGTCTTAGGTGTCATAGTTGAACAGGATCAACCTACCGAGTGGGTTAATTCCATAACTATCGTAAAAAAAACCAAATAAGATAAGGATTTGTCTGGATCCGCCTAAGTTGACCAAAGTGATAAAGGGAGGGCCTTTCCCTACCAAAACAATTGACAAAATTATTGCCAAAACGGCAGATGTGAAATATTTCTCAGTTTTGGATGCAATGACAGGGTATTGGCAAATAGAGTTAGATGAAGAAAGTTTGCGTCTGTGCACGTTTAACATGCCATGGGGCCGGTACAGGTACACCCGCGTGCCTTTTGGCATCAAAGCAGCGGGTCACATTTTTATTCAGGAAATGCACCGTGTCATGGGCGATATACCCGGTATAGTCACGGACGACATTTTGGTATATGGGTCAACGGTTGAGGAACACAATGAGCGGCTCAGAGCCGTGTTGGACCGAGCTAGGTCGGTAAATCTTAAATTGAACGAGACAAAATCTTTTCTATGCAAAACTACAGTAAAGTATGTAAGTCATCAACTTACCCAGCAGGGTGTGAAGCCTGATCCATACAGAATATAAGCAATAGTTGACCTGCCAGAGCCGCATGACAAACAGGGCGTCCAAAGGTTCCTGGGCATGGTTGGATATGTGCACAAGTTCATACCCAACATGTCCGAGATTGCCAAACCACTATGCACGCTCCTCGCTAAGGATGTCGCGTGGCACTGGCAAGCCGAACATCAGGGCGCGTTTGATAAATTGAAAGAAAAGTTAAGAACTGCTCCTGTGTTGTCGTATTACAATGTCAAGAAATCCATTGTTATTCAAGTCGATGCTTGTCAGTCGGGTTTGGGTGCCGTATTAATGCAAGATGACAAGCCAATCGCACTCGCATCTCGTGCGCTTAACTCAGCGCAGTGTGGCTATGCCACTATTGAGAAAGAAATGCTCGCCATATGTTTCGGATGCCAGAGGTTTCATGAGTATATCTTTGGCAAAGAAGTTCAAATTCAAACGGACCACAAGCCGTTAGTGGCGATAATGCAGAAACCAATTCATAAACTTTCGGCCAAGATGCAGAGAATACGAATGCGTTTGCAAAATTACAATATTCAGCTATGTCATGTGAAGAGTTCTTTGATGTTTTTTGCAGACACGTTGTCCAGGGCGCATAGTGCCAAAGTAGGTCATGGTAATCTGTTTGATGACACCTGCATTGCTGCAGTGGACATTCAATCGTCAAGTTTGTTGAGTAAGATTGTCAGAGAATATGAGAAGGATGTATCCATGTCCATGTTGATCTTGCACATTGAAGATGGGTGGGACACTACACGCATACAGACACCGCCGTGTCTGAGACAGTACATCCCACACAAAGACGAGTTAATGGTAGACAACAATCTGGTCATGAAAGGCAATCGGGTGGTGGTTCCTCCGGGTCTCCGCAGTGAAATGATTGAGGCGTTACACGAAACACATTTGGGCGTGACAAAATCCAAGCAGCTGGCGTGAGACTGTATGTTTTGGCCTAATATGAACAAACAAATTGAAGATAAGGTCATTCGGTGTGACACTTGCCAAAACAACCGGAAAAATGTGCGTAATGAGCCGTTGATAAATCACCCGATAGCCTGTCAACAGTATGAAAAAATAGGTGCAGACTTGTTTGAGTTAAACCATGAAAATGACCTGATAACTGTAGATTATTAAACGAAATATCCAGAGATAATGTTGTTGGGTGATACGTCGTCTGTAACAGTCATTGAGGCATTGAAGGATAATTTTGCAAGGCATGGTATTCCTAGTCAAGTCATTTCGGACAATGGTCCACAGTTTAAGAGCCATGAGTATAGGGAGTTTGCACGGCACTATTGCAGTCCACAATATCCCCGCAGTAATGGACAGGTGGAACGGTTTGTGCAAACGGTAAAGGACATGTTAAAGAAGTGCGAGAAAACTGGTTCAGATTTTCAGTTAGCTTTGTTGAACTATTGTAACACTCCATTGCCCGTCTTGAATGCATCTCCGGCTCAGCTGCTCATGAGCAGAAGGCTGAGGGGCAGGTTGCCGATCGCGGAAGAAATTTTGGTCCAAGAAACGCAAAATCCAAAGAAAGTGCAGAGAGCGAAATGCCAACAAAGCCAGAAAGCATTTCATGACAAAAAGTGTGGTAAGCCACACAAGCCTATGAAAGTCGGAGACAAAATAAAATACAAAAATCATGCAGGGGAATGGAAAATAGGGGTTATTTTGGGTCGAACTGGTATCTCAGGGAGAGAATATCAAATTTTGAACGAGGCAGGTAATATGTTGTATAGAAATCGAGTGCAGATTATAAGGGCGCCTGTGGGGGGGTGGCCCGAATCAGTCGGGCAGACGCAAAGTAGGTCAGCGTCATTGCCGAATGTAAACAGTGAGGCTAATCTAAGTAGGTCAGGTCGGCTGATTAGGCCGGCGAGCAGGTTATACCTGTAGAGGGTCAGTTAGATTTGGTGTGTACACGTATAACATATGCATGTAGGATTAAGGTCTATTTTCAGCTGCGGTTTGCTATGTGTTATGTTATGGACAGTGTATGGCATGGAGGCTATGTGGCCGGACATTTAAAGGAATTCAGTGCCATAGTGTGCTCGGACATTCGCTATGACTTGTGTTTCAGTTAAGTACGCATATATGTTGATGTTACATTCGTTTGGACTGATATGTTGGTGTATGTTGATAGTCATTTTGAAACATTTCATGTTTCAGAAATACTTTGAGGGGGGGATGTGATATATGCGTAATAGACATATAGGCATGTGGCTAATATATGATAATGAGATGCAGAGGTTTGCGACAAAGGATTATGTAAATGAGATGACGTCATGGAAAGTTTAGCCGGCGGGTTCAGCGAGCCCTGGGCGTGAATAAACCATTCAGTATCCAGAAGTCAAAGTGTTCAGACGTTGTACTTTCAGTCAGTAGGAGTGGCGAGGGGGCAGTGACTAATAGAATATTAGTAATCACACTCCTTTTGCTAGGATATTTTACCAGGGTAAACCGACTGCACAGGGGTTGATATAAAATGTGATAGGGGCTTAAAAGTGTAGACAGGCTAGACGCAGCAATTATACCACCCACCGCCGGGTATCAACAGCCGGCGGGACTCAAGGGGACTGTGTGTGTGTGTGGGAGAGAGCTGGGGGCTGCACCCAGCAGCGAGGAGCACCCACCCTAGATTAAAGGGGCATAGTCCAAGGGTTTGGAGGCTATCACTGCAGAGCATAGGTTATAATGAATTGATGTGGTATTCCATTTCAGTGGACGACGAAAGGGTTGGTAAGGACATAGGTATCTAACATACATACTGTGTGGGTGTGTAGAGGTGGAATTGTGTCGGGTGTTTTGAACGTCGGTACATCGGTATATATTTGTTTTGATATATATGGATAAGTAAGCGGGAATTGAACGTCGGTACATCGGTATATATTTGTTTTGATATATATTGATAATTCGGCGCGATTTGAACGTCGGTGGGTCGATATATATTGTGTTTTTTAATATATAGTGCTGCCTTACTATAGCTTAAAGTAACTAAGTGAATAGCAAGTCATAAACTGGATAGGTTCAGATATTCCAGGGACAGCTCCCGAGCAGCCAGAGAAAGGGACTTAGATAGAAGGAGGGGAATTGTGCCAGATAACAGTACCGACATCACCATGGCAGAAGTAGAATTTAATAGCGGGATTGCTGAATGGTTCGCAGCTGGGGTAGCAGCAGGACAGATACCCACAGATGGGGATCGGTTAGTATATTTGACTAAATATGCAGCGGGGCAGCTAGAATCACAGGCTAAGTTGCTTAGAGAAACCAGGGAGTTTGGAGTCGGTCTCAAGCAAGAGAAGGCCCAGCTCATGCGAGATAGGATAGTGGGGGAAGAGCGGCTTGCCATGAAAAGAGACCGACTTAAGTAGGAGGAGAGAGCTATAAGGGATCTCAGGGACCAGGGCAGACAGATATCCACTCTAGATGGGTCAGACCTGGGAGTGTTGAGGACCTGGGTAGAGCAGGTAGGCTGGGCAGGTAGAGTGTCTGGGGCGAGAGGGGTAGATGTAGTCAAGTTCACACTCAGTCATTCCAAGGGCAACCTCCATGAGGTCATATACTCAGCATATGAAGATGATGCAGATAGCTCAAGGGAGGAGGTCAGGGAACGCCTGGTTGGACTGTTCTTAACAGCCAGGGAAGCCACTGCATTAGTTGATATAGTGTTCACACTAAAGCAGGATGTGATCGAGTCGCTCGGATCGGCCTGGGTCGTTGTTTGCACCCTCTTTGCACCCTCCGGCGGCTCCACCTGGGGTGTGTAACTCTGCGAGTTCTCTTCATTGCTGTTTGACATGAGCGTTTTTTTAGTATTTGGCTATGTGATGTGGGTGTGCTTGTGGGGAAACCGAGAAGTGTCGGTTTGTAAATTGAAACCCTGCCGAATTCCGACTCCAAATGCAGGTTAGAGGGGAATTAGGGGGTGGGGGGGGGGGGGGAGGAGTGGTAGTGCGGAGAAATGTCGCTTGATGATGTGAGGCTCTCAGGCCTCCGCCGGATCAACCACAATTCGGAATTATGGGCCAATTACAAGACTGGAATAATGTCATGAATACAAATGATGTAAATAGTGCATATGACAATTTGATGAAACCATTTGTCGACCTATCTAATAAACATTGTCTGATCAAAAAAGTATGCGCTAAAGACTTCAGTAACAAAAGAAAATCTTCGTAATGCATTAAAATAAAGAACAACTTATACAGAAAGTATCTATAATGTAGAACAAAGAGTGCAGAGAACAAGTATAAAACATATAAAAATAAACTGATATCAATTCTAAGAGATAGTTAAAAAAGGTATTATAATAAGCTATTGGCTTAGGAAAAAATAACATAAAAGGAACTAAATACTAAATACTATTTTAAGAAAAAGGCACTAATATTCTCCTTATCCAGCTAAGTTCAAGTCAAATGGGGAAACAATTATAAATAAAATAGCAATAGCAAATCGTTTCAATGACTTCTTTGTCAATGTAGGCCCCGATTTAGCAAAAAAATATTAAAGCACATAACAGAAATATAGATGTACTGGACTTTATAAAAACACAAATTTCTAAATCAATGTTTTTAAATGGTGTAGATGGGAATGAGATCATTAAGGTGGTCTATAATTGTAAAAACAAAAAGTCAACAGGATATGATAACATAGATATGATCATCATAAAACAAGTAATATATTACATAGTCAAACCATTTACCCATATATGTAACAGCTCCTTTAAGAATTGAGTTTTTCCCAATAAAATGAAAGTCACAAAAGTAATTCCTATATTTAAAAAAGAAGACAGCAGTGTTTTCAATAATTATAGACCGATTTCGCTTTTCCCACAGTTAACAAAAATATTAGAAAAACTGTTCAATAGTAGACTGGATGCATTTATTTGGAAGCATGATACTTTGTGTAGCAGGCACTATGGCTTCAGATCTAAAGTGTCTACATCATTGGCATTGTTAGAACTTGCAGAAGAAATTACTTCAGCTCTAGGCAATAAAAAATGTACTATCGGTGTATTTATTTACCTTAAAAAGGCATTTGACACAATTGACCATAATTTGTTAATACAAAGATTTAATCACTATGGGATCAGAGGCATTATGTACAAAATAAACAACAATATGTGAACTTAGATGATGTGGATTCAGACTTAGCAAATGTGGGATGAGGAGTTCTTCAGGGCTCAATTCTGGGACCTAAATTGTTCATTTTATATGTAAATGATATTTGTAATACATCATCGCTTCTTAAATTCATTCTATTTGGTGATGACAGTACTAATTTAGGTTGGGAAATGACCCAGTTCAACTTGGAAACGATATAGGCAAAGAACTTATTAAATTGAACATATGGTTTGCAACAAAGAAGTTCTCATTAAATGTATCAAAAACAAACTTTATGCTGTTTAGTAATTATAAAAAACAATCCCATTGTAAAATATTCTGATAATGATGCATTGATGGGGGAATGCAAATGTTCTATTTGTGAAACAGGTATACATGGCCAGGTGCATAGATGTGTTTATGAGGTTGCTGGTGGTATTTGATTGATTGGTAAATAGACATTGTGGTGCTAGTAAGATAGTGTGTAAGGGCACTCACAGCCCTACCCACTACCCCCTCCCCCCTCTGCTAGTCAGGATCACCACACGCATGCTCAAGGCAGGTGGTGGCCAGGGGAGCCACACAGCTTGGTGGTGGTGGGCAGATCACTGTAACCATAGGGACCAGGAATGCTTGTTTCTCATTGGTGGAGCTAGAAATGCTTGTTTCTCATTGGGAGAATGGAGTGGGGTGATACACTATACTGGATCCATATAAATAATAAACCAGAGGACTTGACTCTCTCTCTTCTTTCACTCTTTATACTCTTACTTTCTCTTTGCCTGTATTGATTTCACTATAGCCTGCCTACACAGCCACAGATTCGAGCCGTGGACTTTACATTATCGGTGACCATGACGGTTATTGACACTATACGGTTAGTACTACTGAGATAGATAGATTATAGACTGGTATTCTATATACTGACTACCATGATCAATCAATCAATGAATAGGATACAGCTATAATAGGCCTTGGACCTGTTAGCCGCTCTTAATTAATAGAAATGGAGACAGTTCTTCAGATGTGGTCGATCGTAGCAACTGTCACCGGCTCCAAGATATATATAATGCTTGACCAGTATACATCCAGTCCGGACTTGAAACAGTTCACCGGCTCTGCTGCTACGACACTCTCCGGCAGGTCATTCCACAGGTCAACCACCCTAAAGCCGAAAAGTTGTGTCGCAGGTCCAGTCTGGAGTACCGCTTCCTCAGCTTCAGGGAGTGCCCTCTGGTCCTGGTGTTGGAGTCTCTGATAAGGGGGCCGCCTGTCTTGTGGATACCATGGAGATATTTGAATACTTCAATCATATCCCCCCGGGCCCGTCTGTAGTACATGCTTGGGATCTTCAAATGACACACATGTTGTTCATAGGGTATTGCATCAAATCCATGTACAAGCTTCGTTGCCCTTCTTTGGATCCTCTCAATTGACTCAGCCTCCTTCCTGTAGAGTGGTGACCACACAACATTTCCATATTCCAAATGTGGACGTGCAAGGGATGTGTACAGTCTGCGTACAACATCCTCGTCTAGGTATGTGTACGATCTTCGAATGATAGCCAGTATTCCATTAGCTCTGTTGGCGGCTTCCTGGATGTGGTTGCTGAATGTCAGTTTGTTGTCCACCTTGACACCCAAGTCCTTTTCTATCATTGTTTCGGAGAGCGGAACATTATTCACACCATTGTTCATTACATAGATGTGCTTGCTGTTTTTGCCCCCAAATGCATCACTTTGCATTTTGAAGCATTAAACTTCAGCTGCCAATCACTTGACCACTTCTGCATGTTGTTGAGGTCCTTCTGCAAGTCCTGTGAGTCACTACCTTTCTCCATATGGCAGAATACTTTGGTATCGTCAGCAAACATTTGGACCATAGAATGTACAACCTCTGGTAAGTCATTGATATATATCACAAATAAGACTGGTCCAAGCACGCTGCCCTGAGGCATTCCGCTTTTCACCGAGGGAGAGGCAGCCCCGAGGAGCCCTCCACCTAAGGAAGAGGTAGAAGTTTGGGTGAGTGGGTGGAGAAAAAGGCTGAAGGCAGTAGAGCGCGTGCCAGGGATGGAGAGGGAGTGGCTGGAGGCACAGAAGACAGCGAGTCATTGTAAATGGCAAACCATCAGGATGGTGCTTGGTGAAAAGCGGTGGTTATAATGACAAAAGTTAGACTGCGACATATTTTAAATGATTCCTATTCTAAATTGACAGTGAAAACAATTTAATAGTTTCGGATACGGTGACTAAGGTAGTTACTAAAAAGTGTTAATTTAAAAAGCATAGAACGAATTGACTACGACTTGGTTGGTGAGTTGTGTAGTTAGTGTTTTTTCGGCTATTCATTTTTTATTGTTTCATCTGTTACGATGTTAGAATTGATTTAAATTAGCTTGTCGATGACATTTCCGACAGAATGCTGTTATTCTTAGAAGGTACATTATTAGTCTTTGGTAATGGTATTGCTGTAAATTGCCGTTATTGAAGCCTCATGTAGCCGGTAGAATATATTTTTTAGCAGGACTACTTTAGGTATTTGCTTTAACCTTGGGATGAACGGAGAAGCGTAGTAATACACTACGTCAGTTTTTTACAATTTCTTCTACCGTACAGGCAAAAATCTATACTTGGATTCAATTCTTTAAATTATTTCTACCGCCACATACAACAGCAGCTTGAAAATGCAAGTCACACGCGCCAAGGAGGAGCAGTTGCGTGATGAATTTCACCATTGGTATCAAGGTCAGTGTGATTCGGGTAACTACACAGCTGAAACTGATAAGATAGAAGCATAGAGTAAGTTTATGGCACAAAGTCTTGACTTCATTAGAGAAGAGAATGAAGAACGTTCTCTGATGTGTGATGAGGAAGGAACGAGGGGGCAGAGGTGGAGAAAAAGCAATTTTATTTAAAGTGCGAGGCAATCAGGATAATACAGGGTAGTACATGGTAAGACGATAATTACAGGAGACAATGACAATGGAATAAGTGTGAAGAGTAACTCATAAGGAGGCTATGAGGCTAACATTCAGTGAGGGAGAGGCAGCCCCGAGGAGCCCTCCACCTAAGGAAGAGATAGAAGTTTGGGTGGGTGGGTGGAGAAAAAGGCTGGAGGCAGTAGAGCGCGTGCCGGGGATGGAGAGGGAGTGGCTGGAGGAAGCCGGTGGGCAGGGTTATAAGGCCGGGCAGTTGGAGCGAGGTTACGTCATGGCAACCGCCGCAGGGGAAGGGGGGTCCTCCTTCCCCACTGCGAATGAAATGCAATGCAATAAGTGTGAAGAGTAACGTATAAGGAAGCTATGAGGCTAAAAGTCAGTGAGGGAGAGGGAGCCCCGAGGAGCCCTCCACGAAAAGGGAGGAGAGGGCGCAAGGGGCGGCCAATGGCGCGAGGCGGGGTACATATGCGTGGACCGCCCCGGAGGTCCATCTGCCCTGAGCCATGATGTCCGGGAGGGGGACGCCGGCTCTGTGGCATGCCTGGGCAGCGCCGCGGCGGAGGCTGTGGAGGGTGTAAGTGTCTGGGGCTGCCACTCCTCGAACACGGAGGGCGCCGCGGAGGAGGGCGGTCAGGGAGCGCGGGTCGAGTGGCTGGCCTGAGGGCATGATGAAGGCAGGAGTGTCGGGGGGTGCCAGGCACTGGGCGAGCGAAGCGTACCAGGCATCGACGGCGCAGAGGGCAGAGCCCGGGGAGGTGGGGACGAAGAGGGCCACCGCCCCCGAGGGACCGGTTATTGTCTTGGATGTCTGAATGATGACGCGGGGGCCGCCAGGGGTGAGGCGGGCGTCAGCACGGGTGATTGTGTGGGGGCCGCCCCAGGCCTCGGGACTCGGGGAGAGCAGGTTTGACTGCCTCAGCATCCCGAAGTACCCGAGGAGGAGGGCGGCCTGAGGCACGACGCCCGAGGGGCCTGGTGTGGCGAGGGGCACGACCACCGCGGCAAGGTTGATCTGGGGTGAGTGGCGAGGTGGGGCGAGGGATGTGGCCTGAGGTCCGCTCGCCCCCATGGCAGACATCCTTGGCGAGGCGTGAGTCAAAGCCCGAGGTGGCGCCGCCGGCCGCATCCACCCAGGAGCGTGCGCCGGACAGGGCGTTGCGGATGGAGGCTGGCGCCCGGGCGCCGGCGTAGAGTGAGGCGGCGTAGGTGGCCATCTCGAAAGCCTCGGGCATCAGGGGGTCGAGGCCGGGGGCCGACATGTAGCTGATGTACTCCTCGGCCTGGCGGCGCCGTTTCTCCAGGTCGAGGGGGCAAGCGAGGTGAGGCGGTCTCCATCGACGGCCACAACCTCCCGGGCGGTGAACCCCGAATCAGAGGCCAGGATTAAATGGGAAGTCGTCGTGCCGGGGGTGGACATAGTCGATGCCGAGGCAGGCGACCTCGGACCGGGCGACCTCAGCCCAAGGGCCATGGAGGTGGGCACGGCTGAGGGCGTTGGCCAGGACAAGGTCGGTCCCAGGCTTGTGGAGGATGGTGAGGGTGTAGGAGCCGGCGGTGGAGGCCAGCCAGAGCTCACGGGCGCAGGTCCCGAGGGTAGCGTCCTGGGCGCGGCCGGACTCAAGGGAGGCGGCAAATGCCATGTTGTCAGTGTTGATTACGACCGTAGCCCCGGCGGCGTCCTCGGGGAGTAGGGCGCGGAGGGCCATGACAAGGTTGAAGGCATCAGAGTACCCTCGGGCATAGCACCTCGTCTCAGAGTATGTGCCCCCACCGGTGAGACAAGAGTCACACTCGATGACGTGGCAGTGGACATCAGGGGCCAGGAGAAGGTGAAGGCTGTTAGTGGCTCGGCCATAGAGGGAAAACCCCCTGAGGTCGCGGAGGGCGGCATCCCCGAGGGTGAGGGAGGCCGCCATGTAGCAGCTGCGCAGAGCCCCGAGGAGGCAGCGCATGAACTTCCAGGCCGGAAGTATGCAGCTGCTAACGTGATTGAGGCACCCGAGGAGGCTCTGCAGCTCACGGGGCCCGAGGGTCGGCTGTGCGATCTGCATCTCGCAGGTGTCGACGAGATCCTCTATCTTGTCGGGTGCAATGCGGATGGTCATCGCACCGCTGTTGATGGCGAAGCCAAGCCAGGTGAGGCGGACAGCAGGGGGATGTCACTTCCCGGGGGCAATGTCCAGCCCGAGGGCGCTGATGAGGGCGATAAAGCCGACAAAGGCCTGGCAGGCCCTCAGGTACGATCGCTCGCACCCGACGAAGTCATCCACGTACACGAGTGCATAAAAGCCCTCACGCCGGAGGATCCAGGCGATGGCCGTGGTGACGTGGATGCAGGTGGTGCCTGAGGAGCGGCATCCAAAGGGGAGGGCGAGGTCGACATATGTGAGCCTGTCGAGGGCGATCCCGTACAGGGGGCTGGAGAGGGGGTCGGCGCGGAGCTGGCAGTAGGCCCGGGAGATATCGGCGGCCCAGGTGTAGGCCCCGACGCCCTCATTGATGAGCCGGCATCCCATGTCGGCGACGCACGGGAGCTTGTAGGTATGCGGCTTCCCCAGGTACTCCCGATGGGGGATGCCGGCGTTGATGCTGCCACCAGGTGGGTAAGAGAGGCCGACGATGACCCGCCTCTTCCCCGGACAGAATTAGGGCGAGTCATCATGGAGGAGGCCTGGGCCCAGGGATTGAAGGGGGGGGACGTGGAAGGGGTCGGCCAGTGCGCTGAGGGCGAGTTCCATTTTGATAAAGTCCCGGAGGTGGACCGTGTGCTCGGGGGCCTCCCGATGGTTGGAGAAGGAGGGACGGGGGGACACTGGCGGAGTAGATGGAGGGGAACCCAAACTCTAATAGGTCTACCAGGCCGATGTCGTGGTAGCCTTGGAGGCGCCAAGCGGGGATGTGGAGGCCGGATGGGAGGGGGATGCGGGCGGCCAAAAAATTAGGTAGGCCCGTGACCCAGAGGGCTGCGTGAGCCCAGGTGAAGGTGGGATAATGGGCCCATGCCTCGCCTGAGGTGTGGGGCCATATGGAGAGGAGGGTGGGGCGGTATTGGTGGGGGGTGGGGCCGCATGATGGGGCGGCGTGGCGTGTGTCTTGGATGTGGGGGTCGACGACGTCGGCTATTGGCTCAGCTAGGTCACCGGTGGGAGGGGAGGCGGTGGCGTCCCAGGGGGAGGAGGTGCAGTGGGGGGCGCTGAGGAGGGCGCCGAAGCGGGCCGAGCTACCAACAGCGTCTACCTCCCTGGTAGAGGGGGGGATGGTATGTAGGGGTTGGTCGTGTAGGGAAGGGTCATGGAGAGAGAGGTCGTGTAGAGGTAGGTCAGGGGGAGGCCGGGGAGGTGGTGGAGGTAGGCGGTGTCGCCGGCCGACGGTTGGTGGTGGGGGCGGCGGGGGCAACCCGGGCGTCCGCGGCGGGGGGTCGGGTCCTGAGGCTGAGGCTGAGGCCCAGGGACACCGATAGGGCAAGGAACTTCCGGCGGTGGGCGAGTCCCGGTCTGGGGCAGGCGAGTTCCAGTGTGGGGGGGCGGGTCTGAGCAGGGCGGCGGTTCTGAGGGTGGTGGCGAATCTGAGGCATGCTTCTCCCAGCAGGGGGGGGGCCGGGGCTGGGGCGGCAGGGGTGCTGGCCGGGGTGCTGGGGTGTGACCTCAGTGCAGCCACCGCCAAAGTGGTTACGTAAGACCATGTGTGTGTTGGCGGCAAGGCCGCTGCAGGGGTCGCCGCAGATAGTGTGATGGGGCTGGGCGACTGGTGTGGAGGGTGGCGTGATGTGAGGCGCCTGGGGGGCGCGGCGGCGGGGGCGGGCCGGCAACGGCCCTCCAGGCCAGGAGGGGGACCGCACGGCGAGGGAGCCGCAGTCACGTGCTCACGTTTCCGCTGCCTCACTTTTAGTCACTATGGGCCGTGAGCAAGAGCTGTACGTTGGGGCAGTAGGCACACGCATGCCTGGGAGGAGCGAGGCTGGATCCTGGATCGGGCCGAGTCGGAGCTCCGCGAGGCGGGCAACCAGGCGGGGTCGGTCAGGGCCTCCATCCTCACAACGTTTATGGCAATGGGGCCGTGCCATCCGTGGGGCAGCCTCCCGTCCACTATCCATGTGAAGACGGTTTCTGAATATCAGCGGATGGTAGGCCAGGGATACATGAGGTTATCCCTGAGAATGGTGAGGACGTGGTGGGTTAAGCCCGGGACAGAGTGGGTGGGGAAGGAAGGGTGGGCCTCGAGCTTACGGAGGGTGAGGCTGTACTCGTCCTTGGTGGCCTCCCCCTTCTTAAGGGCCTTCCCTTCCGATTCCCTCTCTATGAGGTCGTGGGGGAATATATAGTTGGGAGAGATACCTTTTCGCCTCCAGGTGTGATGCGCCTCGGCCGACTCGAGTACCCCCGGCTCCACGGAGGGGGATCGGCGGGGCGGCTGGCGTCACGAGGACGGCTGGATATGTCCCTGGGGCATAGTGCCTGGTGAGCCGCTGGTATTCCGGGTGAATGGCGCCCAGGAGGGGGGACTGAGGCGGAGGAAGCAGGGCGGCGCAGGCCCTGGAGGAGTAGGTGTGTAAAATTCTCCGATTAAGCGTATATTGAATATCGAGATGGCTAAATATGAAACAGTACTCCCTTTATAAGGCTCACGCTGGGGGAGGGAAACAATGCCCCTTTAAGCACAATCCTTCCCCCTTATCTCACCCAGACATATGGTCACCACATGTTATCTAAGCCCATGATAGTCAGGTGGTGGCCAAAGCTGGGTGGGAGGAGGTTGAGTCCTTAAAGCAGCCAATCCTTCCCCCTTATCTCGCCCAGCCATACGGTCACCAAATGTTATGTAAGCCCATGATAGCCAGGTGTTGGCCAAGGCTGGGTGGGAGGGGGGTGAGCCCTTAAAGCAGCCAATTAGAATGTCTATCACATCCACTGTTGCATGTATATAAACTGAATAAAACTAAGCATCAGCATCATTATCTATCTACACTTCTACTGGTGCTGGACTCGAATCGCACGTTGTGTCATGTGTGTCTCTACTATGGGGTAAGTTCTGCTATATAATTCATACAGATAGAAGATATCCAAAAGGGGGACCATCCAGGATAGTATGCCTTATGCAGGATAGTATGCCTTATGCATGATAGTATGCCTTATGCATGATAGTATGCCTTATGCATGATAGTATGCCTTATGCATGATAGTATGCCTTATGCATGATAGTATGCCTTATGCATGATAGTATGCCTTGTGCAAGACAGTATGCCTTATGCATGATAGTATGCCTCATGCATGATAGTATGCCTAGTGCAGGGTAGTATGCCTTATGCAGGATAGTATGCCTTATGCAGGATAGTATGCCTTATGCCAGATAGTATGCCTTATCCAGGATAGTATGCCTTATGCAGGATAGTATGCCTTATGCATGATAGTAGGCCTTATGCAGGATAGTATGCCTTATGCAGGATATTATGCCTTATGAACCGCATGCAGTATACGGGATGTCCGGGCAGTATAATCCGGTCGAGCAGTACAACTACTAATTGAGAGAACATAATGAGAGATAACCATAGCCCTCGCGTACCACCTAACTGGATCGGCCATCAATAGATTCAAACGCCCGCATATATGATATGCGGGGACCCGCAAATACATGATTTCATAGGTTGGCGTGGCCGGGAAGCTGTAGGCCATGGGGTGAGCGTGGTGGGCAGACACGGGGGCGGATAATGCCATGGCATCGACCATCGATGTAAGTCGCTCGACCGACCGAACCAGCGCGTCCATGGTCAACTCTATTGAGCGGGCCCAGTCGGCTGCTGCTCCCGAGCGTAGGCGCGCCGGAGAGGAGGCCCCGGATGAGGCAGGGCTGGATTGGTCGGACGCCCTGCCGGCCCCCCTGCGTCCAGCTCCACGGCCTCGTCCCCAGGCGATTGATGGCATCGCGGTAGTGTGCGGTAGTAACACTGTAGTGTGAGGGTGGAGGCGGCTGATGCCCCGGTGCGTCAGCGGTGCGTCAGCGGTGCGTCGGCCATGTGCGTCGCCGGGGAAGGTAGGGTGAGGATAGCCAAAGTAGAAAAAGGCTGGAGGCAGTAGAGCGTGTGTCGGGGTTGGAGAGGGAGTGGCTGGAGGCAGCCGGAGGGCAGGGTTATAAGGCCGGGCAGGTGGAGGGAGGTTACGTCATGGCAACCGCCGCAGGGGGAGGGGGGGGGTCCTCCTTCCCCGCCACGAATCAAACGCAATGCAAGCATTACGACCAATGTAAGGGAACGTACAGAATTAAGAGAAGATAGGGAAGAACGTAGAGAAGCACGTGAGCTTTTGCAAGTAGAACATCGACATCGAGAGGCATGTCACAGGTCTTTAAAAGCGTACAGTAAATCCATACCCTTGTTGGATGGGTCAGACAGGGGAGCGTTGCGCAACTGGATTGATTTAATAGAACATATTGGGACTCTGGCTGATGTTACTGACTTGGATATAATCTGCTTTGCTTTGTCAAATGCAACTTGTACATTGCATGAAGTTCTCTTTACTGCTTTTCAACATAAAGGTGCTAAGTCATGGGAGGAAATAAAAGAAGTCATAGCTTCGACTCTACTAACGGCAGATGAACGTAGTCATTTAAAGGGAATTGTAATGGCTATGAAGAAAATGAAAGCGAGACAGTAGCTGCATACTGTCAGCTGTTCAAAACTGCTGCAGCTAAAGGTTGGATTCTTCCTTCTGCAGTCTTTGGTACTGATACCTTCGAGATACTTCTTTCTAGGTTTCTTGACTCCTTACTTGATGATAATAACATGTGGTATGTGGAGACAAATCGACCTAAACCTCTTGAGGAAGCTTTTGAAATGTTGATACTTAGTGATAGGTCTGTTATTAGGCAGCAGAGACGTGCTAAATCACGTCTTGGTAATTTAGCTATTTGTGATCAAATGGATAGTCTGAATAGTTCTTCTTTAGATTTCTCCAAGTCTTTCTCTTCTCGGGGAGGTTCTAAATCCTCTACTTCAGATAGTCAGGTTCTAAAAATGATTCAGGCTGACATTAAGTCTTTAAGAAAATGTGTAGATAACTTGTCGTTAGGCATAGTATTGCAGAGCATTCAGCAATTCACGCTGTAAACGCTGCGATGCCTTATCGTGTCAGTTCTTATGGACAGAGCATACGTGTTGATTCACCAAGTGTAAACCTAGAGCTGCCGGTCGGGGTAGACAATGCTTCTAAAATTAGGCACACTTCAGTCGCACAGCACATGGCTAGGCATGCGCTGTCAACACAACAGCAGGGAGGCTATGTAAAAGCTTTGCTGGCTGCGCATTCGCAGACGTTGTCAACTAAGACGTCTCATGCATATCCGCATGCACGGAAAAGTAATGCTTTTAGGCAGGGAAAGTCTAATACACAGTCAACATCAACGAGAACATGTTTCTTATGTAACAAACCATGCCTGTTGCAAAATTGTCCATATAAGATTGAATTACTTGCTAGTAATGTTAACGTGAGAGGTATTACACTGTCGGGAAACTAAAAAGCACTCTTGAAGCATATCCTTCAATTAATCTTGAATTTGATGGATCTAAATTATCTTGTCTTGTAGACTCAGGTGCGGCTAAGAGTTTGATAGATTTATCTGCTTTTCAATTTCTAATTGACATCGGTGTATCCGATCGGCAATTGTATCTGGGTAGTAGATTGAGATCTCTGTCAGGACATCTAATTCCAACTGTAGGTATAGCGTATATTTCTCTATATGATACATTATGTCCTTTCTTTGTGGTTAAGTCACTGAGCTTTGATATGCTCATAGGTACAGATGTAATGGAAATTTGTGCAGCTGAAATTAGCCATAGAGATAGGTTTGTTTCCTTGTGTGATATTCTACATCCTTGGATAAGTTTAGATTTAATAGATAGAGGAATTGCAGGGATAGTTCTAGAATTAGACTATTGGAAGATACAATTTCCTTCTTTATTTCCTGATTCTGATGAAAAATTTAAAGCTATTAAGGTGGTTGAAATGCATATCGATACTGGTAGTGCATATCCTGTAAATCAGAGACCTTATAGAATACCTTTAAGTAGAAGACATCTTGTACAAAAAGAATTAAAAAGAATGCTGGATAATGATATTATAGAGTCTAGTTGTAGTCCTTGGGCTTCACCAGTCGCTTTGGTGCCTAAGAAAGATGGTACTATTCGTCTATGTGGAGACTACCATAAGCTCAATGCAGTGATAACTAAAGATGCTTATCCTCTGCCCCGGATACAGGATATTTTTGATCAACTTCTAGAAAAGGCCGTGGAGATATGCAAGTCGTCCGAGGTCATTGACAGCCGCATGAAGGTAATGAACCCGCTAGAGACAGAGGCGGTCAGTGTGGTGAAGGCCCGCCATGACAGTCAACGGCGCGGTAGTGACACTCGGCAGTGTGGTGACAGTAGACCACGCAGCGGCGGAGCACCATCCCGGGGATGGGAAGCCACAGCAGCGTCCCCACAGGGGAGCGACCCAGGCGATTACCACCATATACCTTAAATCTGGTTATTGGCAGGTAATGGTAGATAAGGAAAGTAGACCTAAAACAGCTATTAACACTCATATTGGACTATTTCAGTTTAAACGCATGCAGTTTGGATTAACTAATGCACCAGTGGTTTTCCAAAGAATGATAAATGTAATTTTTTCGGAAATTTTAGGAAAATGTTGTTTGATTTATTTAGATGATATTATAATTTATTCACCTGATGAGGAGAATCATCAAAAAGATGTAGCAAACATTTTGACCATCTTGCAGGATAATAGTATGACTAATAAGGAATCTAAATGTGAATTTGGAGTAGCTGAAGTCAAATTCTTAGGTTACATTGTATGTGAAGCAGGATTAAAACCTGATCCTGAAAAAATTATTGCAATTAGGGATAGGGCTTCTTTTTTACTAGTCGGAGAAGCCATATCCCTAATTGCAATAATTTTTTCAGGATCAGGTTTTAATCACATGCTTCAATTGCTAGGGTCGGCATGGTATTATAGACAATTAATTCCTAATTATGCTGATGTTGTAGCTCCTATAACTTATTTAACTAGTAATAAGTGTAGCTTCATTTGGACAGTAGAATGTGAAAATGCTTGGAATGAGTTGAAAAGTCTTTTATTAGCAGGTTCGAGAGATTACCTCGTTTTAGCTATGGTGGTCATTTGGCCACCGAGTTCATTTCCAAGGTCGAATTTTATATAAGATTAATGTGCAGTTTGACAGTTTGGGCTCTGGTACACTGAGTTTTGGGATGTTTCCATATTGGAATACATCATTAGAAAGCAAAAAATTATATCTAATTTCTTTAATATTTCCAAGCTATTTAGTTGGGACCGGATTGAGTAAATTAGCAGTGAATATTAGGATATAATTCATATGGCTAGAGGCCAGAACTGTCCATGATAGTACTATGTTAGTATAGCAGTAAATCCCAAACAATAGGGCACCTCCAGTCAACCATGGGGGGATATACTGGACTTTGGCCCACTCATATACTTCCATTTGCCACTTGGGGAGGAGGTCCTGTGGGGACTGTTGTACATCATTTAGATATATTTTTTGCATACCAATATATATATATATGCATAATAAATAATTCACTGTGATTATGCATGTGATGCATAATCACTACAAAGAGGGCTTGTTTTGCTGGTACAAGATTAAGAAAAACATACCTTAAATATTATTGTATTTGATTTATTTTATTGTTGGTTATCACTTTTTTATTTCTATTCATATTATTTAAGGGAAGGTCGGTGCCGGAAGCCTGGTGCCGGGAGATGTATTCTTTAGCTACCAGTTTTTTACCACTATATTTATGCATAATATATAATTCACTGTGATTATACCGAAGCATAATCACCATGAATATAATATATGAATGTGTATGTATGTATGTATATGTATGTGTATGTATGTATATGGATGTATATGGCTAAATATTATACATATACCTATACATACCTATAAATAAGTTTATATTTTATTTATTTTATTTTTGATTATGCATGTACATTTACACATACACATACTCCGGGTGATAAAGTTGTTTAATTAGTCAATGATCTGGATCGTTGGAGAGAAAATATGATCCAGGATACATAGTAGTTAGATCACAGGGTTCAGTAATGATCGTGGTAGGGCCTAAGAATGATCAAAAAAGATCATGCTGGGGGCGGCGGCGGAAGTGACGGGGGGGCAGTGCCTCGCGAACCGCTCATATTGAGGGTGGATCGCCCCCGGGAGCGGCGGCTGTGGCGGTGGGGGCGGGAATGCCCCTCCGATGATGTGGGCGTGGGCCGCGGGCACGTGGATGGCGGCGGTGTAGGTGTGATGTGGAGTCGCGGAGGCAGGAGCCGCCTCGTCGGTGGGGTCCGGGCAGCTCATGGCGTCGAACCTGGAGGTGAGGCGCTCCAATGCCTTCATGGTTTCATGCATAGTCGCCTCCACTGTGTGAGCCCACTCGGCCATGGGGCGAGTGCGTGATTCCGGGGGCGAGGACGGTGTGGATGATGGAGGCAAGCTTATGTCGGAGGCTCTCTGCGCCCCTCTCCGTGTGGCCCATTGGAGGGCATGGTGGTGAGTGGGTCGGCCCGAGGTGTGCGTCGGCCGGGAGGATGCGTCGGCCGGGAGAATGTGTCGGCCCGGGAGCAGGATAAGTCGGCCCGGGAGCAGAGATACCTCGGCCTAGGAGCAGAGAGATGAAGAAAATAACTGGAGAGGAGCAGCACGGGGGGAGGCTGGAGGGCGAGTGGCTGGAGGCGGCCAGGCGGGCTGGTTATAAGGGGGGGAAGTGCGGGAGATGATGTAATGAGCAACGGTCGGAGCAGGGGGGGGGGGTCCCCTTCCCTGCCACGCATCAAACGCAATGCAAGCATTAAGACCAATTGTTCTATGAAACAAATTAATGGTCTTTGAGCTGGAAAATGCAGATTGTTATATAATCTATAGTGATAGATTTAAAACTTGAAAAATACTTGAGGAAATGTATTATTCAAATACTTTATTGAATAAAAATCAGATATATGTAACGCGAAGAAAGGTAACTTTCTGCGAAATGATGCTGGGATCGATAGCGACTCTTCAAGATTGGATCGATATCATCAATATCGCAACGTGAATGCAGTAGTTCGGAGGAGAGCACTGGCATATATATTTAAATGAATGAAATAATTGATATTTTGCCGATGGAGACAACTAACAGAACGGCAACTGCTGAAGAAATGTATGGATACCGCGACAGAATATGTAAAACTTGAGCTAAAAGCTAAAAATCTATTATTAGTTAATAATATATATGCGGCCATTGTAATTTCAAAGTTCGGACCGAACCACTGTCATTGCTTTGTTAACCTTTTGATGCTAAGTTAACGCTGTGGGTATACGGCTTTCTGTTGTTTGTGTTATTTGTGTTAAAACTGTTATTTGATGTGTGATACTTGTACATATCGTACAAAAAGACATTTTGAATCTATTTCTGCCTTTATTTCCACTTAAAACAACTTATTTTTGGTTAAATCGGAGAATTTGATTGGTTTTGCAAGAAAATAGTCTGTGAAACTAGGTCATCGATTCAAACCGCTTAAGCCTTGTTTTCTCATAGAGCTGAGATCCGCAATGCTAACTCTATGAAGACCTTTCGAGCAATCACACGTCTACCATCGACGTCTTTGGGTTTCTTCGAGTTTTCATAGCTGGAAAGACGAAATGGGTGGGCCAAGCGTATCGATGTGATACTAAATGGTAGTAACGCCAAATCCGATTTGTACTAATGTAAGGTCGATGCTGTGAGATGGAAATGTACCTCTAGAGTATCACAAGGACCTCTCAACTGTCACAGAATTGGAAAAAGGTCGGATTAGACGAAAAATGATCGCAAATTGTTCATATGCATCTTTTAACAGCATATTAAATGTCAGAAATGCATTATATTCTTCATAAATGATTTAAAACGGTGATTATAAAAATTATTCGAAATCAGAAACCTTATACATTAAAAACGTTAGATTTTAAGTTATTATTCATTATTGGTTAATGGATACGATATGGTAAAATGAGTACAACGTAGTGATGTCAACTTCTTTCCTCGCTGCTAGGGCAGGTGGTAAGAAGTGGAGGGGCGGAATACATTGTAAAATATTCCGATAATGATGCATTGGTGGGGGAATGCAAATGTTCTATTTGTGAAACAGGTATACATGGCCAGGTGCATAGATGTGTTTATATAGTTGCTGGTGGTACTCCATTGATTGGTAAATAGACATTGTGGTTCTAGCAAGATAGTGTGTAAGGGGCTCTCAGAGCCCTACCCACTACCCCCTCCCCCTTCTGCTAGTCAGAATCACCACATGCATGCTCAAGGCAGATGGTGATGAGGGGAGCCACACAGCTTGGTGGTGGTGGGCAGATCACTGTAACCATGGGGACCGGGAATGCTTGTTTCTCATTGGTGGAGCTAGAAATGCTTGTTTCTCATTGGGAGAATGGAGTGGGGTGATACACTACACTGGATCCATGTACCATATAAATAATAAACCAGAGAGCTTGACTCTCTCTCTTCTTTCACTCTTTATACTCTTCCTTTCTCTTTGCCTGTATTGATTTCACTATAGCCTGCCTACACAACCACAGATTCGAGCCGTGGACTTTACACCATGTTACTGTAGGGGCCTACATATAAATGATACTGATATTGAAATGGTTTATTTCAGTAAATTTTTAGGGGTGTTAATATAGATCATGAACTTAATTGGAAAAAGCATGTTAGTATGATTAAATCTAAATTGTCCAACACTATTGTGATTATGCACAAGGCAAAATATGTACTACATAAAAGTGCTTGTTTAATATTGTATTATTCAGTATTTCTGCCTTATGTATCTTACTGTTGTGAGGTATGGGGAAATGCATACAAAACAACTATGGAGTGTATTTATTTGCTACAGAAGAAAGCAGTGAGAATTTTTTACAATGTTGGATATCGAGAGCACACTAATAAACTGTTCCTTGATCGTCATGTTTTAAAATTAATAGACTTGGTAAAGATAAAATCCTGTATGCCAATTTACAATGCAAAGAAAGGGCTACTGCCAAAAAATGTGCAGTCATTATTCAAAATAAGTTCAGACAGTAGCCATGATACATGGCAGAGTAACAACCTAAGAGAACTATTTGCAAAAACGACATTAAAGTCTCAATACATGGTATATAAATATGGAATTCACTTGATACTATTATAAATCATTTATTAAATGTTCAAAAAACATCTACATGTTTCAACGAATGTATAAAAATAAAATATTTAAGCTTTACCAGAGTGAAAATACATAACAGTCTAGTATATACACAATGAGAGGTCATTTACAGTATTAAAGGTAATGTCAATAAACGTTTTACTTTTATTTTGGTGGCATTAGTAATCTGGTATTAGTAATCTATGTTATTTTTAACTGGGGAAAGTGCCTCATAAGTTTTGTACTTCTGCTTTCTCCTTTTTCATGTGAAACA
Source organism: Branchipolynoe longqiensis (assembly GCA_030323885.1). Classification (NCBI taxonomy): domain Eukaryota; kingdom Metazoa; phylum Annelida; class Polychaeta; order Phyllodocida; family Polynoidae; genus Branchipolynoe; species Branchipolynoe longqiensis. Next base: position 30,833,988 of record CM059200.1, read on the forward strand.
TTACTGATATTAATATCAGCTTGTATGGACAATGATTATGTGGAAATAAATAAATATCTTATCTTATAGGGCCTATCAATAAGTTCAGCGTTGCCGCGTAATGGGGCTGTCACACTACGGCGTATGGCATAAGCGTATGCCGGTGTAACAGTTTGCGTCACATACGCCATCATACGCCATCATACGCTACATATACGCTACGTATACACTACGCATATGCCGTATATGCCCAGTGTATCCCGTCATACGCCGTCTTACGCGTGTCCGTCCGAAAATCTTTGTGCATGCTCAAAATTTTCAGCGTACGGTGGTGTAAGGCTCATATGCTGCTCATACGCTATGCATACGCTGTGCATACGGCGGGATACGTTAAGCATAGGTTAGGGGTACGTCAGCATACATAGGAGGTGGCTGCATGACCTTGAGCATGTCCCCAGACTCGTCGAACCTCTTCTGGATGGCAGCGAGGAGGTTCGCTCGTCTGGGGCTGACCGCTCCCCTTCCCCTTCCCCTTTCCCCGCTCTCGGACTGTAGCGGGAGGAGTGGCGGGAAGGTCCTCCTCCATCCCCATGTCCACATCCATGGTCACATTCTCCTCAAGGCTGAGGTCCCGATGCGCAGCCTCGATGGCAGCGGCCACCTGCAAGCCAAAATAATAAAATAACATAAGTAACATGAACGCAAATCAATCTTTCCACAAAAGACAACACAAGGCAACAATAAAGAAAAAAAAGTTAATGATAAATGACAAAATTGATTTATCAAGATTCATAATGCAAATAGCATATATCGATTGTTGACTTCTCGATTTAACAATAACAACACAACAAGTCAACATTAAAGAAAAACAACAAACATATAACATTCAACAAATAACTTGATTTACCAAGATTATTTACGTAAATAACATATATCGGTTTGTCGACTTCTCCAGAATAATAGGGGTTTTACGAGAATCCTAACGCCCACACTAGTCAGAAGGATAAAAGATTATGTACTTACACTTTTGCAGGGCTCCGGCCGGTGACGGACGAGGGACCGCAGGAAACCGAACTTCCGCATGATCCACTCCTACCTCTCAGTCAGGACAGCCGTTCTGTCCCCGCTCTTTTTCTTGTGCAGCCGCGTGTTGGTGTCCCGGAGTGACTTGAACCACTTCTGGAGATGGACTGCTGTCGTCCCCAGAAGTGTCACCTGGTCCTCCCACATCTTCCCACAGTGCGGCGGTAGTCGGTCTGCTTGACGTTCCAGATGACTGGGTTTTCCTCAGGGAACTCCAGCATCTCCCCCTCCTTGAAGACTGTGTCGATACTACTAGGTGTGGGTATCCACTGGTGGTGCTGCCACCTGACGGTTTGTGTATGTACTAAGGCATGCCATCTTGGATGGTGCATGCTGGGAATAAATTACTCTAACCCAGCTATACAAATGTGTGCAGTGATCTTTTCATGGTGCCAGGAGTAAAAAGCAAAGGTAAGGAATATGGAGTCAGTTAAGCCACCAGAAACCCTCAGATTAAATGAAGGGAATGTGGCGGAGAGATGGGAGACATTTAAGGACGCTTTTGAGTGGTACGCCATGGCCATAGGAGTCACAGATGGGGGCAAGGAAAACAGCCCTACTGCTGACAACAGCTGGCAGGGAAGCCATAGTGACCTACAAGACGTTCAAATATGAGGCGGCCCACAAAGTAGGTGACGTGGATATACCGGCAGAGGACAACTTTAACTGTGTGGTCAAAAAGTTCGACGAAATTTGTCTGCCGAAGAAGAACCCCATCTACGAGCATTGGTTGTTCAACGCCATGGTGCAGAAGGAGGGCCAGGCAGTGGAAGCCTTCATTACGGACCTGTGAACGCAGGTGGCCATGTGCGACTACGATACGGAGGATGAGTTTGTGCGAGACAGACTCGTAGTGGGCATTAGAGACAGTAAGTTGACAGCCAAAATGTTCAGGGACCGCAAGTTGACTCTAGAGAAGGCCGTGGAGATATGCAAGTCGTCCGAGGTCATTGACAGCCGCATGAAGGTAATGAACCCGCTAGAGACAGAGGCGGTCAGTGTGGTGAAGGCCCGCCATGACAGTCAACGGCGCGGTAGTGACACTCGGCAGTGTGGTGACAGTAGACCACGCCGCGGCGGAGCACCATCCCGGGGATGGGAAGCCACAGCAGCGTCCCCACACGGGAGCGACCCAGGCGAGGAATACGATTGAAAACGCTGTGATACGCGTCACAAGAGGCGCCAGTGTCTGGCCTACGGAACTAGATGCATTAAGTGTGGGTTCAGAGGCCACTACACCCGGTTGTGTCACACTAAGGTGAATATGGTCCAAAGTGAAGAAGTAAACAGCAGTGAGGGCGCGTTGGACTTGGGGGAAGGAATGTGGATCGGCACAGTCACAGCCAGCATCAACGAGGTCGTGATAAACAAACAGTGTCGATGGGTACACACCCTCCAGGTTGGACGGTCACTGATCACAGTGAAGTTGGACACAGGAGTGGAGGCAAACCTTCTAAACGTACAGGAGTACAGAGGGTTGCCAGAGAGGCCGACCCTGCGACCGGCTAATGTGCGCCTGTCGGATTACAACGGGGCCAGTATAAATGACATTGGGTCCTGTGTGCTAAGGGTCAGTGTGAAGGGCAAAGAGTATCCGGTGAGATTTGTCATTGTGGATAATGGGCCAAGCCTGCTGGGATCAGCAGCCTGTGAGAGGTTGGGCCTAGTCAAACGGGTGGACAGCGTACAGCAATGCAGATGCAGTATGGAAGACTTCGTGGCAGACACAAAACAGTACACCATACCGGAAATGAAGGACCAGCTCTCGGCTCTACCATTTGTCCACAAGATAGTCATCAAAGAAGGAGCCCGCCCTGTCATCAGGCCAGCCAGAAGAGTGCCAATATCACTGAGGGAGTCCCTGAGAGAGGAGCTGGACCGAATGGAGAAGCTAGGCGTGATACACCGCCAGGAGGAACCCACGGACTGGGTGAGTGACATGGTGGTGGTTAAAAAGAGCAACGGAGCACTCAGGGTATGCCTGGATCCTAAGGATCTCAATGCAGCAATCAGCAGGGAACACTACCAGCTTCCCACGAGGGATGAGATCTTCGCGGAGATAAGCGGCGCAACGCACTTCAGCAAGCTTGACGCCTCGCAGGCCTTCTGGCAGGTGAAACTGTCAGAGGATTCGAAGGCCATAACAGCATTCAACACCCCGTTTGGCAGGTACGCATACGACAGACTTGCTTACGGACTGTGCTCGGCGCCCGAAGTGTTCCACCGGACAATGGAGCAAATGTTTGGGGATCTAGAGGGGGTCCGTGTGTTTATGGATGACATTCTAGTGTGGGGGCCGGATGAGACAGTACACCAAGCGAGGCTGGACAGTGTGAAGCAGAGGATTAACAAATACGGACTGCTGATGAACTGGGAGAAGTGCCGGTTAAACAAGTCAGAGATAACATTCATAGGTGAGACATTATCGAATAAGGAGATTAGCCCATCACCAGAGATCATCTCTGCCATTATGGACATGAAGAAGCCGACGAGCAAAGAGGATGTCCAGAGGGCACTCGGCTCGATAAATTATGTGGGGAAGTTCATCCCAAACCTTGCAAATAAATGTGTGAATCTAAGGTCTCTTCTATGTAAAAAGGTCATGTGGAACTGGATGCCAGAACATGAGTCCGAATGGGCTGACATCAAAAGTATATTAGCATCAATGCCAGTCATGGCCTACTATGATCCAAAGTTACCAACCAAGGTTTCCACAGATTCGTCTAAAGACGGCCTGGGTGCAGTCCTCTTACAGTGGCACGACCCAGACTGGAAGCCAGTAGCATATGGGGCACGGGGTCTGACAGAATGCGAGCAGCGCTATGCACAAATCGAGAAGGAATGCTTGGGACTAGTCTATGGGTGCGAGAAATTTCACGGGGACATATACGGGTTAGAAAAAGTAACATTAGAAACATATCACAAACCACTAATCCCACTTTCCAAAAAACCATTAAATGACATGACACCCCGCATACAAAGGTTAATGTTAAAATTGCAAAGGTACAGGCATGAGCTTGTGTGGACCCCGGGGAAGCATCTCTATATAGCCGATACATTGTCTAGGGCTAACAGGTCACAGGGTAAACGATCGAGTACAGAGGTAGAGGTCGAGGCTCAGGTAAACATGGTATACCAGGCAGTGTCAGCGACACAAGCACAGCTAGACAAGATAGCCACAGAGACGTGTAAGGATGAGGTACTCTCAGCAGTAAAGAATAACATACTAAACGGATGGGAAAATGGGGAGTGCCCCACATATGCCCCATTCAGGGAAGATCTCTGTATAGTAAACGGCCTAATTCTTAAGGGGGACCGCATAATCATTCCAGTCAGCATGCGAAAGGAGATGCTGAAAAGGGTGCATGAGGGTCATTTGGGCATTGAGAAACAGAAACGTGTGGCGAGAGATGCAATATATTGGCCCAACATGAACAGGGACATAGAGGAGAGTGTCCAGGGGTGCTCAGTGTGTCAAAAGTATAGGCCAGCTCAGGGCAAAGAATCATTTTCCACGGAGGAAGAGAAAATAAAGTGGGGACTCTGGGAGAAAGTCGGAGCGGATTTATTTCACTGGGAGGGGAACAAGTATCTAATATGCATAGATTACTATTCCAACTACCCCAAAATTACAATGCTGGCGAGCACATCATCAGAGACAGTGGTAACCCACCTAAAAAGTATGTTTTCCAGACATGGGATTCCCCAAAGACTGGTGACGGACAATGGGCCCCAGTTCAGCTCGGAGAGGTTCAAACAGTTCGCTAGGGACTATCAGTTTGAACACAGAACCTCCAGTCCGAGATATCCCCAGTCTAATGGGCATGCAGAGAGGGGAGTGGGAATAGTTAAGTCGGTTCTCAACAAAGCCAAAGAAGGCAGGTGGACCTATATTTAGCACTACTCGCCTACAGAGCGGCTCCAAGTGAAACGGGGATGTCCCCGGGCGAGATGTTAATGGGCAGGAAACTGAGTACTAGGCTCCCGAAACTACAGGGTAGAAGCAAGATGACGCTCAGTGATGTCAGGGGTGAGGCCCAGAGAAATCGACAAATTGAAAATTACAATGCCACAGCTAAGGACCTACCCGTCCTAAACAACAATGATGTAGTCCGGGTGAGGAAGGAGAAATGGGACACCACAGCCAGAGTAAGCGAGCAGTGGGGCCGTATGCATGAAGCGGTGTTAGCGGCGTGTGGTGTTATCCCTCTAACTCTGGGTACCTATCTCCGCTTATCGGCGTCGTAGAGAACTATGTCAAGCCGTATGCATGGGCGCTTAAACGGTGAGTGTTAGCTAAACGTGATTGTATTGATAGATTTGGGAAATCCCTCGATTCGACAATATGAATAACGCCGCCAATGCTGCGGCTACATTAATATCGGTTCGAATTTAGGGTTAAATTGATAAGATTTCACTTATTGCGTATGTAATTCTGTCAAATATGATCGCATTGAATAGATTTGGGTATACTATATTGCCGCCGATTGGGCGGCGGCGGCCATTTTTACTTGACATCGACAGTATGGATATCGATGTCGCTGTGGCGGCGGGGATTTGTTTACTTTACATTCGTCGATTCGAAAATATTAATATCTCCGCCGATGTAGCGGCGGTGTGAATTTCGCTTCGTTTTTAGGGTTAATTTGCTTAAATTTCACTTATTGCGTATTTAATTCTGTTAAATATGATAGCATTGATTAGATTTTGGCACCTTCCTCACACTAACCTAACACTAACACCGCTGTAAACCTGCTATGAGCAGAGTTAGAATTTCCGGGTTTAAACGGGCGGTGTTAGGCCTAACACTGCTCCATGCATACCAACTTTTTGGCATTAAACCAGAAATCCCGCCATAAATGCGTTTTGACTCGGTAACACCGCTCCATGCATACGGGCCCAGGTGGGCCCCAGATCATACGTAGTCCAAACCCAGGGGGGAAACTATATCCGGCGCAACAGGCGCCATCTCCTAAAGGTGAATGAGGGCCATGTAGTCAGACCAGCAGAGGGAGAAAGTGTAGACTATGAATATCCAGAAAATGAGGTAGGGGAGAACATGGGTGGTTCAGACGAGGGTTCTCGAGAAGTAAACAGGACCCCTCAAAAGGTAAACAATGCCCTGCCCACTCCTCGCAGTGTTGTAACCCGGAAAACTGTAGGGGAAAACCCCACCGAGGTTAGGCGCTCAGGCAGGATAAGACGACCCGTTGTCAAATTAGATATCTAACCAAACACTATACCTGCCATGTATCATTCTACTCTATGAATGCCTGTAATGTGTTGTGTGTTATTCATGTGTATTTCGTATCTCATACCTGTCACTGTATATCTACCAATCCTGTCTGCAATGTTTATAGAGGGAGGGAGATGTGTCGATACTACTTGGTGTGGGTATCCACTGGTGGCGCTGCCACCTGACGGTTTGTGTATGTACTAAGGCATGCCATCTTAGATGGTGCATGCTGGGAATAAACTACTCTAACCCAGCTATACGAACGTGTGCAGTGATCTTTTCAAAGACCGACAGATTTGTTTTGATATATTATTAACCAATAGCTGTCGGCCACCCTGATTACTGCGGACCGAAGTTCGACGAGCGATTTCAGTTTCCGTTTGCTGGATTTGGATTCTTGGTATGAGTTTACAAATGGCAGCGCCCATACAGTGCTATTTCCGTTTCCGTTTGCTGGATTTTGGCGAAGTCATGTTCAGTAAGAGTATTGTTTATGTATATATATATATATATTTACATGTGTTAGTCTTAAGCCTCCCCGTGGGTGGGTCGGTATAATAAGCAAGACCGAGTGAGTTAGACTTAGAGCTTCCGTTTCCTGTGACTGTGTTAATGGATCGTGGGTTCGAATCCTGGTCGAGTCAAACCGATGACTTACAAATTGATACTTGTCGCTTCCTATCCAGGTGCTCAAGGCCCTGTCACATTATGGTGTATGGCGGGAGCATATTGAAAACCTGTGGGTGCCAGCCTATGATGACCTTTGGTGACCTCTCAGGTGGGTTTGAGCGTATGTGGAACCTATGAGGAGCGTACAAGGAGCGTACGAGGAGCATATGAGGAGCGTATGGGAGCATGCTGTGACATTTTTTTACGGTTTTGATTGGCATGTGGAGCGTATGAGGAGCATATGAGGAGCGTATGAGGAGCGTATGATTATTTTAGGAGTGTATGAGGAGCGTATGAGGAGCGTATGTGAAACCTATGTGCGACCTATGTTATCTCTGCACGGTCCGCCGCCTAGTGGCTCCTAGGTATATATAGCCTGCAGCAACAGTCTCCCCTCACTCTGCCACCATGCCTGCTAAGAGGAACACCACTGCTGCTGCTGCTTCTGCTACTGCTACTACTACTACTACACATACTACTGCTACAGCCTCCAGAGCTGCTGTGACTACAGGAGGAGGAGTAGGCCGTGGGAGAGGCAGAAAGAGGCAGACTTTACAATGCTCTCCATCACCAGCCTCCTCACCTGCCTCGCCACCTCGCCACTCTCCACACCACTCTCCAGAACACCACTCTCCAGAACACCACTATCCACTGGAGGAACTGGAGATGGAAGTGGAGAGGTCGACGACGCAACGCTGGCGTCCCCGCTCCAGCTCGCCATCTCCTGCCTCTCGGGGCAGCTCACGGGCATCGTCCGCTGCCTCCGCCGCCACCACCGCCACCACCGCCTCCACCAGCACCGGTGGCCTCTCCGCGTTAAAGAGACGGAGGGCCAAGAAGAGCGACTTCTCTGTCGGTCTTCAAGGAGGATAAAATGTTGGACTTCCTCCAGGAGAACCCCATCATGTGGAACATGAAGCTCACGGATTACCGCCGCTCAGACAGAAAGGCCAAGATGTGGGAGGACCAGGCGACACTTCTGGGGACCACAACAGTCCATCTCCAGAAGTGGTTCAAGTCGCTCAGGGACACGAACAAGCGGCTCCACAAGAAAAAAAGCGGGGACGGAGCCGCTGACCTGACTGAGCGGGAGCAGTGGATCCTGCGCAAGTTCGGGTTCCTGCGGTCCGTCGTCCGTCACCGACCGGAGCCCTGCAGGAGTGTAAGTACATAATCTTTTATCGTTCTGACAAGTGCGGCCATTAGTATTCTCGTAAAACCGCTCGTATTCTAAGTTTGTTATGTTATGCTTTTGTTGTATTTATGTAAATATCCTAGTTATTTGTTAAATGTTATTTATTTCTTTAATGTTGAGTTGTTGTGTAGTTGTTTTTAAATCGAGATATTGACAATAGATGTATCGAGATATAATCGTTATAAATCCATGTTTGCATTTAACGTTAATTATTTTTGCTTTATATATTTTTGATTTACTGTTGACTTGTCGTGTCTTTTGTCGAAATATCGATTTGCGTTCATGTTACTTATGTTATTTTATGATTTTGTCTTGCAGTTGGCCGCTCCTGTCGTATCTCCGCAGCTCGATCTCAGCGTGGAGGAGAATGTCCCGACCGATGTGGAGGTGGCGATGGACGAGGAGCTTCCACCCACTCCCCCCGCTACATCCCAAGAGTGGGGAAAGGGGAGAGGGAAGCGATCTGCCCCAGTCGACGACAACCTCCTCGCTGCCATCCCACAAGAGGTTCGACGAGTCTGGGGACATCCTCAAGGTGATGCAGCCGCCTCCGACACCGACGGTGACGGTGACGAAGCGAGTGGCATTCGCCAACTATGTGCGGGACATGATCCTCATGATGCCGTAGGAGCTGTTTGTGTCCGTTTGCGGTCCACTCAACCGCATGGTGTTGCACCATCTGGAGGAGGAGGAAGGAACATTCTTGGGTCTGGTGGTTTGTGTGGCTGCTCCTGCTCCTGCACCTGCTCCTGCACCTGCTTGTGCACCTGCTCGTGCACCTGCTCATGCACCTGCTCCTGGACCTGCTCGTGTGTCTGAAAGTGAGGCATACCAGCCTCAACCCCACCAGTGGACTCACCAGCCACCACCGGCATCAACATGGCCTTCACAGACACACGAGTATGTGCAGCGCTATATGGGGCAGCCGCACATTCCTCATCAGCCACAGCCACAGCCGCCTCTGCCAAGTCGTCCGCCTCAGCCTCTACCTCCAAACTCTGTGGGTCACGAGGCGGCCGTAGCTCCGCTGGTGGTACGGCCGTCACCGCCACACACTGCTGGACAACTACGGACATTAGGGATGGCGGGGCACACGAGGGGCTCTCCCGGAGTCGTGGTGCGCACGGGTGCTCCACCCACTGTGGGTGCGGCATGGCCGGGGACTTGCGCTCCCGCAGACATCGCGACTCCAACACACGGCGACCCCACCCAAGTGAACTTGTCTGAGTCGGCCAGCCCAGAAGGACTATTGAACTTGTCGGGGCTGTCCGGGATATCTGGCATGTTGGGCGCAAATTTGGACCTATTCCCCTCGTCAGCCACACAGTCGCCAGCTGATGCCACTTCTAATGGCAAGGGAGAGAAGTGATTGTAAATATGTGTAGATATGTAGTCTGTTTTTATTTATCTTTGTACATTTGTATGTATATATGTATATATATTGTATGTTTATATATTGTTTGTACATTTTTATGTATATATGTAAATATGTCAAGATGTGTAAATAAATAAATATACTGTCAATTTTAATTTTTGTGTCCGCGTTCAGTAAAGGCATGCCATCATTTAATTGTTATACATTAAAGTACAATTAAAATATAAATAAAAACTTAAAATATTTATAATAAATATTAATGAAATTATATCTTTCTCCTTCCCCTTTCTCCCTCCCCTCCCTCTCTATCTCTCTTCCTCTCTCCCTCCCTCTCTATATCTCTCTTCCTCTCTCTCTATCTCTCTTCCTCCCTCTGTCTCTCTTCCTCCCTCTCTATCTCTCTTTCCCTCCCTATCTTTCTCTTCCTTCCTTCTCTCTCCTCCTCTCTATCTCTCTTCCTCTCCCTCTCTATTCTCTCTTCCTCTCTCTCTATCTCTCTTCCTCCCTCTGTCTCTCTTCCTCCCTCTCTATCTCTCTTCCTCCCTCTCTCTATCTCTGTTCCTCCCTCTCTCTCTCTCTTTCCTGCCTCTCTCTATCTCTCTTCCTGCCTCTCTCTATCTCTCTTCCTCTCTCTCTCTCTCTTCCCCTCCCTCCCTCCCTGCCTCCCTCTAACTCGTCTCCCCCTTTCTGTCTCTGTGTCACTCTATTTTTCCCTGTGTTCTTAGTATGTATGTAAAAGATTAATTCATGTAAAAAGAGAGGAGATTCATTACAATTACATTAACTAGATGACTTTAAATTAGGGAGCGAAAGAACGTAACAGACATGTAAAATTGTGTTTTCATATCTATAAAATGATATCGTTTATTTTACTAGACATATAAACATATTAGCATCTCATATAACAGGAGACATGTCACAACATCACAGACATGTAAATAAGCGATAACAGTACAGTGTCAAGAAAAGCACATAAGTTTGCAAAAACAGTAGACAGACACAGCGCATACAGACTGATAAAATGTTTTGTCAGATCATCCTGTCTTGCCATGACAGTGCTCCGGCGGGTGAGACGACCCAGTCTTTAATTAGATTGCGCTGTTCCTTTCCTAGCTTGGACGCGGTGTTGGGGTTAACAGGTAGAACGTCAATGTCAGGAAGGTTGTGGCCCTCTCGCCAACCTCCAGGCACAAAGTTGTTGTTGGCTGTCTCGGGACGATCCAGCTGCATGTTCTATAGTGCTGGGTAGCGTGTCCTCATGAACAATGCAGAACAATGCACGCCTTGACGATGATCTTCACTTTGGAGGGGTGGTGCTGCATAGTCGTCAGCAGCACTTGGAAGCGGTTGGCTAGAATGCCAAAGGCATTCTCCACCACTCTCCTAGCTCGGGAAAGCTGGTAGTTGAAGAGTCGCTCGTCATTGGTCAAGCCCCTCTTGCCGTACGGCTTCATCATGGTCGGCCGCAGGGCAAAGGCATCGTCACCGATCAGAAAATACGGCACATCCTTCTGGCCGCCGACAAGCGGTTCAGGGTTCGAAAAGCCGATGGTGCCACCTTCATTGCCCGCCTTCAGCTCGGAGGCGTTGTAAATCTGGGCATCGGACGCGGAGCCCAAACCGCCAATATCTGCCCAGATAAATTTGTAATCCGCATCTACAAGCGCCAACAGGACCACGGAGAAAAAGCCCTTGTAGTTATAGTAGAGCGACCCACTCTTTGGAGGGCACCAGCAGGCGATGTGCTTCCTATCCAGAGCACCACAGGTATGGGGGAAGTTCCACCTCTCTGAAAAGTGGTCTGTGACGGCACGCCACCCTTCTGGAGTCGTCAGACACCTCATGACCTCGGCCATGTACTCGGCGACGATGGCCTGAGAGAGTTCACACACTATCAGCGACTGTTTGTTGTGGAGCACCCTCCACCCAAACTTCATGGAGGAGTATTTTGTGCCAGATGCCAGGTGCCGCAGAGTAAGTGCTATTTTCAGCGCCGGGTCGAGCGGCACACTGAATGTGGTCCGTATTTTGGCGATCCTCGGTCCCATTCGCGCCACAATCTCGTCAAACATCTGGGGAGGCAGCCGCATGAAGTTCACAAATGACGCGGTGTCCTCGCTGCGGAGCTCGACCATCAGCTTGTCGAACAAGCCAAACTGTGGCCGCCTCCCAATCCAGGGTCTGACCCACACTGATCGTCGCCGCCGCTCCCTCCTCCTTCGTCTCTCGATACGGGACGCCAGAAGAACCATGAGGTATAGACCAAGCTCATGGTGATAAAGGGCAACTCTGTAGAAAAGCTGGAACTGTACTTGCAGTGCCTGGGCATCCATCCTGTATGAGCAGCAGAGCAGGAATGACCGAAGAAGGCGTGGGTCGCCTTTATATACCAAGACCATAGGTCGGGCATACGCTACTCATACGCTACTCATACGCTTTGCATACGCTACGAATATGCTCCCATACGCAACTCGTAGGTTCTGCGTACGCTGCATACGCCCGAGATACGCCCGTGACGCAAGTTTAGCATACGAGTAGCGTACGAGTAGCGTATGCTGGCATACCCCTAGCATACACCGGCGTACCCCCAGCATACGAGGAGCGTATGCCGGCATATGAGAAGCGTATGAGTAGCGTATGAACCATACGACCCCCATAGGTCGAGGTTTTTTTAGCATGCACAAAAAGATTTGGACGGACGGACGGGAGAAAGCGTATGGCGGCGTACAGCGGCATAGGCCGGCATAAGCCAGCACATGATGGTGTATGCAGAGCATATGCATAGCATACGCATAGCGTATGCATAGCGTATGGCGGTGTATGACGGGGTATGCCGACGTATATGACGTAAAGCGCCTACGCCGCCGTACGCTCCCGCAAAAAACCCTAATGTGACAGCCCCTTCAGCGTTATAAGGATATGGCGAGGAGCAGTGGAATGAGGAAGACCAATTGTCCACAATTGAAAATTCCCCTGCTTAAAGTTGCATAGTCCGATGGTTTTGAGTTTCTGAGATAAATACATTAGGCTGATTGGTATAATGTACCTTACTTTAGTTTGAAGTAACTTTTATTTTAAATGTCTAACTTTTGAGATATTTGAAGTGCAACCATGCACAATTAATTTGGGCAAGCTGGCCAAAACTCTGACACCATAGCCTTCTGCAGTAACAGGTTCTATTCAATTACCTCCCTTCTGTGTAGCAACAAATGTTTAATACATGCACCAGTATCTACGTTAGATATGTAGAAACAAATTTAGATAATTGCTTTGGTTTTGAAAATTTGATGTTTCCATCGGACTATGCAGCTTTAAACAACTATAATGTAACAAACAAAATTGAATTGAAGTGTTGACCAAAAATGTGTACTACAAAAACAATATTGAAAGTGTGCATATTGTGTGTGTGTGTGTGTGATAAATTTCACAAATTGTTTTACCCACTGGGCAGCACTAATCCAATTTTGTTTTAGCACTAAGGGGCAGTGGGAAGACAACCATTAATGGTTAGACTACACTGTTCCTGCAATTTCTAGTGATAGCAGAGCAGTATGTGTTTGTGGAATAATGTATAGAAATTGTGAATAAAATATGTCTTAAAATACTTAGCCTTAGGGTTTTCTTGCTTGTTGTTTATGGCTTGTATAACTGTTTGTAGATTGCTAGCAGTCCAAAATCTAGCTTTTACTATACTTTGTGTTAGTCCATTTAAACATCATCTGTGTTTCTAGGTTACATTATATTTTAGTTTAAACACTGCTATGTTTTCTGCATTTTGTGTTACACCTGGCAGTTTATTCCAAATATTGGTGCTCATGTCTGGATACATAACAATGTTAGCTACACTGTGATCATATGCACTGCATTTTGATATAACCATTGCTATTAACAGACCATTGTTGCTTCTTGTGCACCTTGTTTCTAACGTCCTGTTTTTTTCAGTTAGAGATTTGTTGTATGTATACAATCTTAAGTGATCTTGGCTGTTGCCTGTTTGCAAAGAATTTTACTTGTGCTATCTTATCCATATATTGCATTGTGAAGAGCTTACTCTTCCCTGGGCATATATTGAGTGCTCTATTTTGAAGCTTCTGCTGTTTATGTTTACCTCAATTACTCCCTCCCATGAAGATGATATCCCCATAGTCAAAATATGGTGCCACCATAGATTTTAATACCTTGATGGCCATGTTTTCTGTCATGTAATATAGAATCTTGGATAGTAACCAGACTTTGTGATTTATTTTCAGGATACTCCAGTCTATGCATTCATTCTAACTTAGGTGTTTATTTAGGGTTAGTCCCAAGTACTTGCATGTAGTTGTCAACTTGAATTGTTCTAGTGGCTTCCCCCCAGTTCACATGTGTAATTTTGGTCAATATCTGTTTTGTTTGTTGTAAAGAAAACAGTCTTTGACTGTTTTACGTTCATTGTGATTTTGTTACTGTTATGTACCAAGCAACCACCCGAACGCCTTGAGTCTCGTGTAACAACTGCCTTTATTTCACTCACCAGTCTAGCAGCTACTTGTGTCACGTGACCTCCCCCGGGACGCAGCCCGGCCTTGTTACATATATATACAACATCTCTCTTTCAATAAATCTTTTTTTTTTTTTTTAAATAAATAAATGATATCATGTTATCACATTATCAAATTTGATAATGTGATAACATTAACTCAACAAGTAATCATCATCATGAATGGGAACTCTAACAAATCATTACCTTTTACATAGTAACTCAACTCATTGTTCTCACGGAAGGCTTTAGTCAGTTTGCTTCCTTCTGTGTCAATATCCAATCCGTTCGACTGGGCGCACAGTTCGCCCGTGCCTGGTTACATAATGTTTATTTTCATTCAACTCACTTTGCCTCCCCCCACCTTGACGTACCCCCTGCCTGTTTTGTTCGTTTCTGTTATTGTTCGACTCTAATGCCATCGGTGCGGGTATTACGTGTCGCCTGTTCCTAGTTAAACATCGGCCCTCTGTACTTTTGATTATGTACTTACGGTATTGGGCTTGGTTTGCCTCTACAATTGTACCCTTTTCCCACTTGCGCTCGTGAGTGAGGTACCTGACTGGGTCGTCTTTTCTGAGTTGCTTATGTGTTTTTCCAGCATTTTTGTCATGTTGTTGTCTTTGTTTGTACTGCCTCGCTTGTATTTGCCTTTTTCTATTTGCCACGACCCTTGGCCTCAACTGTTGGGTTATTGTAGGTATTTTTGATCTTAACTTCCGACTCATGAACAATTGCGCCGGAGAGGCCTCTAGCTCGGGAATCGTGGTATTTCGGTATGCGAGTAGTGCTATGTTGATGTCCGTGTTGTCTTTTATCGATTTCTTTAACATGCTTTTTACAGTCTGCACATACCGTTCCGTTTGCCCATTACTCCGCGGATAGTGTGGGCTTGAGAAAGTGGTCCTGAACCCATACTTCCTAGCAAATTGCCTATATTCCTCACTACTAAATTGTGGTCCATTATCGGATACAATTTCTACTGGAATCCCGTATCTGCCAAACATGTCTTTTAACACCTCCATTACGCCTGCACTTGATGTTGACCTTAATTTTACCACTTCGGGAAATTTCGAAAAGTAGTCTATTATGACTAAATAATTTGCATTCTGGTAATGACACATGTCAATACCTATTTTCGCGTACGGAATTGTAGGAATTTCATGCGAAATCATTGGTTCAACGTTCGGTATGTTTCTTTCTGACTGACAGATCTGACATCTACTGATTTGGTCCTCGATCTGTTTTGCTATGCCTGGCCAGTATACATAATCACGGGCCAGTTGTTTACATTTAATGATCCCAAGATGGGACTCATGTAATTTACTGAGCATGTCTTTTTGCATTGATTTTGGAATAATAATTCGGTCCCCTTTCATCATTAGCCCATTGTGCATTGTTATGTCATTTCGGTGCGTATAGTATGGCTTTACGCCTTGTTTGATTTCTTTCATGTTATTTGGCCATCCCTCTTTTGTTAGGTGTGCCAATTGTTGCATTGTCTCATCATTTCTTGTTTTGTGTGCGATTCTCTCTATCTCTTCATTGACAAACCCGATGGCTGCAACCGTGATGTTGCTGTCAAACAGATCCCTAGGCTCTATCTGGGGTGAATGGGCTCGTGACAGGGCATCTGAAAAGAACATGTTTATACCTTTTTTATGAACCACATTTAGGTTGTAATTTTGGAGCCGCATTCGCATGCGCTGCATGCGGGCTGACAGACCATTTATCGGTTTTAACATTATGCTAACGAGTGGCTTATGATCTGTTTCGACTGTAACTTCTTTCCCAAAAATGTAATCATGAAATTTTTTACAGCCGAAACAGATCGCCAGTAATTCTTTTTCTATCACCGCGTATTTCGCCTGAGTGTCATCCAGTGCTTTGGAAGCCATCGCTACTGGTCTTTGTTCTTGGAACAACGTTGCTCCAAGCCCTGACTGAGATGCATCCACTTCAAGAACAATTGGTTTCGATACATCGTAGTATGTGAGAACAGGGGCCTTCACTAATGATGCGCGAAAAGGAAGAAGGCAAGGCGGGGGTGGAAAGAAAAGGCATTTATTAACGCCTCAAACAGAGCAAGGTAATAAGCAGGCTGAGGAGGAAAAAAGGAAGGAAGGGCTCATGAGGAGCAAATAAACAGGCTCGGGAGGAGCAATGCAGTGAGGGGCTCATGGAGCAGAAAGATAAATACAGGAGGGGCTCATAAGGAGCAATGTCAGAGTTCTGGTAGAGGGGGGGCCGAGGAGCCCTCCGCCAAAGAGTAAGGAGAGGGCTCGAGGCGCGCCCGAGGCGGGGGCACGGGGGGCCCGAGGCGGGAGCCCGGGGATGCAGGTCTGGTTGGGAGGAGGGTCCGGGGCCTACGTGGAGGGGGAGCGGGCGGCCAAAAAAGGGGGGCCCGCTCCTGAGGCCTGGGGGGAGGAGGTCCGGGGCCTAGGTGGAGGGGGAGCGGGCGGCCAAAAAAGGGAGGCCCGCTCCTGAGATGTGATGTCGGCAGAGGGTTCCTGTGAGGCTGGGCTGGGCTGTGGTCTGCTCCTTGGAGGAGGGCAGGCAGGCAGACCTAGGTGATGGCAGGCAGGCAGGCAGGAGTCCTAGGTGATGGCAGGCAGGCAGGCAGACCTAGGTGATGGCAGGCAGGCCTAGGTGATGGCAGGCAGGTAGACCTAGGTGATGGCAGGCAGGTAGACCTAGGTGATGGCAGGCAGGCAGGCAGGCAGACCTAGGGTGCCATGGCTGGGTGACGTGGGTGACAGGGGGGACGTGGGTGACCATCAATCCGAAGGGTGACTGCGGTGAGGCAGGCAGGCAGACCTAGGTGATGGCAGGCAGACAGACCTAGGTGAAGGCAGGCAGGCAGGCAGACCTAGGTGATGGCAGGCAGTGATGGCAGGCAGGC